>JASVEL010008099.1:0-237609 GCA_032618575.1 Nicotiana noctiflora
GCTAACAGCTAAAATATTATCAAAACCTTATTCAAGTTTTTCAAATCTTATAAAAATGTTGAGTAGCAAAATACCATTTTAAAACCTTAGACTAAGATGAAATTATGCACAGTATTATCAAGACAGTGATACCAATCTCTAAAGGATTTAAATATTTGGCACGAAGCGCAAAACATTATAATCAGTCCCATTCATGATAATTAATATATTTATTAGGGTGTCAATTCAATTTCACGTAATTATGTAGTGTTTTTATTAAGTGGGACGGACCAAGTCACAATCCCTAATGGTGCTCTACCCTACGCCTGTTATCTGGTGTGCAAGTCACCTCAATACAACAATAGGATGTGCAAGTCCGGGGTTTACTAACCCTCCGGACATCATTTACAAGTATTACCCACCTTGATCCAGCGAAATCTCAAGCCCGTGAAGCCTTAGATCCTCGAATCGTCCTCCACTCGCGTCGAAACTAGCCAAAATCAGTACAAATATATCAAAATAGGCTAATAGAACAACACCCAATCGAAAACAATCGAAATACATGAAAAATCTCGAAACTAGAAAAACTCAAGCCCTGGACCCGCTTCTCAAAAAATTACGAAAGTCACATTTCCAGAAACCTTATCTCGCCTCGAGTCCATACATATACAGTTTATCAAAATCGGACTCCGTTTGCCCACTCAAATCATTGATTTTCTATAACCTAGGCTTAGAGCAAAACTCCCCCATTGATACACCTTAATTCTTCCCATTTCAGAGGTAAATTCCATAATTTATCAATATATTAAAATAAATTGAGTCCATGACTGCTTACCTGATATTACCCCTTGATTTCCTCCTCAAAATCGCCAAAATCTCCTCTTAGTTCGAAGCCCCAATTAGTTATATGTTTTGGAATTCGAACCCTTACTGTTATATTAAACCCAGTTATTTTTTCCCGCTTCTCTGGAAATCTTCACTGGCCAACCCTGAGCTCGCTCTTGCGACTACTATTCCGCTTCTGCGGTCCTCCTTCCGCAGAAGCGGAAATCCTTGCTGCAATAAATACTAGCAATCTCATTCTCAAAAAAATTCATCCGTTTGACCCTCCGAAAACATCCAGAGGCCCCCGGGACCTTAACCAAAAATACAATTCCACTCTAAATCATCACACGGACTTGTTCCAATCATAAAAACATACCCTTAAACACACTAATCATCGAATTAAGGCGGATTCAAGCCTTAGATTCAACCAAAACATCTGAAACCTACATTCTATCAGAAACCAGACCAAACGATGTCCGAATGATTTGAATATTTGCAAACATATCCAAAATCACTTAACGAAGCTACTGCAACTATCGGATTCCATTCCGACTCCCAGATCAAAATCTCACCTATCGATCATATGTCGCCAAAATTCCAACTTAGCCAATTCAAGCCTATTTCTACACCGAACCTCCAAATTCAATTCTGATCGCTCCCCTAAGTCACAAATCACCTCCCGAAGCTAACTAAATAACCTAAATTTGATTTCGAGCCCTCTAACCACAGAGTCAACTTCAGGTTGACTTTTCAGAAACAAGGCTCACTCTGCCTTATTTTCAACCAGAATCGATCTGAATTCAGCCGATAGACTCTAACACATATATAGAAACACGAAACAATATAATGAGGGGATAACGGGGTGGTAACTCTCATGACGATGGGTCAGGTTGTCACAATATTTGACATGGGAAAAAAGAGTGAAAATTGCTATAAATGTTGTAAGAAGCCAGCCAATAGCTGAATGACCTTACCAAGCATATACTCGGGGTGATCCCACATCACCGTATCTCACATAAGCCCGATACCACAATATAGATGGAACTTTGCAGTCCATCCAAACCGTAAACCACAGTACACTTCCCGAGATCATATACCCAATTCAAATCCCACGTCTATACTCAGAATACACTCGAACCAACTGTAATAACCCATACTCGCCACTCCGGGTAAGATCATTTGATGTATCAAACAACCCCAATCACTCGAGACGATTGCCTCTAATCACAACAATTGCCTATGATAACCAAATAATAACTGAAAAACCTATTTAATTAGCTAAAGTCTTATTCCAACACCTTCATACCCTGCCCACGACAACCGAACACGTGATATATCGAATTCATCTCTCAGGTCAACCATTCATGAATCCATTTCCCGTTTAACTGATACCACAACAGATTTCGGAGCGAAACCTCGATATTACCTTTCTAGCCAGCTGAAATCACATATGGTTGCACTCATTAATAACTCCAATGATCATTTCGAATATAACACTTGCACTGGTGATATGACACCTCAACACTGGCCTAAGCCGCGGCGAGCACAACACAAGCTCCAATAAGAAACGTCTGAACATACTCAAATCACAACAACTGACTCAAACAAAAGAGTTGTAATTCAATTCCTCTGTATCATCATAACATAGAACTGAGATCCCGTCTCACATCATAGAAATAGAGTACCTGAATCCTCCTCGAAAGGCCATAACATCACATGGCCTTGCCACAACTCATGATTCCATCCAAACACTATTACCCGTGAAGCACCTCAGATTACCATGCTCAAAACAGTCAACCACGCACAGATTTAGGTCTGAACTCAAGCAATCAATCTCACCCACGGTGAAACAATTAATATACTCTATCAAATGTTTTAGAGACACAACTTATGCGTCATTCGCCGAGCAATACCCAATATGGACTTTCCTCAGAAACCAGGAAATATTGTATACAAGGTAACATATAAAAAACTATTCTCCACATCACACTGTTGCGACGTGTAACCCGTTCCAAATAAGATACCCGTTGCGGCGTGCCACCCGATCCAGATACCATACCTGTGGTGGTGTGCCACCCAATCCAAAAAACCGGTGGCGGCGTGCCACCCGATCCACGTATAAATCTCGCAAAAGGAAATGCACATCGAGTCAAGTTGCTCATTACAATAAACATATATAGCCTCAAGTTCGACCACAAGAAACGCATTCGATAAAGTTCCTCAATACCATAACTGAATCAATGGTAGATACCTCTGCACTGACATCTGCCACGAAGGCCCAACTGATAAAGCAATACCTACCAGCCGTCCGCTGGTCTTGGGGTACAACTACCCCGCTGGAACATAATCTGATGCACTCTACTACGCAATTTGTGGCATTTTTCGACATAGTCCATATCACATTAGTCTAGACAACCAGTCTGCAATCAAATATCATAACCCAAATTCATCATATCAAGTAAAGAGAGAGCCACTAGTGCTTCCAATTTCCAACAACCACTAAACGGTGCCGATACACATGATATACAACCACTGCGCAGGTGGATTACGAGAACTTCTAGTCTCCAACACATATATAACACAAAAATCACTATGCCTGATTCCACACTCCACCGTACGAGTACATAACACACATCAAGCATCCATACATACCACGAAAGCCATTCAGAAATTTCACTATGCCATGAACGAGTCAATTATTATAGTCGATCCAACAAGATAATACCGCAATACCACTGGATATTATCAGTTTACATTACCTTGCCCTTTTGAACATATACCCCGTCAAATCACTAGAATAGTAGTACCATATTTCTTAATCACCAGAAAGATTGATTCTCAGAATATATGCAGCTGCCCCCGCTTCTCGAGAGTTATAATGTCTTCCCATATAATATGAACTGATCTCAAAACCTTGAACATGCCATTATCAACTTTCCATAACACATCTCATATACCATACCACACTAAGATAACATGGAAACCTCTATCCCTCTTATACGCCGCAAACATCGACGCACTCAACTAGTCAAAGACCTCCATGATCCCATATAGAAGAAAAATCATTATACATTCCAAACTTCGCATACCAACAGGAGATATACTCATTTTAAAACCACGGTAAAACACATCACGAACATTTCTCCCAATTCCATTGCACAAACTAAACTGCCAGGACTGAATCCTTTTACCCACATCGAGCTACGCAACTGCCAGCACTCAAGAGCTTTGTTGCACAATACCTGCAAGACTCATTACTTCGAATGCATAGTAGGAATTAATCGTATCCTTATCATACCGTTTCGATTTGTTATCAAGATGTTCCATTTACCAATTTCCTTTTTGATTCATCTTTAATTTATTATTAGCCCTTACTATAACGCCACAATACCTCAACTTAGGTTACCACACAAGACTCATACATAAGACCACACGGTCTAGGACCCATAGGCCACTGAATACTTTCTCAAATGTTTCCCAGAAGTACCACATTCTACAATACTTTATTTTTAAGAACTTCCTACGATTCTGAATTCGTTATCATTACCTTCCAATACGGATACATAGATTCCCATAATTAACATAACATATCACAAGTCTTGATATGTTATAATGAACCCACAGTCTTAGCCACATACACAATCTTAAGGCACCTGACTTTTACAAGCAAAATCTTGAACACCACAAAACCATTCTCGAGCGTCATTCACCCTTATTCAGCTGTAATTCAACTGTCTTATTGAACAGAACCACTCATGGTTTGTTAGAACTCTGACACCGTAGAACATGATTACATACATATACAAATAGCTATCATTCATTTCTATACACCGAGCATTCTTTATCAACAGCAGTTCAAAACATCCTAGTATTTCTTCATATCAATGAAGCACCATATAACCTTCATCAAAATTTCCCAACATACTTAGAGACAGAACCAACATAGTATAGAACAGTGCAATTAGTTAATCAATAGCAACCTCTCCAATATCGCTAGAAGTCGTATATCAAAGCACCTTTAACCACTCAAAGCATTCTTACTCAAATGATGCCAACAATGAATCACAATAAGAGTCGAACACCTAACACCTCACCCATTATCAAGCCGCCATTACCACAATTAGGGACAATACTGATCATATAAATTTTATCATACTAGCTCGCAAAATTAGCACTTGGGTGCTCAAGCCATAGTCAAAGATCCAGCCTCAAGTCCTCCCTACTGGCCCAAAATGAACTCACAGAGATTATATCTCGCCCCTTGATCGGGAAGTCACAAGCCATCAATGCAATTATATTACTGAGCGCTCGAGTGTGCATATAGACGTGTGGAAGGAATTTCAAGAATTACATCTCAAGCTGAATCAAGTACGCACGATAAGAATTTCAAGAATGTGAAGTGTTTCCTAAAAGGTCTGCAACCTCACGATGATAAATACAGAGGTCTCCGTACCGATCCGCGAGACACTACTAACCGAATCAAGACTTATGAGGTCTTGTAACCTAGGCTCTGATACCAACTTGTCACGACCCCAAAAAACCCGATCGTGATGGCGCCCAGCATAGCTAGGCCAGCCGACCAAATACACTCTCATCCCGAGCTTAGAGCTCAAAATCATTTATTTTAAGTCATTAATAGTGAAGGAAAACTAGATCAAAATGATAGTATTAAGAATATCCGGAAATCTCTCGAAAATACAACATAACTTCCCAAAGATCTTGGGTCGCGAGCCAAGAGCCTCTATCAGAATATCAGTCAATACTGTAAATACTCTACAAGTCTAAGAGTACGTGGAATAAAACAAGTAGAAATAGAGTAACAAAGGGGGAGTGTCGGGTCCTGCGGACGCCAGACAGCTACCTCGACGATCCCAAATGGAGCTCTATATCAGCTTCAAGCTCAGCTAAGCTCCCAAGTACCTGAATCTACACACATGGTGCAGGGAGTCGACACTACTAGAAAATTGCCCTATTGCAACACCAGAAAATCCGTTGCTAAAGACATGTAAACTGTTACAGTAGGTCTGTTGCAACGATAAAGCAGCCGGTCCATTTGCTCGCGTGGCAATAGCTCTGACGCAACGGTTCTTGTAACGGTTTCTGTATCCGTTGCTATATCGTTATCTATGGCAACGGTTATTTCTCCTTCTGATGGAACGGGATTTTTTCTCTTTTGCAATGGTTACCAACCGTTACAATTAGATCTAATGCAACGGTTTCCAACCGTTACAATTAGATCTAATGCAACGGTTGGAAACCGTTACAATTAGATCTAATGCAACGGTCCTAACTGTTTCTATTTGATTTAATGCCACGATTATGTAGGATATTGCAATAATTTTTTAAGGATATTGCAACGGTTTCGCGTCATTGATTAAAATTTATTATCGGTTTAAATAACCTAGTAGAACGGTTTACATATCTCTATTGTTACAATTTACATAACCTATACGGTTCACATTTTCTAATGAAACTTTAATCTATTGGAACGGTTCAGAATGGCTACTATAACAGCTGAATTGAAACACCCAATAGTAAATATTACAAACACGATAAATACACTAAAATTTTTATAATTCTCAAACGAAAGCATTCATAAACATTCACAAACTGAATTAATTATCCAACAAGGTAGTAATACCTACAGAAACAAAATATTCTAATCAAAGTTGTAAAGTCTAGGTCTTCATCGCTTCCGCCTTCCCTATCATCATTTTCTCCATCTACAAAAGAAGACAATAAAGTTATTACCCTTAACATATTTCTTACTTGCAATTAAGAGGCATCTATACAAAAAGATAAGTCAAGATTCAACGAGGCTAGGTCAGGAATACCAACTTTGTACAAGTCAAAATATCAATCATATTTTAAGTAGGAAAAACCAACAATATGGTGCCAATAGGAACATACAGACAACTAACTCTTCACTCTTCTATGAAATAAGCATGAGAAGAAGTATATAATTTGCAGCATTAAGAACAAATGCACTAAAGACAGTGTGCACAGGTCAGGTGCCAACTTCACCACCCTCCTTTTGAAAATCAAGTAGATGATAAGAAAATTATTACAAGAAAATAGTTTTTTATAACAAGCAATTATGTTTGGTTAAATCAACAAGTTATAACAAACACTCAATAAAGATATCCAATTATCACCATAAAGGATGTTTATCTTTTCCTTAAGATAAGTTCTCCATTTTCAGGTCAGTTATTAAGATGAGGTGTCCATGATTTCTCATTAATCGAAAATCATACATTTTCAGCAAATCAACAAACATTACTTAGTTTTACCTTGTAAGAATCATCGTTCCAATATTTAAGAAGCTCTCTGAATTGAGAATCCAGAACATCAACTGGCCTTTTCTTCATTCGAAGCTCGTCATTTTTATAAGGTTCAAAATGGTCTTTCTTTAACGGATTCTTATACTTTCTCCAAGCAGTTTATATTGATTCAAAAACCCACGCCTTCACACCTTCAGGAATGTCATATTTTTCCAATAAATTTTGTATAGTTAGATTAGTATAAATGTGACGACCCGGCCAGTCGTCATGGGAATTACCACCCCGTTATGTTGTAAATACATGTTTTACGATTTTATATCAGTGTTAGAGTCTATCGGGTGAATTAGGAGTGAATTGGATTGAAAATGAGGCATATAGCCTTTTTGAAGGAGACTTGAATAAGGAAAGTCAACCCAGAGTTGACTATTTGGTTAGAGGGCTCGGAATCGGATTCTGATGATTCGGTTAGTTCCGGAAGGTGATTTGTGAGTTAGGGGAGTGATCTGAATTGAATTTGGAGGCCCGGTGTAGAAATAGGCTTGAATTGGCTAAGGTTGAATTTTGGCGAAATCCGAACCGTAGGTGAGATTTTGATCCGGGGATCGGAATGGAATTCCGACAGTTGCAGTAGCTCCGTTAGGTGATTTTGGATGTGCCTGCAAAATTTCAGGTCATTCGGGCATCGTTTGGTCGGGTTTTTGATTGAATGTGTAATTCGGAATGTTTTAAGGAATTTAGGCTTGAATTTGATGTGAATTATGGGTTTTGGTGTTATTAGACGTGTTTTGAGGATTGGAGCAAGTTTGAATAAGGTATTAAGATGTGTTGGTGTGTTTGGATGAGGTCCCGGGGGCCTCGGGGTGTTTTCGGATGGCTAAACGGGAGAAATTGTGGAAAAATTGCAGGTTGGGATTCTGTTTCTGTTGTTTCCGCTCCTGCGGAATTGTGGGCGCAGGAGCGAGTCCGCAGAAGCGGACGAGAAGCGCAGGAGCGCTTGGCATCGCAGAAGCGGAACATTTTCCGCTGAAGCGGCATCGCTGGTGTGAGCCAGTGATCGCAGAAGCGGACGAGAAGAAAATGTGAAGGTCCGCAGCAGCGGACACTTGACCGCCTGGGCGAGTCCGCAGGAGTGGACTCTGGTGCTCAGAAGCGGATGTCTCCGCAGAAGCGGAGGTTTGATCGCGGAAGCGGACGCGCACAAGCGGTCCTATTCTCGCAGAAGCGGAATTGGCCGGCTAGGCCTGGAATCGCCGAAGCGACCCTTTGGTCGCGGATACGGACTCGTAGGAGCGGAAATTTTTCCGCATAAGCGAAAATCGCTGTAAGTTAAGTGTATCAGAAGTTAGAAAAATTTTAGAACATTTCACACATTTGGGTCTCGGCTTTAGAGGCGATTTGGGCGATTTTGAAGAGAAATTCAAGGGAAATCATCGGGTAATCAACTATGGACTTAAACTATGATTAGTATTGGTAATATTATGCAATTATATCATGAAAATGGAGGAATTTGGGGTGATTCATGGAAGATTTAACCCTAGGCTTGAACTTTAGAAAATCAAGGTTTTGAATGGGCAAATGGAGTCCGAATTTGGTAAAATTGATATGCTTAGACTCGTATCGAGATGAGGGTTCCGAATATGTGACTTTTGTAATTTTTCGGCAAGCGTACCGAAAGTCGGGTTTTGACAACTTTGGGAATTTGATGTAAATCGAGTTGTATTGATTGGGTGTCGTCCCATTGGCCTAATTTGTTGTATTTTTACTGTATTTGATCAGATTCTACGCGTGCGGAGCTTGATTCTCGTGGCAAGGGCATTTCGGAGTAGTCGTCGCGCCGTATTGAGGTGAGTAATAGATGTGGGTGATGACCGCGGGTTGGAAACCCCGGTATACCACTTTGTGACGCTGTATAGCGGCGAGACACGTACTCTCTTGTGAGTGCGGGGTCGATCATGAACTGGAGACTATATATATTAGTCCGACCTGTTGATACTGTATTATTGGCTATTCTCGAGCCGTTGAACCTCCTTCTTTGACGGTTGAGTATATTGTGGGCTGTGAGCCAGTTATTGGATCCCGCGAGGATCGTTATAATTGTCTTATCATATAGACATGCTAGTTTACTACTAGTCCGCAGCTATTTCTATTATTATGCTAATTCCAATCTCTGGAACTTGATATTACTGTTTTCCAATTGAAAAATGATAAAAGAGTTTTCAAAAACTACTTCTTTTGAGCCTGCGAGGCTGTATCTGCATATTAGCTGACTAGTAGTGGATCGGGCTGCACGCCGCAGCAGGATATATGTTGGATCGGACTGCACGCCGCGAGAATATCTCTATGAGATGTGCTTGGGCTGTAGGAGCCCCTCTGGGTCTGAACCCCCACAGTGAGCACGGGTACCCAAAATTGGAGTCGGCTACGCGCCGTAGCGGTCATATCATGCATTGCATTGCATTTAGCTACATCTGCTAGCTAGCTGTTATGCTATTTATTGGTATTTGTTGGTACAGGTACAGTGAAGATTGATTCTATGACAGGGTAGCTGATTATAGCTTTACATAGTGCTTTATTGCGGATTTCTTATCTGCGATGTCTTACCCTTGTTTATTACCACTGAGTCTGGCAGTACTCATTTTACTCCCTGCACCTTGTGTGCAGATCCAGGTGCCTCTCAGCAGTGATCCAGTAGCTGTGCGAGGCGACATCTGTGGGATATACGAGGTAGCTGCAGAGTCCGCAGGACCCGATATTCCTTCCTACTGTCTTTTGATTTTGTCTTGACATTTCTTTCCGCACTTGGTATTTTTGTAAACCTTTATACACTCATGTTCAGTAGAGGCTCATGACTCTTGACCCTTGGTCTATGGGAGTTCATGTATTATGGGACTTGGTTCCCCGTTTTCGTTACATGTATTGCTGTTATTTCGTGAATTAATTTGCTTAAATGGGTTAAAGAGAGCTTCTAGCTCCGTGGTTGATATGGATTGGTCAGGCTGGCTTAGCAATGTGCTGGGCGCCATCACGACCGGATTTGGGGTCGTGACAAGAGTATGAGAGCCTAGGTTTACTAGGCCTCATGAGTCTTGAGCCGGTTAGTAGAGTCTTGTGGATCGGTACGGGGACGCCTGTACTTATCCTCGGGAGGCTGCGAACCTTTAGGAAACACTTCACTTTTCTTGAACTCTGTCGTGCGATCTTGTTGTTCTTAGAACTGAACTTCTATATTCTATTCTCTCGCAGATGGCGAGAACGCGAGCATCAGGACGAGGTGGACGACCTCCATCGCCACCTGTTAGAGGCCGTGGGCGCGGTCGTGCTAGAGGTAGAGGTAGGGCGGCTGAGGCAGTGCCAGCTGACCCGCCCGTTGTACCAGTTCAGGAGCAGCCCCCAGTGGTTGATGCTCCAGCGGCCCCAGTTCAGGGCCAGACTATATCTATTGCTATTCCTGGTCTTCAGGAGACTCTTGCTCAAATATTATCGGTGTGTTCCGGTTTGGCTCGGGTAGTCTCATTTACTGCCACTGCAGCGACATCTCAGACAGGGGGTGGTCAGCAGACCCCTGCAGCTCACATACCGGAGCAGGTTGTTCAGGGACTTCAGACGCCAGAGGCGGTCCCCGCTCAGGTGGTTGCACCGGTTATTCCTCCAGCTGCACCAGCTCCAGCTCCAGAGCATATGGTTCAGGTTATGCCCGACGACGAGCAGCGTCGTCTTGAGAGATTTGGTAGACTTCAGCCACCCCATTTCAGTGGCGTTGAGGGCGAGGATGCCCAGGGTTTCTTGGATAAGTGTCAGAAGATGCTGCGTACGGCTGGTATTCTTGAGTCCAGCGGAGTTTCATTTACTACATTTCAGTTCACCGGTCCCGCATTTGATTGGTGGGAGGAGTTTGAGAGGCGTAGGCCTGCAAGAGCAGCACCTCTCACATGGCAGCAGTTCTCTACTCTCTTTCTAGAGAAATATGTACCTCAGTCTCGTCGCGAGGAGCTACGTCGCCAGTTCGAGTGGTTGGTTCAGGACGACATGTCTGTGACCCAGTATGAGCTCAGATTCACACAGTCGGCTAGGCATGCCACATGGATTATCCCTAATGATAGGGAGAGGATTAGGAGGTTCATTGATGGCCTCAACTATTCAATCCGCATTCTTATGACCAGAGAGAGTTTTGTCATCATCATTTGAGCAGGTTGTTGATATGGCACTCTCCATTGAGGCGGATCGTCGCCGAGAGAGAGAGGAGCGGGAGGCCAAGAGGCCTCGTGGTTCGCGCAGTTTCAGTGGTGCTCCATCTAGAGGGCATTCCCAGCAGAGCACAGGTCGCTCATCTAGACCTTCTCATTCAGGCCGCCCACAGCAGAGCGGAGGTTCTTATGGTCGTGGTCGACAGGGGTTTCGGCAGGGTCAGTCATCGCTTAGTGCCCTTCCGGCCCAGGGTGCAAAGACCTACTTTTTCAGCCCAGGGTTCTTCTGCGGCAAGGGGTTCCTTTCGGTCCCCTTCTCCAGCACTAGGTGCATGTTATGAGCGTGGTGAGTTTGGCCACACGAGGAGACAGTGCCCTCGACTCCGTAGGGACAGGACTCGGCAGAGGGATCCGCCCTCATCTTCAGCACCATCTCGGTCTAGTAAAGGTGGAGGTCGGTCTTCTCGTGGTCGCCCCGGGGCGAGGAGAGATCCGGTAGAGGCCAAGCACGGTTCTATGCACTTCCCGACAGGCGTGATGCGCTTGCCTCCGATGCGCTGTGATTACGGGTATTATTTCGTCCGTCATAGAGATGCCTCTCGTTCTATTTGATCCAGGGTCCACATATTCTTACGTGTCCTCTTATTTTGCATATTATTTGGGTGCGACTCGTGGTAGTCTTGATTTTCCTGTTCATGTATCCACCCCCGTGGGTGATACGATCGTTGTGGATCATGTCTATAGATCCTGTGTTATATCTATTGGGGGTTTGGAGACCCAGGCAGATTTGTTATTGTTGGGGATGGTGGACTTTGATGTTATATTGGGTATGGACTGGTTGTCTCCGTACCATGCTATATTGGACTGTCATGCTAAGACAGTTACGTTGGCCATTCCTGGTATTTCTCGGATTGAGTGGCGGGGTTCGACCGATTTCGTCCCTAGCCGTGTTATTTCGTTCCTAAAAGCTCGGAAGATGGTTGAAAAAGGGTGTTTATCGTACTTAGCTTTTGTGAGAGATGTGGGAGCTGAGTCTCCTAGCATTGATTCTGTACCTGTTGTGAGGGACTTCTCAGATGTATTCCCCTCAGAACTGTCGGGCATGCCGCCGGACAGGGATATTGATTTTGGCATTGACTTGGTGCCGGGCACTCACCCCATATCCATTCCTCCTTATCGAATGGCACCAGCCGAGTTGAAAGAACTGAAAGAGCAACTTCAAGAACTTCTGGATAAGGGTTTCATCCATCCTAGTGTGTCTCCGTGGGGTGCGCCGGTATTATTTGTTAAAAAGAAAGATGGTTCCATGCGAATGTGTATTGATTATAGGCAATTGAACAAAGTGACAGTGAAGAACAAGTACCCTCTACCGCGCATAGATGATTTGTTTGATCAGTTACAGGGTGCGAGGGTGTTTTCTAAGATTGATCTCCGTTCAGGCTATCATCAGCTAAAGATCAGGGACTCGGATATTATGAAGACCGCATTCAGGACCCAATATGGTCATTATGAGTTCCTTGTGATGTCTTTTGGGCTGACCAACGCCCCAGCAGCATTTATGCATCTGATGAACAGTGTGTTCGGGCCTTATTTGGATTCATTTGTGATTGTGTTCATTGATGACATTCTAGTCTACTCCCGTAGTCGGGAGGAGCATGCTCAGCATTTGAGTATTGTGTTGCAGAGATTGAGGGAGGAGAAGCTATATGCTAAATTCTCCAAGTGCGAGTTTTGGCTCGAGTCCGTAGCATTTCTGGGACATGTGGTGTCTCGTGATGGTATTCAGGTTGATCCGAAGAAGATAGAGGCGGTGCAGAGTTGTCCTAGACCGTCCTTAGCTACAGAGATTCGGAGTTTTCTTGGTTTGGCGGGATATTATCGCCGGTTTGTTCAGGGATTTTCATCCATTGCTTCTTCATTGACTAAATTGACCTAGAAGGGTGCACCATTCGTGTGGTCGGATGAGTGCGAGGAGAGCTTTCAGAAGCTCAAGACAGCTTTGACCACAGCTCCAGTGTTAGTATTGCCATCAGCTTCAGGTTCATATACCGTTTATCGTGATGCCTCGAGAGTGGGGATAGGTTGTGTGTTGATGCAGGAAGGAAAGGTAATTGCTTATGCTTCTCGGCAGTTGAAGCCGCTTGAGAAGAACTATCCTGTTCATGACTTGGAGCTAGCCGCCATTGTTCATACTTTGAAGATTTGGAGGCACTATTTGTACGGTGTGTCTTGTGAGGTGTATACCGACCATCGTAGTCTCCAGCACTTGTTCAAACGGAAAGACCTTAATTTGAGACAGCGGAGATGGCTAGAGTTGCTGAAGGATTATGACATTACTATATTATATCATCCGGGGAAGGCCAATGCGGTGGCCGATGCTTTGAGCCGGAAGGCGGTCAGTATGGGGAGCTTGGCATATATTCCAGCTGAGGAGAGGCCATTTGCTTATGATGTTCAGGTGCTAGCCAATCGGCTAGTGAGGTTAGATATTTCGGAGCCCAGCAGGGTATTGGCTTGTGTTGTATCTCGGTCATCTCTATATGATCGTATTCGTGAGCTCCAGTATGATGATCCACATTTGGCTGTCCTTAGGGACAGAGTTCAGCATGATGATGCTAGAGATGTCACCATTGATGGTGACGGTGTATTAAGGATGCAGGGCCGGATATGCGTGCCCAATGTTGATGGCCTTCGTGAGTTGATTCTGGAGGAGGCCCATAGCTCGCGGTATTCTATCCATCCAGGAGCCGCGAAGATGTATCAAGATTTGAAACAAGACTATTGGTGGAGAAAGATGAAAATGGACATTGTCAGACATGTAGCACGGTGCCTCAACTGTCAGCAGGTTAAGTACGAGCATCAGAGGCCCGGTGGCGTATTTCAGCGCATTGTTATTCCTGAGTGGAAATGGGAGAGGATCACTATGGACTTTGTTATTGGACTCCCTCGGACGGCGAGGAAGTTTGATTCTGTATGGGTGATTGTGGATAGACTGACCAAGTCAGCTCACTTCATTCCAGTTAGTACTACCTACTCATCGGAGCGGTTGGCATCGATCTTTATTCGAGAGATTGTTCGGTTGCATGGAGTCCCAATGTCTATCATATCCGACAGGGGTACTCAGTTCACTTCTCAGTTTTGGAGAGAATTTCAGCGAGAGATGGGTACGCGGGTTGAGTTGAGTACAACATTTCACCCCCAGACAGACGGACAGTCTGAGCGCACTATTCAGATCTTGGAGGATATGTTGCGAGCTTGTGTGATTGATTTTAGTGGTTCGTGGGATGAGTTCCTACCACTTGCTGAGTTTGCCTACAACAACGGTTATCAGTCGAGTATTCAGATGGCCCCGTATGAGGCATTGTATGGCAGGCGGTGTAGATCCCCCGTGGGATGGTTTGAGCCTGGTGAGGTTAGATTGATAGGGACTGAGTTAGTCCAGGATGCTCCGGATAGAGCAAAGTTGATCCAGGAGAGGCTTCGTACAGCACAGTCTCGTCAGAAGAGTTATGCGGACCGTAGAGTTCGAGAGTTGTCTTTCATGGTTGGTGACCGAGTATTGTTGAAGGTTTCACCTATGAAGGGTGTCATGAGGTTTGGGAAGAAAGGAAAGTTGAGTCCCAGGTTCATTGGTCCTTTTGAGATACTTAGGAGAGTTGGAGAGGTGGCATATGAGTTGGCCTTGCCGCCCGGCTTATCCAGCGTTCATCCGGTATTCCATGTGTCTATGCTCCGGAAGTACATTGGAGATCCGTCTCATGTATTAGACTTCAGTACCATTCAGCTTGATGGTGATCTATCCTATGATGTGGAGCCTATTGCTATTTTGGGTCGTCGGGTGAGAAAATTGAGGTCTAAGGAGATTGCATCAGTTAAGGTTCAGTGGAGAGGTCGACCCGTGGAGGAGGCCACTTGGGAGGTCGAGCGGGAGATGCGGAGCAGATATCCTCACTTGTTTGAGACTTCAGGTATGTTTCTTGACCCACTCGAGGACGAGCGTTTGCTTAAGAGGGGGAGAATGTGACGACCCGGCCCGTTGTCATGGGAATTACCACCCCGTTATGTTGTAAATACATGTTTTACGATTTTATATCAGTGTTAGAGTCTATCGGGTGAATTAGGCGTGAATTGGATTGAAAATGAGGCATATAGCCTTTTTGAAGGAGACTTGAATAAGGAAAGTCAACCAGGAGTTGACTTTTTGGTTAGAGGGCTCGGAATCGAATTCTGATGATTCGGTTAGTTCCGGAAGGTGATTTGTGACTTAGGGGAGCGATCGGAATTGAATTTGGAGGCCCGTGTAGAAATAGGCTTGAATTGGCTAAGGTTGAATTTTGGCGAAATCCGAACGGTAGGTGAGATTTTGATCCGGGGTCGGAATGAAATTCTGACAGTTGCAGTAGCTCCGTTAGGTGATTTTGGATGTGCCTGCAAAATTTCAGGTCATTCGTACGTCGTTTGGTCGGGTTTTTGATTGGATGTGTAATTCGGAATGTTTTAAGGAATTTAGGCTTGAATTTGATGTGAATTATGGGTTTTGGTGTTATTAGACGTGTTTTGAGGATTGGTGCAAGTTTGAATAAGGTATTAAGATGTGTTGGTGTGTTTGGATGAGGTCCCGGGGGCCTCGGGGTGTTTTCGGGTGGCTAAACGGGAGAAATTGTGGAAAAATTGCAGGTTGGGATTCTGTTTCTGTTGTTTCCGCTCCTGCGGAATTGTGGGCGCAGGAGCGAGTCCGCAGAAGCGGACGAGAAGCGCAGGAGCGCTTGGCATCGCAGAAGCGGAACACTTTCCGCTGAAGCGGCATCGCTGGTGCGAGCCAGTGATCGCAGAAGCAGACGAGAAGAAAATGTGAAGGTCCGCAGAAGCGGACACTTGACCGCCTGGGCGAGTCCGCAGGAGCGGACTCTGGTGCGCAGAAGCGGATGTCTCCGCAGAAGCGGAGGTTTGATCGCGGAAGCGGACGCGCACAAGCGGTCCTATTCTCGCAGAAGTGGAATTGGCCGGCTAGGCCTAGAATCGCTGAAGCGACCCTTTGGTCGCGGATACGGACTCGTAGGAGCGGAAATTTTTCCGCAGAAGCGAAAATCACTGTAAGTTAAGTGTATCAAAAGTTAGAAAAATTTCAGAACATTTCACACATTTGGGTCTCGGCTTTAGAGGCGATTTGGGCGATTTTGAAGAGAAATTCAAGGGAAATCATCGGGTAATCAACTATGGACTTAAACTATGATTAGTATTGGTAATATTATGCAATTATATCATGAAAATGGAGGAATTTGGGGTGATTCATGGAAGATTTAACCCTAGGCTTGAACTTTAGAAAATCAAGGTTTTGAATGGGCAAATTGAGTCCGAATTTGGTAAAATTGATATGCTTAGACTCGTATCGAGATGAGGGTTCCGAATATGTGACTTTTGTAATTTTTCGGCAAGCGTAACGAAAGTCGGGTTTTGATAACTTTGGGAATTTGATGTAAATCGAGTTGTATTGATTGGGTGTCGTCCCATTGGCCTAATTTGTTGTATTTTTACTGTATTTGATCAGATTCTATGCGTGCGGAGCTTGATTCTCGTGGCAAGGTCATTGCGGAGTAGTCGTCGCGCCGTATTGAGGTGAGTAATAGATGTGGGTGATGACCAGCGGGTTCGAAACCCCGGTATACCACTTTGTAACGCTGTATAGCGGCGAGACACGCACACTCTTGAGAGTGCGGGGTCGATCATGAACTGGAGACTATATATTAGTCCGACCTGTTGATACCGTATTATTGGCTATTCTCGAGCCGTTGAACCTCCTTCTTGGACGGTTGAGTATATTATGGGCCGTGAGCCAGTTATTGGATCCCGCGAGGATCGTTATCATTGTCTTATCATATAGACATGCTAGTTTACTACTAGTCCGCAGCTATTTCTGTTATTATGCTAATTCCAATCTCCGGAACTTGATATTACTGTTTTCCAACTGAAAAATGATAAAAGAGTTTTCAAAAAAAAACTATTTTTGAGCCTGCGAGGCTGTATCTGCATATTAGCTGACTAGTAGTGGATCGGGCTGCGCGCCGCAGCGAGATATATGTTGGATCGGACTGCACGCCGCAGAATATCTCTATGAGATGTGCTTGGGCTGTAGGAGCCCCTCCGGAGTCTGAACCCCCACAGTGAGCACGGGTACCCAAAATTAGAGTCGGGCTACGCGCCGTAGCGGTCATATCATGCATTGCATTGCATTTAGCTACATCCGCTAGCTGTTATGCTATTTATTGGTATTTGTTGGTACAGGTACAGTGAAGATTGATTCTATGACAGGGTAGCTGATTATAGCTTTACATAGTGCTTTATTACGGATTTCTTATCTGCGCTGTCTTACCCTTGTTTATTACCACTGAGTCTGGCAGTACTCATTTTACTCCCCTGCACCTTGTGTGCAGATCCAGGTACCTCTCAGCAGTGATCCAGTAGCTGTGCGAGGCGACATCCGTGGGATATACGAGGTAGCTGCAGAGTCCGCAGGACCCGATATTCCTTCCTACTGTCTTTTGATTTTGTATTGACATTTCTTTCCGCACTTGGTATCTTGTAAACCTTTATACACTCATGTTCGGTAGAGGCTCATGACTCTTGACCCTTGGTCTATGGGAGTTGATGTATTATGGGACTTGGTTCCCCGTTTTCGTTACATGTATCGCTGTTATTTCGTGAATTAATTTGCTTAAATGGGTTAAAGAGAGCTTCTAGCTCCGTGGTTGATATGGATTGGTCAGGCTGGCTTAGCAATGTGCTGGGCGCCATCACGACCGGATTTGGGGTCGTGACAATAAAAGATATGAAATATCGTCCAAGCCTATTGAACTGATCTAGCTACAATGCATTTTGTAACTTTTTTGTTTTTACTTGAGCGCGCTTCCTTATTTATGATTATTCAATTCCTGATCCATTTTCCTCTATTCAAAATCAGATACACTTGAGAGCCAGAAGAGAGAAATAAAAGCAAATAAATAGATGTCTTTAAGACATTAGCATGAAAGATATTAATGAACTTGCAAATTAAACAACGGAAAAGAATCAAAATCTAGAATTAATCTATTCTCCCTATACTAAGTAGTATAAGAAAGAATTGGTAGAATGATTTAAGAATATGCATCTGTTAGTTTATATATGTATTGTTAACACGCGTACAAGATAATATGCTGCATTTTATGAAGAACTAAAATGCCTCTCTATGATAATATGCATCTCTATTTTAATGCATGTCAAATCATGCTAACCTTTTCCATTGATAAATTAGTTTATATATCTACTGTTAACACACGTCCAAGAAAAGAAAAAGAAACGATAAAGTGGAATTGACACATCACAGAGAGGTTGTGCATAATAATGAAATATAAAAGCAATAAGTTTTCCAAGGCTTGACCAGTATCCATAAGTGGCTTACGAAGCCGACCATTTTCACTTCAAATTGAGAACAATGTAAGATTGACAAGATAAAGGAATGCAATGAATATGGTAATCAAGAAAATCTATATACAGAACATACCTCAATATGAAAAAAGAAGAATTCCACAACTCAAACTCATCTTTTCTAGCTATAAACACATTTATGGCCATAGTTGAGCTCAAGTGAGTCTCTTCTACTGCTTCCTCTTCCCAACACTTTTACTATATTTTCTCACAAATTATATTCCATTCTTGTAAACTAGGTAAGCAAGTTCAACCCCTTTTTCTTGTCAGAACATATCTTTGTATTAGTGTTTTTTTTTACTCCATCTTTTCCCTTATGGAAAATACAGTGTTTTACATAACTACTTTACTGAGCATGTTCGAGCATATCTCTTTAGTTTCCAATGTTTAGATCTTTTAAGAAAATTGGGGTCTTTTCTTTTGCTTATAGATGTTTTCTTTGTTTGCAAACTGAGATGATGGTTCAAGTTTTCTTCATCATTTATCTACTTCACTGATGTACAAGGAAACAACAACAATGTGATACGTTCTGTAAGCTTAATTTGATTCCCTATAACTTTTGATAAGTAAAGATTTGGTCAGTTAACTGAATATTGATCTCGAACTATTTATTTAGGTAGAAGATGGTATCAATGTACATGACAAGAATACTGATCACAAACTACATGTATTATAGCACGACAATAATGTAACATGACGAGTGTTATAAAAGTTATCAGTACCTCAATTCTCTATCAATTCAAGCCTCGACATGTTTCTATCAGCAAGTACTTAATCAGATCTTATTAACCTCATCAACAGCTGCAACAATATCACAAGATCCCAAATCCTACAAAATTGAAGCATCGGAATAAAATGCTAAAGGAGAAAACAAATAAAATATAATAAAAAGATCAGTATTAGAAATAAGAGTAATTGTAAAATATTGATAGAAAACATTATCACTCACTCAAAATAGAACATATTTAAAAGAATTTCAGAAATTTCCTCTTTAGTCATGTGATTCCATCCAGTCCCAATCAATATCATCAAACTCATCCTCCTCTTCCCATGTTTCTATAATTGTATCATTTGAATGTTGTGCAATAGATGGAATATCAACGACATCAACGGGTAGGTCGTCTCTAGCTCATCCAACACCAGCATCAACTAATCCATTTAAAGAACAAATATCATCATTAGGCTCCCTCCAAGGAACTAACTATTATGGTATTTATATCAAAGTTACTCGCAGATGCAAGACTTACTCACCCAATTCATAGTGCACATAAGACAACTTGTTTCTATAGCTATCTTGCATGTATTCAGATTTCGCAAATCATACAGAGGCTTGGTATAAGGGGGTTTTATATTTTGAAGCAAGACAATATTAATTAACTTGTCTCTTGGTTTAAGCATTTTAAATGCTTCCCCATTTACCATCATCTAATTGGCAGACATAAGTTTCCTTGCATTACAACATCAATATCTGGTCAACCTACTGAAAACTAATCATCTTGTCCTTTTTTCCCCTTCACGCCACGATAAGATAGATGCTTTCAGTCCTTTTTTTAGCACAAAGGCAACTTAAATTACTGGTTTGACACCACAAAATATTTTTAAAAATAAATAGAAAAACAAGAAAAAATTTTAGATTCACAGACGTGATGTGATATTTATCAATCAATATAAATACACCAACCCTAGAGCAATTCTACAACCTCCAAGGATAGATTGAAGAGTTTAAAAAAAAGGCACCAAAAGAACTTACATGGTTAAAATCACTGGTGTTGGATCTAGAGATTTGGGGAGAGAACCTCTTTTGGGGAAGTTTTCTCAAATGCCTCAAAAATTCGCCACCCCCATTCATGAAATCCAAAGAAGTGTCCACCAAATCAGCAATACTTATTTGTAAAACCCCATAAAGCCAACGATATAGCAAAGTGCATAGAGTGAAATAGAAGAATACAATAAAGAGGAAGATAAAATGGATTTTTCAGAGTGAAAGAGCGATGATTTTTGGAGACAAAGAGAGAGAGGCGTCTGTAATTAGGGGTATGCGAGTTGAGAAGGAAACTTTTGTGGGTTTTTACTTTAGGGTATCGGCAAGCTTGGAAAGGGCCAAAAAAAGATTAACTTAATATTAAGATTATTCAATAATAAAATATATAGGGTTGTTTTGGCGGATTTTACAAAATTCAGGAAGGAAAAAATACCCGTTCCTGTAGAAATTTTTAGTATACAACCGTTCCCATAGATAGATCTATTAGGACGATTTTGATAACCGTTGCGACAAATGCATATATGGCAACGGTTGTTTTAAAATTGCAACGGTTATATAGCAAAAGTGTACTAATATCACCAAAATGTTATGGTAACGGTTGTAACCGTTACCATATATATGCTATCGCAACGGTTTTTGAACCGTTGCAATAATAACTGTTGCCGTAGACCTATTTTCTAGTAGTGCGAGTGAGTACTTCCGACTTAGCGGTAATAAAAGTAAATAATGTTGAGGAGAAGAAAATCACACAAAGCACTATCTCATGCTATATAATACCGAACCATATTTTAAACTAAAATACACTTTCATTTTGTTCCATTTTAATATATGTGAGTAGATTATTTAGAAATATATTTTTAACATCTGTTCCTTTCATTATAACAGCTCAATACCTGGTACAACCTCAGACAGTTCAAGTCTGCACTCAAATCAGCCCCATGGGCTCATCACTACTTATCAATTTCCACTAGTGTATCTGGTCAATAAGGAAGATAACACATGTATGCCAGTAATGTATGAGTGCTAAATGTCACACCACGAAGTACAAGTAGGCCAATATATGTATGCAGTGCAATGCATATGACGGTGTGGCGTACATCCCAATCCATGCAAAGGCGCCCTCGTTCACTGGGGGGCTCAGACTCCGGAGAGGCTCCTACAGCCCAAGCGCAATATCAACATAACTCATGCTGCGGCGTGCAACCCAATCCATGCATAGTCATGAATGCATACAAGCCCCTTGGGCATAGTATCATATCAGCTCACATCTAAAATGTCATCAAACCCTTATTCAAGTTTTTCAAATCTTATAAAAATGCTGAGTAGCAAAATACCATTTTAAAACCTTAGACTAAGATGAAATTATGCACAGTATTATCAAGATAGTGATACCAATCCTTGAAGGATTTAAATATTCGTCACGAAGCCCAAAACATGATAATCAGTCTCATTCATGATAATTAATATCTTTATTATGGTGTCAATTAAATTTCAAGCAATTAGGTAGTGTTTCTATTAAGTGGGATGGACCAAGTCACAATTCCTAATGGTGATCTACCCCACACCCATTACCCGGCGTGCAAGTCACCTCAATACAGCGCTAGGATGTGCAAGTCCGGGGTTTACTAACCCTCAGGATATCATTTACAAGTATTACCCACCTCGATCCGGCAAAAACGGAAGCCCGCGATGCCTTAGCTTCTCGAACCGGCCTCCACGCGCGTCGAAACTAGCTAAAATCAGTACAAATATATCAAAATAGGCTAATGGAACAACACCCAATCGAAAATAATCAAAATACATGAAAAATCTCGAAACTAGCAAAACTCAAGCCCTGGACCCGCTTCTCGAAAAATTACGAAAGTCACATTTTCAGAACCCTTATCTCGCCCCGAGTCCATACATATAAAGTTTATCAAAATCGGACTCTGTTTGAGCACTCAAATCATTGATTTTTTATAACCTAGGCTTAGAGCAAAAATCCCCCATTGATACACCTTAATTCTTCCAATTTCAAAGGTAAATTCCATAATTTATCAATATATTAACATAAATTGAGTCCATGAGTGCTTACCTGTTGATACCTCTTGATTTCATCCTCAAAATCACCTCTTAGTTTGAAGCCCCAAATGAGTTATAAGTTCTGAAATTTGAACCCTTACTGTTACATTAAACCCAGGCATTTTTCGCTTTTGCGGCAACTGGCCCACTTCCGCGTTTCCGCTTTTGCGGAACATGGGTCGCTTCTGCAACCTTCCTTAAGTTCAAGATCGCTTCTGCAGTTCAAACCTCGCACCAGCGAGACCTCTTATGCGGACGTTCTTCCTCTTCTGCGAGTTTCCCCCATCAAGCTCATTTCCCGCTTCTGCGGGCCCGCCCATGCGACTAATCGCCCGCTTCTGCAGAAATCTTCACTGGCCAACCCTGAGCTTTCTCTTGCGACTACTATTCCGCTTCTGCGGTCCTCCTTCCGCAGAAGCAGAAATCCCTGCTGCAATAAATACCAGGAATCTCATTCTTAAAAAAATTCATCTGCTTGACCCTTCGAAAACATCCCAAGGCCCCCGGGACCTCAACCAAAAATACAATTCCACTCTAAATCATCACACGAACTTGTTCCAATCATAAAAACATACCCTTAAACACACTAATCATCAAATTAAGGGGGGTTCAAGCCTAAGGTTCAACCAAAACTTCCGAAACCTACATTCTATCAAAAACCCGGCCAAACAATGTGCGAATGACCTGAAAATTTGTAGACATATCCTAAGTCACCTAACGAAGCTACTGCAACTGTCGGAATTCCATTCCCACTTCCGGATCAAAATATCACCTATCGATTAGATTTCGCCAAAATTCCAACTTAGCCAACTAAAGCATATTTCTACACCGGACCTCCAAATTCAATTCTGATCACTCTCCTAAGTCACAAATCACCGCCCGAAGCTAACAAAATCACCGGAATTCGATTCCGAGCCCTCTAACCACTTAGTCAACTTCAAATTGACTTTTCAGAAACAAGCCTCACTCTGCCTTATTTTCAACCAGAATTAATCTGAATTCCCCCGATAGACTCTAACACAGATATAGAAACATGAAACTACATAATAAGGGGAAAACGGGGCTGTAACTCACGTGACGACGGGCCAGGTCTTCACAACTGGTGTCACCTACTTCTAGGCAAACAGGTAGCTCTTCAGGAGTTGTTGATACATTTTGTACTATTAATTATTGCTGAGACACTTCTGGTATCATAAGAGAAAATCACAATCAAATAAATAATTGTTTAAGCAGAAGAAAACTCCTCTTCATAATATTTTCCTACTTTAGGAGACATTTTCAATTGTATTACTTCTTCAGTAGCAAATTTATAATACAAAATATTGAGTATATATTCTCTCAATTATATTACCTCTTATGGAGTTGAATTGTAATATATTTACATCAAAAGCGCGTTCATATTTATCAGATTTATTAATATTGTCACATTCACTTTAAGGAATGGATTATAATTATCAAAAGTTCTCATCCTTTAGGAAAATCGAACATAATTATCTGAATGCGCATTAATCACATCAAATTGTGATGCCTCAACCTCTTTTCAAATATTTACTACTTCATGAGCAAATCGAGGCGTGTATTTAATATAGAGAATATTTATGTAGCTTATCTTCAATTATAACCATAGAAAGCCTAAATTATGCTATCAAACAACAAAAATTAAAATATTTATATTTCTACTGATTCACCACCGCTTATATGACTTATTTCTCCTTCTGGGAGAGCAAAGTAATCATCTACATCCAAATGAATGAAGTATAAATTATCTTCAGAAATAAACTTTGCTTCATCATTTTTCTTTGTCTTTTTCAGAGAGGCTTGATAAAGATCAACTAGGTGCTTTGGCATACGATAGGTACACGACTAGTGCCCTTTTCCTCCACATCTATAACATGTACTTTCTGCATTTAGTGCTTGCACCGCGTCATACTTTCGTTCCTTCCTTTTCCACTACTGGTGGTGAGGAGGGTCCTTTAGTGCATTATTATTACCATGATTAAAATTTCTTTCCCGACCCCGGCCATGACCACGACTGGGGCTACGACCTCTTCCATGCTTAGCTTGGTGGAAGTTCGTCTCAGTCACTTGAGGGAATGGACAAGAACCAGTAGGTCGACTCTCATTATTTTTTATTAATAGCCCATTATGTTGCTCGGCTATAAGAAAATGTGAGATAAGTTCAGAATACTTTTTAAATCTCATCTTTCGATATTGCTGTTGTAGGAGCATATTCGAGGCATGAAAAGTGGTGAAAGTTTTCCCTAACATATCATGATCAGTAATATTATCACCACATAATTTCAATTGGGAAATAATTTTAAACATAGCAGAATTATACTCACTGATAGATTTAAAATCTTGTAGCCTTAGATGAGTCCAATAATAACGTGCTTGTGGAAGAACGACCATCTTCAGGTGGTCATATCTATCTTTCAAATTATTCCACAGTATGACTGAATCTCTAATAGTGAGATATTCCATTTTCAGGCCCTCATCAAGGTGATGATGCAAGAATATCATCGCTTTGGAATGGTCTTGATTTCATGCCTGATTTTTATCCTTGATGGTGTCTGCCAGACCCATCTCGTCAAGATTAATTTCAGCATCAAGCACCCAAGACATTTACCTTTTGCCCGATATATCCAGGGCTATAAATTCAAGTTTAGAAATATTTGACATTATATAGAAAAAGAAAGTTCGTACTCAAATACTTTCAAAGTATTTACTCGAGATGGAAGAGTCTCGTGCTGATAACGTGTTATAAAATGAAGACTCTAAAGTAAAGACAAGTATAGAGAGTAACTGATATATTATTCGAATTTCAAACTGATATACATAATGAACTAAAGACTCTTCTATTTATAGAAGAAAGGAAGCTGTTGTGTAAGCTGCTACTGCAACCTGGTGTGTAAGCTACTATAAGCTGTTGTGTAAGCTACTACTACAAGCTTATGTGTATGCTACTACAACCTGGTGTGTAAGCTGCTACTGTACCAGATATAGATAATCTTCTACTATGGGCAATGATTATCCATAACAGAGTACTGAAATGATAAGCTCATTGTACCCGGTATGGATAATCTTCTACCGGGGATGATGCTTATCCATAACCGGGTACCGAAGTTATAAGCTTATTATACCCGGTATAGATAATCTTCTACCGGGGGTAATATTTATTCATAATCGGGTACCGAAGTGATAAGCTTCTTCAGGAAGCTTATTTCCAATAAAGTACTCAATAGATAAACATATTTACGGCGGAGTCCCATATGGATAAGCTTTTTCAGGAAGCTTATTTACAACGAAGTACTAAATAAATATTCATAATATAGTATATTTAAAACATTTTTGTATATATAGTTACTATATTTTACTAATTCATCATTGCTAGATAGCTCAGGCTACTGAGATTTTGTGTCATGATTTCGATAATAATAGGGCAGCAATGGCTTTTAGATTTCAGCTCTGAGGAATAAATTTAATCATCACCACTATTAAATTGCTTTAATTTGTTGTCTTTCCATTTTGTTGTTATTCAATTTTCTTTTCTTTGTATATGCCATATTTCTCTAAAACTTAATAATTTATCAATATACATAATGAAATATTTCGATGAAGGTTGGTCAATTAAGTTTACGTTAACCCAACGTAGCTTCACCCTTGATTAGCCTTCCTTAACATGTTTTTTTGTTCCAATATGCTGAAAAGAACTCAGGATATACAATATCTAGAATATATTATACACAGCGTAAAAGAAATATTCAGGTTAATTCCACTAAGAAACAGATATCACGAACAAGCATTTAATTCAGAGCTATGAACGATAGGACCACAATAAGCATAAAAGTAAAAGAAGATCAATAAATGTTTCTTTTCTTAAAAAAACAGTAACTGATAAGATCAGTGTTTCAACCCTATAAGATTCGCAAGAACAGCAAAAAAGGGCCTATACTTTGAAACACATTCACCTCGTAGGAGAGGTCTCAAATTCGAACTTCGGATATGGGTCACCTTTATTATGAAACACTTTCCTAAACTAAATCTGGACTTAGTCGGCTCTTATGCATATACCGAACATCAGGTGGAAAATAAAAAGGTAAAAATATTGAAATCCTCCAATAAATTCAAGAGAAAAACAGAACTTTCGAAGCTAAATCTTAATCAAGCCATTTAACAATTTGAGTTAGCTACAGTTTCCTCTACACCAAAAACATATCCAGAGCTGAATGGAAAAGTATGATGCTGCACACCAACATACACCCAATATACAAGTTCACTCTATGACTTGCGGCACAATAAAGTAGAACGGCTATTGAAAATTGGCATTCAAATTCTTGCAGCCTGAGCATTTTGTGGGCATAACCTAGAATCCTTTAACCACTTATTCTATGAGTGCACTATCACAAAGCAGCTGTGGTCCAGACTATGTTCATGGCGGGAATATAATACTAACGAAGCTAACTAAATCATCAAAACTCAAATGCGAGGTCGTTTACTCAAAAGTCAATATCCGGCCAATTTTTCCAACTTAAGCTTTCAACTAAGAGATGACTAAGTGTCTCAATTTATTCTAAAACCACTCCGGACCCAAACCAACTAACTTGGTGTCACGACCCCAAATCCGGTCGTGATGGCGCCCAGCACATTGCTAAGCCATCCCTGATCAATCAATATCAACAACGGAGCTAGAAGCTCTCTTTAACCCATTTAAGCATTTCAAAATATGAAACAATAGTAATACTTATACCAACAACGCGGGGAAACCAAGTCCCAAAATATACTAACTCCCATAGACCGAAGTGTCAAGAGTCATGAGCCTCTACCGAACGTAAGTGTATAAAGGTTTACAAAAATACCAAGTGCGGAAAGAAATGTCAATACAAAATCAAAAGACAAGTAGGAAGGAATATCGGGTCCTGCGGACTCGCCAACCTACCTCGTATATCCCACAGATGTCGCTCGCACGGATATTAGATCACCGCCGAGAGGTGACTGGATCCGCACACAAGTGCGGGAGTAAAATGAGTACCGCCGTACTCAATGGTAATAAACAAGTGTAAGACAACGCGGAGATAAGAATTCCACGATAAAGCACTATGTAAAGCTATAATCAGCTACCCCGTCACAGAATCAATATTCACTGTACCTGTACCAACAAATACCAATAAATAGCATAACAGCTAGCAGATGTAGCTAAATGCAATGCAATGCATGATATGACCGCTACGGCGCGTAGCTCGACTCCAATTTTGGGTACCCGTGCTCACTGTGGGGGTTCAGACTCCGGAGGGGCTCCTACAGCCCAAGCACATCTCATAGAGATTTACTGCGGCGTGCAGCCCGATCCAACATATATATCTCGCGGCGGCGTGCATCCCGATCCACTACTAGTCAGCTAATATGCAGATACAGCCTCGCAGGCTCAAAAGTAGTTTTTGAAAACTCTTTTATCATTTTTCAGTTGGAAAACAGTAATATCAAGTTCCATAGATTGGAATTAGCATAATAACAGAAATAGCTGCGGACTAGTAGTAAACTAGCATGTCTATATGATAAGACAATGATGACGATCCTCGCGGGATCCAATAACCGGCTCACGGCCCACAAGCATACTCAACCGCCCAAGCAAGGGGTTCAACGGCTCGAGAATAGCCGATAATACAATATCAAGAGGTCGGACTAATATATAGTCTCCGAGTTCATGATCGACCCCGCACTCTCGCGAGTGTGCGTGTCTCGCCGCTATACAGCATCACAAAGTGGTATACCGGGTTTTCGAACCCGCCGGTCATCACCCACATCTATTACTCACCTCAATACGGTGCGACGACTACTCCGCAATGCCCTTGCCACGAGAATCAAGCTCCGCACGTGTAGAATCCGATCAAATACAGTAGAAACACAACAAATTAGGCCAATGGGACAACACCCAATCAATATAACCCAATTTACATCAAAATTCCCAAAGTTGTCAAAACCCGACTTTCGGTACGCTTCTTGAAAAATTACGAAAGTCACATATTCGGAATCCTCATCTCGATACGATTCTAAGCATATCAATTTTACCAAATTCGGACTCCATTTGCCCATTCAAAATCTTGATTTTCTAAAGTTCAAGCCTAGGGCTAAATCCTCCATAAATTTCCCCAAATTCCTCCATTTTCATGATATAATTGCATAATATTACCAATACTAATCATAGTATAAGTCCATAGTTGATTACCTGATGATTTCCCTTGAGTTTCTCTTCAAAATCGCCCAAATCGCCTCTAAAGCCGAGACCCAAATGTGTGAAATGTTTCTGAAATTTTTCTAACTTCTGATACACTTAACTCACAGCGATTTTCGCTTCTGCGGATAAAATTCCGCCCCTGCGGAACCGCTTCTGCGACCTTTTGGTCGCTTCTGCGAACCCAGACCCCTTTTGGCCATTTCGGCACCAACGATCCAAGGACCGCCCCTGCGCATCCGCTTCTGCGGAAATTAGTCCGCTTCTGCGGAATCATTCGCTTCTGCGACATTGAGTCCGCTTCGGCGGACTCGCCTATGCGACCAAACATCCGCTTCTACGGATTTTCCCAAGACGGCTCAAGACCGCTTCTGCGATCGACCTCTCGCACCAGCGAAGCCGCTCCTGCGGACCAGGCTCCGCTTCAGCGGTCGGCTCCGCTTCTGCGCCTCGTTGTCCGCTTCTGCGGAGTCGCTCCTGCGCTCCCATTTCCGCAGGAGCGGAAACAACAGAACAGACTCAAAAACCTGCAATTTTCCACATTTTCTCCCGTTTAACCATCCGGAATCACCCCGAGGCCCCCGGGACCCCAACGAAAACCACCAACATACCCCAAAACACGATACGAACTTGTTCAAATCATAACAACACTATCCTAAACATTAAAATCACCAATTACACACGGATTCAAGCCTAAATTCCTTCAAACATTCCGAATTACACATTCAATCAAAAACCCGACCAAACGACGTCCGAATGACCTGAAATTTTGCAGGCACATCCAAAATCACCTAACGAAGCTACTGCAACTGTCGGAATTCCATTCCGACCCCCGGATCAAAATCTCACCTACCGTTCGGATTTCGCCAAAATTCAACCTTAGCCAATTCAAGCCTATTTCTACATCGGGCCTCCAAATTCAATTCCGATTGTTCCCCTAAGTCACAAATCACCTCCCGAACTAACCGAATCATCAGAATCCGATTCCGAGCCCTCTAGCTAAATAGTCAACTCCGGGATGACTTTCCTTATTCAAGTTTCCTTCACAAAGGCTATATGCCTCATTTCCAATCCCAATCACTCATAACTCACCCGATAGACTCTAATACTGATATAAAATCATAAAACATGTATTTACAACATAACGAGGTGGTAATTCCCGTGACGACGGGTCGGGTCGTCACATTCTCCCCCTCTTAAGCAAACGCTCGTCCTCGAGCGGGTCAAGAAACATACCTGAAGTCTCAAACAAATGAGGATATCTGCTCCGCATCTCCCGCTCGATCTCCCAAGTGGCCTCCTCCACGGGTCGACCTCTCCACTGAACCTTAACTGATGCAATCTCCTTAGACCTCAATTTTCTCACCTGCCGTCCCAAAATGACAATAGGCTCCACATCATAGGATAGATCACCATCAAGCTGAATGGTGCTGAAATCTAATACATGAGACGGATCTCCAATGTACTTCCGGAGCATAGACACATGGAATACCGGATGAACGCTGGATAAGCTGGGCGGCAAGGCCAACTCATATGCCACCTCTCCAACTCTCCTAAGTATCTCAAAAGGACCAATGTACCCGGGACTCAACTTTCCTTTCTTCCCAAACCTCATGACACCCTTCATAGGTGAAACCTTCAACAATACTCTGTCACCAACCATGAAAGACAACTCTCGAACTCTACGGTCCGCATAACTCTTCCGACGAGACTGTGCTGTACGAAGCCTCTCCTGGATCAACTTTGCTCTATCCAGAGCATCCTGGACTAACTCAGTCCCTATCAATCTACCTCACCAGGCTCAAACCATCCCACGGGGGATCTACACCGCCTGCCATACAATGCCTCATAAAGGGCCATCTGAATACTCGACTGATAACTGTTGTTGTAGACAAACTCAGCAAGTGGTAGGAACTCATCCCACGAACCACCAAAGTCAATCACACACGCTCGCAACATATCCTCCGGAATCTGAATAGTACGCTCAGACTGCCCATCTGTCTGGGGGTGAAATGTAGTACTCAACTCAACCCGCGTACCCATCTCTCGCTGAAATGCTCTCCAAAACTGAGAAGTGAACTGAGTACCCCTGTCGGATATGATAGACACCGGAACTCCATGCAACCGAACAATCTCTCGAATAAAGATCGCTGCCAACCGCTCCGATGAGTAGGTAGTACTAACTGGAATGAAGTGAGCTGACTTGGTCAGTCTATCCACAATCACCCATACAGAATCAAACTTCCTCGTCGTCCGAGGGAGTCCAATAACAAAGTCCATAGTGACCCTCTCCCATTTCCACTCAGGAATAGCAATGCGCTGAAATACACCACCGGGCCTCTGGTGCTCGTACTTAACCTGCTGACAGTTGAGGCACCGTGCTACATGTCTGACAATGTCCATTTTCATCTTTCTCCACCAATAGTACTGTTTCAAATCTTGATACATCTTCGCGGCTCCTGGATGAATAGAATACCGCGAGCTATGGGCCTCCTCCAGAATCAACTCACGAAGGTCATCAACATTGGGCACACATATCCGGCCCTGCATCTTCAATACGCCGTCACTATCAATGGTGACATCTCTAGCATCATCATGCTGAACTCTGTCCCTAAGGACAGCCAAATGTGGATCATCATACTGGCGCTCACGAATACGATCATATAGAGATGACCGAGATATAACACAAGCCAATACCCTGCTGGGCTCCGAAATGTCTAACCTCACTAGCCGATTGGCTAGCACCTGAACATCATAAGCAAATGGCCTCTCCTCAGCTGGAATATATGCCAAGCTCCCCATACTGACCGCCTTCCGGCTCAAAGCATCGGCCACCACATCGGCCTTCCCCGGATGATATAATATAGTAATGTCATAATCCTTCAGCAACTCTAGCCATCTCCGCTGTCTCAAATTAAGGTCTTTCTGTTTGAACAAGTGCTGGAGACTACGATGGTCGGTATACACCTCGCAAGACACGCCGTACAAATAGTGCCTCCAAATCTTCAATGCATGAACAATGGTGGCTAGCTCCAAGTCATAAAAAGGATAGTTCTTCTCATGTGGCTTCAACTGCCGAGAAGTATAAGCAATCACCTTACCTTCCCGCATCAACACACAACCTATCCCCACTCTCGAGGCATCACAATAAACAGTATATGAACCTGAAGCTGATGGCAATACTAACACTGGAGCTGTGGTCAAAGATGTCTTGAGCTTCTGAAAGCTCTCCTCGCACTCATCCGACCACACGAATGGTGCACCCTTCTGGGTCAATTTAGTCAATGAAGAAGCAATGGATGAAAATCCCCGAACAAACCGGCGATAATATCCCGCCAAGCCAAGAAAACTCCTGATCTCTGTAGCTGAGGTCGGTCTAGGCCAACTCTGCACCGCCTCTATCTTTTTCTGATCAACCTGAATACCATCACGAGACACCACATGTCCCAGAAATGCTACGGACTCGAGCCAAAACTCGCACTTGGAGAATTTAGCATATAGCTTCTCCTCCCTCAATCTCTGCAACACAATACTCAAATGCTGAGCATGCTCCTCCCGACTACGGGAGTAGACTAGAATGTCATCAATGAACACAATCACAAATGAATCCAAATAAGGCCCGAACACACTGTTCATCAGATGCATAAATGCTGCTGGGGCGTTGGTCAACCCAAACGACATCACAAGAAACTCATAATGACCATATCGGGTCCCTGAATGCAGTCTTCATAATATCCGAGTCCCTGATCTTCAGCTGATGATAGCCTGAACGAAAATCGATCTTAGAAAACACCCTCGCACCTTGTAACTGATCAAACAAATCATCTATGCGCGGTAGAGGGTACTTGTTCTTCACTGTCACTTTGTTCAATTGTCTATAATCAATACACATTCGCATGGAACCATCTTTCTTTTTAACAAATAATACCGGCGCACCCCACGGAGACACACTAGGGCGGATGAAACCCTTATCCAGAAGCTCTTGAAGCTGCTCTTTCAGTTCTTTCAACTCAGCTGGTGCCATCCGATAAGGAGGAATGGATATAGGCCGAGTGCCCGGCACCAAGTCAATGCCAAAATCAATATCCCTGTCCGGCGGCATGCCCGGCAGGTCTGAGGGGAATACATCTGGGAAGTCCCTCACAACAGGTACAAAATCAATGCTAGGATATTCAGCTCCCACATCTCTCACAAAAGCTAAGTATGATAAACACCCTTTTTCAACCATCTTCTGAGCTTTTAAGAACGAAATAACACGGCTAGGGACGAAATCAGTCGAACCCCGCCACTCAATCTGAGAAATACCAGGAATGGCCAACGTAACTGTCTTAGCATGACAATCCAATATCGCATGATACGGAGACAACCAGTCCATACCCAATATAACATCAAAGTCCACCATCCCCAACAATAACAAATCTGCCTGGGTCTCCAGACCCCCAATAGATATAACACAGGATCTATAGACATGATCCACAACTATCGTATCACCCACGGGGGTGGATACATGAAAAGGTAAATCAAGACTACCACGAGTCGCACCCAAATGACGTGCAAAATAAGAGGACACGTATGAATATGTGGACCCCGGATCAAATAGACAGAGGCATCTCTGTGACAGACAAAAATGATACCTGTAATCACTGCATCGGAGGCAACTGCATCACGCCTGTCAGGAAGTGCATAGAATCACGCCTGGCCTCCACCAGATCTCTCCTCGCCCCTGGGGCGACCACGAGAAGACTGACCTCCACCTCTACTAGACTGAGATGGTGCTGAAGAGGAGGGCTGATCCCTCTGCTGAGTCCTGCCCCTACGTAGTCGAGGGCACTCTCTCCTCATGTGGCCAAACTCACCACACTCATAACATGCACCTGGTGCTGGAGAAGTAGGTGTTGCACTCTGGGCTGGGAGGGCACTAAGTGATGACTGACCCTGCTGAAACCCCTATCGACCACGACCATAAGAACCTCCGCTCTGCTCTGGGCGGCTTGAATGAGAAGGTCTAGATGAGCGACCTCTGCTCTGCCGGGAATGCCCTCTAGATGGAGCACCACTGAAACTACCAGAACCACGAGGCCTCTTGGCCTCCCGCTCCTCTCTCTCTCGGCGACGATCCGCCTCAATGGAGCGTGCCATATCAGCTACCTGCTCAAACGATGATGACAGAACTCGCTCGCCGGTCATAAGAATACGGATAGAGTAGTTGAGGCCATCAATGAACCTCCTGATCCTCTCCCTATCAGTGGGGATCATCCATGTGGCATGCCTAGCCAACTGAGTGAATCTAAGCTCATACTGAGTCACAGACATGTCGCCCTGAATCAACCACTCGAACCGGCGACGTAGCTCCTCGCGACGAGACCGAGGTACATATTTCTCTAGAAAGAGAGTAGAGAACTGCTGCCATGTGAGAGGTGCTGCTCTTGCAGGCCTACGCCTCTCAAACTCCTCCCACCAGTCAAATGCGGGACCAGTGAACTGAAATGTAGTAAATGAAACTCCGCCGGACTCAAGAATACCAGTCGTACGCAGCATCTTCTGACACTTATCCAAGAAACCCCGGGCATCCTCGCCCTCAACGCCACCGAAATGGGGTGGCCGAAGTCTACCAAATCTCTCAAGACGACGCCGCTCGTCATCGGGCATAACCCGAACCCTATGCTCTGGAGCTGGACCGGTGCAGCCGGAGGAATAACCGGTGCAACCACCGAGCGAGAACCGCCTCTGGCGTCCGAAGTCCCCGAACAACCGGGTCGGTGTGCGAGCCGCAGGGGTCCGCCGACCACCCCCTGACCTGAGATGTCGCTACGGTAGCGGTAGCCGAAACTACCCGAGCCAAACCGGAACACACCGATAATATCCGAGCAAGAGTCTCCCGAAGACTAGGGATAGCAATAGATATAGTCCGGCCCCGAACCGAGGCTGCTGGGGCATCAACCACCGGGGGCCGCTCCTCTGAACCGGTACAACGGGCGGGTCAACCGGCACCGCTCGCCCGCCCTACCTCTACCTCTAGCACGACCGCGCCCACGGCCTCTAACGGTGGCAATGGAGGTCGTCCACCTCGTCCCGATGCTCGCGTTCTCGCCATCTCGCGAGAGAATAGAATATAGAAGTTCAGCTCTCAGGACAACAAGATCGCATGACGGAGTTCAAGAAAAGTGAAGTTTTCCTAAAGATTCGCAGCCTCCCGAGGATAAGTACAGAGGCGTCCCCGTACCGATCTACAAGACTCTACTAACCGGCTCAAGACTCACGAGGCCTAGTAAACCTAGGCTTCGATACCAACTTGTCACGACCCCAAATCCGGTCGTGATGGCGCCCAAGACACTGCTAGGCCAGCCCGACCAATCAATATCAACAACGGAGCTTGAAGCTCTCTTTAACCCATTTAAGCATTTCAAAATATGAAACAATAGTAATACTTATACCAACATCGGGGAAACCAAGTCCCAAAATATACTAACTCCCATAGACCGAAGGGTCAAGAGTCATGAGCCTCTAACGAACGTAAGTGTATAAAGGTTTACAAAAATACCAAGTGCGGAAAGAAATGTCAATACAAAATCAAAAGATAGTAGGAAGGAATATCGGGTCCTGCGGACTCTACAGCTACCTCGTATATCCCACAGATGTCGCCTCGCACAGCTACTGGATCACTGCTGAGAGGTACCTGGATCTGCACACAAGGTGCAGGGAGTAAAATGAGTACTGCCAGACTCAGTAGTAATAAACAAGGGTAAGACAGCGCAGATAAGAAATCCGCAATAAAGCACTATGTAAAGCTATAATCAGCTACCCTGTCACAGAATCAATATTCACTGTACCTGTACCAACAAATACCAATAAATAGCATAACAGACTAGCAGATGTAGCTAAATGCAATGCAATGCATTATATGACCGCTACGGCGCGTAGCCCAACTCCAATTTTGGGTACCCGTGCACACTGTGGGGGTTCAGACTTCGGAGGGGCTCCTACAGCCCAAGCACATCTCATAGAGATTTATTGCGGCGTGCAGCCCGATCCAACATATATATCTCGCTGCGGCGCGCAGCCCGATCCACTACTAGTCAGCTAATATGCAGATACAGCCTCGCAGGCTCAAAAGTAGTTTTTGAAAACTCTTTTATCATTTTTCAGTTGGAAAACAGTAATATCAAGTTCCGGAGATTGGAATTAGCATAATAACAAAAATAGCTGCGGACTAGTAGTAAACTAGCATGTCTATATGATAAGACAATGATAACGATCCTCGCGGGATCCAATAACTGGCTCACGGCCCACAAGCATACTCAACCGCCCAAGAAGGGGGTTCAACGGCTCGAGAATAGCCAATAATACAGTATCAACAGGTCGGACTAATATATAGTCTCCAGTTCATGATCGACCCCGCACTCTCGAGAGTGTGCGTGTCTCGCCGCTATACAGCGTCACAAAGTGGTATACCGGGGTTTCGAACCCGCTGGTCATCACCCACATCTATTACTCACCTCAATACGTCAATATAACCCAATTTACATCAAAATTCCCAAAGTTGTCAAAACCCGACTTTCGGTACGCTTCTCGAAAAATTACGAAAGTCACATATTCGGAATCCTCATCTCGATACGAGTCTAAGCATATCAATTTTACCAAATTCGGACTCCATTTGCCCATTCAAAACCTTGATTTTCTAAAGTTCAAGCCTAGGGCTAAATCCTCCATAAATTTCCCCAAATTCCTCCATTTTCATGATATAATTGCATAATATTACCAATACTAATCATAGTTTAAGTCCATAGTTGATTACCTGATGATTTCCCTTGAGTTTCTCTTCAAAATCGCCCAAATCGCCTCTAAAGCCGAGAGCCAAATGTGTGAAATGTTTCTGAAATTTTTCTAACTTCGAATACACTTAACTCACAGCGATTTTCACTTCTGCGGATAAAATTCCGCTCCTACGAGTCCGTAACCGCGACCAGAGGGTCGCTTCAGCGGTTCCAGGCCTAGCCGGCCAATTCCGCTTCTGCGAGAAAAAGACCGCTTATGCGCGTCCGCTTCTGCGGATATTAGTCCGCTTCTGCGGAGTGATCCGCTTCTGCGACCAAGAGTCCGCTCCTGCGGACTCGCCCAGGCGGTCAAGAATCCGCTTCTGCGGACCTTCCCATTTTCTATCGAGTCCGCTTCTGCGATCATTGACTCGCACCAGCGATGCCGCTTCAGCGGAAAGGATTTCGCTTCTGCGATGCCAAGCGCTCCTGCGCTCCTCAGTCCGCTCCTGCGGACTCGCCTCCGCGCCCATTTCCGCAGGAGCGGAAACAACAGAACAGACTCAAAAACCTGCAATTTTCCACATTTTCTCCCGTTTAACCATCCGGAATCACCCCGAGGCCCCCGGGACCCCAACGAAAACCACCAACCCCAAAACACGATACGAACTTGTTCAAATCATAACAACACTATCCTAAACATTAAAATCACCAATTACACACGGATTCAAGCCTAAATTCCTTCAAACATTCCGAATTACACATTCAATCAAAAACCCGACCAAACGACGTCCGAATGACCTGAAATTTTGCAGGCACATCCAAAATCACCTAATGGAGCTACTGCAACTGTCGGAATTCCATTCCGAACCCCGGATCAAAATCTCACCTACCGTTCGGATTTCGCCAAAATTCAACCTTAGCCAATTCAAGCCTATTTCTACACCGAGCCTCCAAATTCAATTCCGATTGTTCCCCTAAGTCACAAATCACCTCCCGGAACTAACTGAATCATCAGAATCTAATTCCGAGCCCTATAGCTAAATAGTCAACTCCAGGTTGACTTTCCTTATTCAAGTTTCCTTCACAAAGGCTATATGCCTCATTTCCAATCCCAATCACTCATAACTCACCCGATAGACTCTAATACTGATATAAAATCATAAAACATGTATTTACAATATAACGGGGTGGTAATTACCGTGACGACGGGCCGGGTCGTCACACTTGGTAAGTCACAACACAGTTGGAGAACACAAAAGAAGAAGAAAATAGGATAACGGAGCTACAACTCTCAAAACGACTGACCAAGTAATTATAGCTTTAATTTGTTGTCTTTCAATTTTATTCATATTCTTTTCGCTACAACATAATGCATTTATAGCTACAAAACAGAACGTAGCTAATTATGAAAATTTTCATGGCTAAACACTTTAGCCGCAATAATATTTTCGTAGCATTTATAGCAAAATATAGCGTAGCTAAAAGTAAACTATAAACTTTACATGATTCGTGGCTAAGGATTAATACTTATTGCTACAAGCAATTTGTGTTGTAGCTATATTAATAGCTTATAATTGTATACTTTTGTCACAACAAATATATTTATAGCAAATAATATTATACTATTGCCACATTTGTAGCTATTTTTAAATGGTAGCCACAAAACGACATAGTCCGTGGCAAAAGTATTTTTGTTGAGCTACAGACTTAAAGTTTTATGGCTACAAATCTTACAAAAAAGACGAGGTTAGATTATTTAATTATATTCTTTTGTTGACTTAAAAATTGATTTTTGTTATGAATAGAATTCTATTTAGAGTGAATGTCTATCTTGTGGAGAGTTTCACTCTGTGACTAAGTCATATTTCTCCTATAAATAGAGGGGTCTTACCCCATTGTAATTCATCCCAAAATTCAATAAGAATTCCCTCTCTCTCTTTCTCTGCAATATTGTTCTTCTTTTATTATTTCATAACACGTTATCAGCACGAGACTCTAATCAATTGAGTAGTAGCTTTGGGATTGAGCACAATGATTATCAATTGTTCCATGAACTTCCTTCATGATTAAATATTAGATTTAAGGTAAGTGTTTTGCTTTATTTTTCTCTTTTATTCTATAATTTAATTTTATATACAAGCAATGATCAAAGTTTGGTTATAACTCTAATGGAGTTTGTAAGAAATTATAACCACCTGAAGTGGTAAAATTTCTATGTCTTGCCATGATTAAATTCATGTATAATTGTGGGCAAAGAATTGAAAACCCGTCCCATTGAATTTGTTCCATTCTCATTCCCTTTAGAGAATGTGATAGCAGTATGTAATAAGTCTGAAAGAAGACAAAATTATTACCATGAATAATCAATGGATATGGACGTGGCAATAGACGAAATTATATCGTCATCATTGTGGTAATGAGAATAATAAGTATTCTCAAAATAATCATTCACTCTGTGAAAGTAATATTTGTCATCGATTTGACATGAGATTTTATAAAGCACATATAGATGATTATGGTCCATTTATGATGTGAATGTGACAACATCTTACTTATGAATACATATTCATTCTTCAAAGAATATGAACGTCCTAGTGATAGTGAATATACCACACTCACCTCTAGAAGAAGGTTTGAGATGATACCATAAATAATATCATTATTATGGCATGAATGGTCATTGGTCACGTACCTATTGTACGCCAAAATATTTTGGCATTGTGATTATTAAAAGTCAACGATAATGCAAGAAACAGATCTTGCATATTATTTTGACCATGGCCATAATGATATAACTTTCTCTTTAAAAGAGATATTCACCACATGGATGATGATGAATCTGTGGTAGTGCAAAATTAATTGAGAGCTCTGGAAGAGCCAATTATTACTATTTTGGAGAAACACAATTGATTACCAACAAGGTATTGTGTTGTAGTAAGTCTCAAACAAACATATTCAGTTTCCAAAGTATTCGCGAAAGCGGTTGATTATATTGAGACTATAAATAAATGAAAGATTTAATATCTTATATTACTACAACTTGTAGCGGGGTAATATGTATGTAAAAAGCTACCCGCTTTATCTCCAATTTGTACTACATAAACAAACAAAAAAAATACCACAATAAAGTAGATATTTTATAACCCATATCATAATAAACTTGGAGTTTATTCATAATTGCACACATCATAGTGTAAATCTGAAATTTATCAATATTGATAATTTATTCAAATGGCATAATTGGTTTAGCCATATCAATTTAAGTATGATGTGCAAAATAAAGAGAATTCACATGGGTAAATATTAAAGAACTAAAAAGTTCTTTACGAATTCTTTTATGGGCCTGTTCTCATTAATTAATATACCAACTAAAAGTGGGATTGAATCACATGAATGCTGGAAATATCAAAGGTGAATATGGTCCCATTCACCCGCCATGTATACCACATAAGATGCATCTATGAGATGGTTACATGTGCAATTATTATTAACCCGCTACATGGCCGGTATGTGCGAGGTAACTTGCTCAATAATTTAATTTAGAGGATATTCCAGATTTTCTATTCGAGAAGTTCATCTTGATAAGTTGGTCTACATCATAGTTGGTTTAGCAAAATAATTTATTGAGTGCCTCCACTTAATATCTAAACTATTGCTTATGAGAACAAAGTTTATATATATCAGTTTGATATACGTTATATACGAAAGTATATTATTTTCTCCCCTCACAAGTGGTTCAGGGTCAGGAACCAAATTATTTCATCTTATTATTATTGATGTGCGGTGTATATTTTGATTAACACCATAACACACAAAGATGGATTCTCAAAGTTGAGAAAGCAAGTTAGTTTTTCTAACATGAGGGGGAGACAAGATACAACAGTTGAGAAAACGTTACATCAAATGAATTATCATTTATACATCTAGATCCTCGAATAAAATAATATGAACTTGAAGTTCATAAAAGGATAATTCATGTGCAATTTATTGCAAAGCATGCCACACGCATTTGCTAACCCAAATAAAGTAACTATATTCTCATTGCAAATGCTCATATTAAGTCCTAGAAGCACAAAGTCTATGGTACACTTAAAGCATATAGACAAATCAGTTTCAAATAAACTTCTTGACAAAGAAGATGAGCAAATGATCATAATAAAGGAGACAAGTGATCTAGAAGATCACATGACATAACCCTCCATAATATCTCATGAGAGATTCAGGTACCTGAATATATGAATGAAGAGATCTCTATGTTACGTCATTACGGAAATACATTGAAACTGATATAAAATCCTTGGCGACGTCAACCTTCAAGAAGCTAGTGTACAAGATTGGGATGCAAAGGCTTAAAGATGTGAATTGATGCTCTCATCAGGGGGAGTTAATGCGCGTTGCACTCTTTTTCCCTTACAAGGTTTTGTCCCACTGGTTTTTCCTTGCGAGGTTTTTAACGAGGCAACCAAAAGGCGTATTATTAGATATGTGTACCCTTTTTCCTTTTCTAGATTTTTTTCCCATTGGGTTTTATTTTAGTTAAAGTTTTAATGAGGCGCATTGTCACACCTCCTTTTGGCGCGCTTACCCCGAGGGATAATGCATAAGGGAGTTTTTCCAATTTAAGTGACAATATTCGAAATGAGATTATTTATTTATTTCATAGTCGCCACTTGGAATAAATTATGGTGTCCCAAGTCACCGATTTATTTAAATCCCAAATCGAGGAAATTTTCGACTTTCCAAATAAAGTCCGCGAACCAGAAATTCTAAGTAAGGAATTCTGTTGACCCGAGGGAAGGTGTTAGGCACCCCCGGATCCCGTGGTTCTAGCACGGTCGCTTAAATTATTATAATGGCTAAATATCTGATTTTTAAAACATGTTCAATACTATAATGCAATTTTAAATCATTTACCGCATTTGATTATTTTTTAAGAAAAAGTGAACATTCTTATTGAGGGGCCCCGCGATTTTATTTTCTATTTAGCAAGGCTCGTAAGATTTTTTATTTAAAAGGATAATCCTAAAGTGACTACATTTTTTTATTTAGTTTATCTTTACAAGAAAAGAAAAAGTCCTAATTAATTACATGCATAAAAGGCTACTCTATATTAGTACAAAATGTGTTCCCTCACAAGCCGACTAAATGACCAATTTATTCTTCAAATTATAGAGCTAACTACAATTTGATAAAACTAATAAAACGGAAAAATAACAATAAATATTAATCAACAACTTGCTTTTCTATTTCATTTCAAAACTTCAACTTCCAATTCGAGCTTACATCAACACATGGTTTTTAGAATGTGTACCTGGTTTTGAAAGGAATGGAAGATGGAAAATCAACAGGGCGGTGAAAATACAACAACAACAACAGTAACAACCAGCAGTAGCTTCAACACCTCAATCCCGAAAATTCCAGCAATACGGAGAAAAAAAAAACAAAAACCAGTAAAAAATATAAAAGAAAAAAATATATTCCATATTTTCTCTTTGTTTTGTCTTTCTAGCGTTGGACTCTTTTCAATTCTCAAAAGAAACTTTCAAAAATTGAATTTTTTGTTGTGTATACTTCTGTGTCCAGAGTGTATATCGAGTGTATACCACAGCAGAGAATTTTTTTTATTTTTTCTTCTCTTCCTATTTTTCCTCTCTTTTTTTCTCTTCCCTTTTTTTCATAAATCTTCTCTTCTATTTATAGGCAAGAATTTGATTATTTTTGGCAAAAAATCTTAAAAATTTTCTTTTTGGGCCAAGGGGTTTTGGGTTGGGTAAGGGTGCTTAAGATTGGGCTTGTAACTTAATTTGCAAGATGGCCCAATCCAAATTTTTTCTATTTTGTTCTTCTCCATTATTCAACATCCTAATTAATAAAGCCTAAAAATACTAAGATTAATTTATAAAAACTAAAAATTATCTTGAAATACTAATTAACTCATAATAATAATTATCACACAAAATTAAACATTAATAAAAATAAAATTGCACGATTTGGACATTAAATGCTTAAAAAATGCAAAAATACATATTTTTTATGACTTTTCATTTCAGTAAAATAAACTTAATTGTAAACTTGAATTTTATATACATATGCAACATATTTTTTGTATATTTAATTTATTTAAACAAGCAAATATGCACAGATAAAAATGCAAATAATAAGAAAAATAACACAAAAATCACAAAAATCACGCACAACACAATACTATTTTTTTTTTATTTTTTTTTTGAATTGTTTGGGAGTAATTCTCACGTAGGGCAAAAATCACGTGCTCACAGCTGCCCCTCTTTGCGCGGAAATATGAAGAGTTTTCGTGCAAAGATAATGAGCAAATACGAGCGATTTTTGCCCGTTTTGAGCACTCCGTGTGAAGCATTTTGAAAAGATCTTGACCGAGCCTTTGCTTCGGGAGGCCTCCTACATATCCTGGGCTAAACAGGAATCAGGTCAATGTAGTTCGGGAAATTTTGGTAGCTGGGACTACCGTGGACTGACACTTTGCTGTTACTGTTGCTATCGTTGCTGCTGTTGCTGCTTATTGCTTACTGATCTCCTTATTACACCAAAAAGAGAAATTAAAGTTGAACTAACTATGCTATCAAACTATGAGTTACAAGATTCCTATCTATGATTCTCTTGGAAACTTGATCTTGAATCTTAGCTGATTTGCTGTAGACCTCGATCCGAATCTTGATGCTCAACAAGTTGTATGTGCTTTGTTTATTTCTGTAACATTGAGTGGAACGGAGTCGGCGGAGCTTGTTACTTCAATCATCTTCTGAGCAATCCGCGCCTTTGTTTACTCCAACGTTTGAACTCTTTTCTTTTGGTTCCTTTCTTATTTTCTTCATTCTGGATTGATGTTCCATTTGTAGGTTATCTCGATCCTTGCGTCCCGAGGTCAAACCTATTTAGACAACAAAACAAACAAACGAATGAAATTTTTCTGCCCCAGTTTTGCTAGGAAAATTTCGTGAGTTAGTTGTGACACAGAAAGTGATTAAAAAGACTCTTTGGTATTGGGTAAGAAAATCACAGTTTCACAAATAAACGTTCCACGGCTTTCTGGCCGGGATTTTGAAGAAGAGTTTCACGGCTTTCTGGCCGGAATTCAAACAATGTCTAACGGTTTTTGGCCGCTAGACCCTCAGTTTTTTGGCCGGGGTTAAAATAAATGGCTCCGCAGTTTTCTGACTGGGAGATCCTCGTTTTTCTGACCGGGGATAAAAGTTTCGCGGCTTTCTGGCCGGAATTCAAACAATATCTAACGGTTTTTTGGCCGTCAGATCCTCGGTTTTTTGGCCGGGGTTAAAGTAAATGGCTCCACAGTTTTCTGACTGGGAGATCCTCGATTTTCTGACCGGGGATAAAAAGTTTCACGGCTTTCTGGCCGGAATTCAAACAATATCTAACGGTTTTTTGGCCGTCAGATCCTCGGTTTTTTGGCCGGGGTAAAAGTAAATGGTTCCGCAGTTTTTTGACTGGGGAGATCCTCGGTTTTCTGGCCGGGGATGAAAGTTTCGCGGCTTTCTGGCCGAAATTCAAACAACATCTAACGGTTTTTTGGCCGTCAGATCCTCGGTTTTTTGGCCGGGGTAAAAGTAAATGACTCCGCAGTTTTCGACTGGGGAGATCCTCGGTTTTCTGACCGGGGATAAAAGTTTCACGGCTTTCTGGCCGGAATTCAAACAATATCTAACGGTTTTTTGGCCGTCAGATCCTCGGTTTTTGGCCGGGTTAAAAGTAAATGGCTCCGCAGTTTTCTGACTGGGAGATCCTCGGTTTTCCGACCGGGGATAAAAGTTTCACGGCTTTCTGGCCGGAATTCAAACAATATCTAACGGTTTTTTGGCCGTCAGATCCTCGGTTTTTTGGCCGGGGTAAAAGTAAATGGCTCCGCAGTTTTGACTGGGGAGATCCTCGGTTTTCTGACCGGGGATAAAAGTTTCACGGCTTTCTGGCCGGAATTCAAACAACATCTAACGGTTTTTTGGTCGTCAGATCCTCGGTTTTTTGGCCGGGGTAAAAGTAAATGACTCCGCGGTTTTCTGACTGGGAGATCCTCGGTTTTCTGACCGGGGATAAAAGTTTCGCGGCTTTCTGGCCGGAATTCAAACAATATCTAACGGTTTTTTGGCCGTCAGATCCTCGGTTTTTTGGACGGGGTTAAAGTAAATGGCTCCGCGGTTTTCTGACTGGGGAGATCCTCAGTTTTCTGACCGGGGATAAAATGTTTCACGGCTTTCTGGCCGGAATTCAAACAATATCTAACGGTTTTTTGGCCGTCAGATCCTCGGTTTTTTGGTCGGGGTAAAAGTAAATGGTTCCGCAGTTTTTGACTGGGAGATCCTCGGTTTTCTGACCGGGGATAAAAATTTCACGGCTTTCTGGCCGGAATTCAAACAATATCTAACGGTTTTTTGGCCGTCGGATCCTCGGTTTTTTGGCCGGGGTAAAAGTAAATGGTTCCGCAGTTTTTTGACTGGGGAGATCCTCGGTTTTCCGACCGGGGATAAAAGTTTCGCGGCTTTCTGGCCGGAATTCGAACAACATCTAACGATTTTTTGGCCGTCGGATCCTCGGTTTTTGGCCGGGGTAAAAGTAAATGGCTCCGCAGTTTTCGACCGGGAGATCCTCGGTTTTCGACCGGGGATAAAAGTTTCACGGCTTTCTGGCCGGAAAGAACCTCGGTTTTTTCGACCGGGGTCCAAACAAATATTGGACTGATATGATTTGATTCTCTTTTTTTTTTTTTTGGAGTTTTCATTTTCTTTTCTTTTATTCTTCCTTTTGGGCCTTCTTTTAGGTATTTTCTCTTTTTTTTTTTTAACAGATGCATAAGATAAAGCTTTTGAAAAGAAACTTCCCTTTTTATGCGCTTTCCTTGTTCCAAAGCCATTTCATAGCTTGCGTATTTCATTTCTTCGAGTTGTACCTTCTTTTTGCACAATTAAATAGACCTGCTTTGAACAAAGAACATTTTATTAGTTGAAAAAGTGGTTGACTTTGTGGCCTTGATTGCCCCATTTCCATTGAGAACTTTGCTACCAATTGTCTTTGGGGTTGACTTCTTTTCACACTGACCGGGTTCAAACTCGAAATTCTTTGAGGACTCGCCTGTATGGGCTCTGTCTTTCTGTCTCGTTCCGTTTTTAAAACCTTAGCCTTTGATTTCCTTTTCCTTCTTAATGTCCTTTCCTTTGCAAATGATCGACCCTCACGATCAGTCGGGATTGGATCAATACACCACTGAGGCTGGGTATCTTTCTTTGCCTTTTTACCAAACGGAATCCTGTAAAACTGGTCCCGCCGCCTTTCTTTGTAATAGTTTCAGAATTAAAATTAAACCGAAAGGGATTCAAAGAATAACTATACAAAAAGCAAGGAAATGAGTTTAAAGAGAAACGTCCCTTTCGGGGAAAAAAGAAGGACTTATCTGGGATGCATGCTCAACTTCAAATAAACATGACATGCTTCTTGGACTGGACGCCCGACCCACATAAACTTTCCAACTTCTTATGAACCCATTGATTCGCAATTTCAAAACCAGGGAATCTTGCCAAAATTCTTTAGTGAATGGACGTCTTTCTTTTGGTCGGTGGCGCCTTTTGCGGGTTTCCGCCAATCGATCCCTCTCATTTCTCTTCTCACTGTCGCCTGATAGTGCTCTTTGCGAGTTTTCACTAAATGGACTCTCTCATTTTTAGCTTTTCCAATCGCCATCGCCTTATGGTGCCCGAAGGTTTTCACCGATAAGACTCTCTCATTTTGTTTCTCTCAATTCAGACTGTGTCAAATTTCCGTCAATGACATTCTTCACTTCCTTGCCTTTGCCAATTGATCCGAAGGACTTGAACAAGGTTTTTTGGGTAAAAAGGAAATTGAATGGAATTACAACTCTGGAACCATCTTGACGGATTTAAACCGAACCGTCATATCATCTGCCCCAGTTTAATTTTTGGGAAAATTGGGATTTTTGTTTTGGTGTGACTGAACCTCAGGAAGAGGTTGCCTACGTATCCTTTCGGAATCAAGTCAGAACGTAGTTCGGGATAATAATTTTTGTTTTATTTTATTTATTTTTTTATTTTTCTTTCATATATATATATATATATATTTTTTTCTTTTCTCTTTTTTTTCATTTTTTTTAATTTTTTATTTATTTCGGGTTCCAAAGAGGGTGAACAAAGAAACATAACCGGCTCAAAGGGTTTTACAAAGGATTTATAGTGTTTGGGGTAGCAAGAAAGAAAGCCTTCGTCATCTCAATTATACAAAAGCCAACGTCGCGGGAGGTCCTGACATAGTACCTTTATACTGTATCTGTATTGACTGCCGTTTCAAGATCATTCCCTTCAATGTCTCCCAGATACAGTGTCCCTCTCAGTGATATTTTCCGGATGATGTATGGATCCTTCCAATTAGGAGCGAAATTTTCCTTTTGTTTCTTGGTAATGAGGAGGAATGCGCCTTAACATCGGTTGTTCTATTTCGAGATTCCTGGGCCGCACTTTCTTGTTGCAAGTATGGGCCATTCTTTGTTGGGATAAATACTCGGGTATTCTCTGAGTACAACACACCCCTTTTGTATGCGAACCAATTTTCTTTCAGTTATTCCAATTCATTGTTTCATTTCCTCAAATTAAACTTTTGTGCATTTCAACTCTCGATTCATTATTTTGAAGTCTGACAACGTTTTGGGATCTAGGCATGAAGTCCGCAAGCATGTCATGTTATTTAAAGCTGCATGATTTGAACTAAAGAGAAGAGAAAAAGAAAACTAAAACAAATCTGAAAGAATAAAAAATAACAAAAGAAAAGGAAACGGACGATGAAATATTAATTTCATTTCTTGGAATCGAAAAGATAAAAACAGGGTTCACATTCGGAAATTTAAAGACAAAAACTAAAAGAAACAATCAATTTACACCCTGAAATAATTCTGGATGCAGAAAAGTGCGGCAGGACAAGTTTACTGGGCTTCCGCCTGATCGGGAATGGCCTAGCCTTTCAGTTTGGGAGTTTAGTGTCTGGTCCCATCTCAACGGTGATAGTCCTTTTCCCTTGCTCGACCATGCGGGTACCGCAGAGCTTTGCCTCATGTTTTCCTTCACTCTCATCAGTCATGAAATCCTCACTATCTTCCTCTTGACGGTCCTTAAGCTTTTGTGGTATGTGTCCAACAAACACTGGCTCATTCAGTCGTGGTGTCTTAATTGCCCCCCATTCCACATAGGCTTGCTTAGGTGCACCAATTTCCCTTTCTGGTTCTAACTCAGTGATTTTACTCTTCTTTTCCCCTTTCTCCTGTTTCGGGGCCACCTTGGGCTTCCTTTCCACATCAGCAATAGCAATTATGGCCTTAAGCGGTGGATCGAATTCTTCGTCTTCACAAATCATCCCAATTATCGGTCCGTTATTGTGAGCAGGCAGCAGATTATTGGTCACATTTGGGACGGCAACGGTTGGTAGAGGGATTTCTCAAGACATGTTGGCACTTCTTTTCGACCTTGTAAAATAAGGATGGGTACTTTCTTTTCGACCATTTTTTTTCGACCTCGTGAAGTATGAATGTGAGGCCAGAGTACCACAAAATCAACCACCCTTTTCTAAAACCTGGAGTTTGGCAAACAAATGGTTAGTCTGAGACAACATAACAGATAAGTAATCTCACATTGTGTGTGATGCACTTATACATTTGATCGTGTTGCTACTTGTAATCGATTGTAATGCGTTATTCCGGTTTATACTTTCCTTTGCTTTCATCTTCTTCCTCTCTTTATCAATTTTCTTTTACACTCTTTTTTTTTCGTTTTTCTTTTTTTTTTCTTTTAGTGATGGTCGAATCTTATGTGGATTGCCTACGTATCATGTCCCCGCATGAATCAGACCGGGCGTAGTTCGGATAATCGGGAACGGAGTGAATAAACTAATTTTTTTTTAAATTCTTGAAAGAAACGCTTTAAAAGAAATAACATATTTATATTTTGCTTATTTTTGTTTTGCTTTTTTGAAAGAAAGACTTCTAAAAAAAAAATTATTCGCTTTGGGATAAAAAAAAATATTTTTGTTTGAATTTTTACTCATTGTCTCTTTTTCTAAGGAAGAAACTATTTTTTTTTTTTGGATTTTTGTTTCTTTTTTATTTTTATTTTAGAAAAGTACTTCAAAATGAAGGAAACCCATATTTATTTTTTTTAAGTTTTATTGATTTTTCTTTTTTATTTCATGAAAAACAGTAGGAAGAACGAAACCATTTTTTTTTAAGTTTAACTACTTTTTTTTTTCTTTGAATTTTTTAAGGAATGATTTTAAAAAAGGAACTAAACGAAAAATATATTTTTTTATAGATTTTTTTTTTAAAAAAATTGGGATCGGAACCGATGAGGTTTTCCTACGTATCTCACGTCCGGTGAGAATCAGACCCGCGTAGTTCGGAATAAAATAACTAAATCTTTTTAAGAAAAGAAAACAAACTATTTTTAAACAGCATTTCAAAAACAAATTATTTTCACAGAAACTAACCTATCTTTAATAAAATCAATTTTTTTTTTTTGCATTTTTCAAAAAATTATTTTCTAAGGAACTAAGAAAATTTATTTGGAATTTTTTTTTTTGCATTTTTCAAAAGGAAACATTTTAAAGAAACTAACTATTTAAAATTAACATTTTTTATTTTTATTTTATTTTTTATTTTTTTGCATTTTTTCAGAATTTATTTTCAAAGAACTATTATTTTCATAAAATTATTTTAACTATATACCCTGACGCTTTCCACTTCTTCCTCTTTTTAACAAACCGGTCGGCATGTAAGATCGAAACAAATAAATGCACACAAAAAGATGCAACAAGTTGGTCTTTTTGTTTCAGGTACACCTGTCCTAGACAGGCCCAACCCCCGTGTTGAGCCTCCTAAGTCAAATATGCACATGATGCAAATAAACGTTCCTATCGGGGATCCGGCATAAGGTCTTGTTATTCTAAGTCATCATCCTGTCGGAAAAGTGTCTAGACCGGCTTTAACTCGAGCGGACAACTCGAGTCGAAGAGTGTCAGTGCACCGGTAGCATGGCTTTCCGGCTTAATTGACAAAACTCTTCGCCTAAACATGTGTGACTACAAAATCCTTCACCGGGTGCCAAGCACCACAGCTATCTTGAGAAAAACGGGCTATGTCCAGCAAATGCCCGATATTATATTTCAAAAGACTCAGAAGAGGAAAAATGGGTATCGGCATAATTTATATACAATTCACAAAATATCAAAGCGATAAAAGCAACATTTAGCATATTAAATATAAACATGTAACAAAATCAGATAACAAATAAGACAAATACAACAATTATTCAAAGCTCGAATTCTTAAACCCTGAACTAGTGGTTCTGGGTCTGTTTCCCCAGCAGAGTCGCCAGAGCTGTCACACCTCCTTTTGGCGCGCTTACCCCGAGGGATAATGCATAAGGGAGTTTTTCCAATTTATGTGACAATATTCGAAATGAGATTATTTATTTATTTCATAGTCGCCACTTGGAATAAATTATGGTGTCCCAAGTCACCGATTTATTTAAATCCCAAATCGAGGAAATTTTCGACTTTCCAAATAAAGTCTGCGAACCAGAAATTCTAAGTAAGGAATTCTGTTGACCCGAGGGAAGGTGTTAGGCACCCCCGGATCCCGTGGTTCTAGCACGGTCGCTTAAATTATTGTAATGGCTAAATATCCGATTTTTAAAACATGTTCAATACTATAATGCAATTTTAAATCATTTACCGCATTTGATTATTTTTTAAGAAAAAGTGAACATTCTTATTGAGGGGCCCCGCGATTTTATTTTCTATTTAGCAAGGCTCGTAAGATTTTTTATTTAAAAGGATAATCCTAAAGTGACTACATTTTTTTATTTAGTTTATCTTTACAAGAAAAGAAAAAGTCCTAATTAATTACATGCATAAAAGGCTACTCTATATTAGTACAAAAGGTGTTCCCTCACAAGCCGACTAAATGACCAATTTATTCTTCAAATTATAGAGCTAACTACAATTTGACAAAACTAATAAAACGGAAAAATAACAATAAATATTAATCAACAACTTGCTTTTCTATTTCATTTCAAAACTTCAACTTCCAATTCGAGCTTACATCAACACATGGTTTTTAGAATGTGTACCTGGTTTTGAAAGGAATGGAAGATGGAAAATCAACGGGGCGGTGAAAATACAGCAACAACAACAGTAACAACCAGCAGTAGCTTCAACACCTCAATCCCGAAAATTCCAGCAATACGGAGAAAAAAAAAACAAAAACCAGTAAAAAATAGAAAAGAAAAATATATTCCAGATTTTCTCTTTGTTTTGTCTTTCTAGCTTTGGACTCTTTTCAATTCTCAAAAGAAACTCTCAAAAATTGAATTTTTTGCTGTGTATACTTCTGTGTCCAGAGTGTATATCGAGTGTATACCACAGCAGAGAATTTTTTTTATTTTTTCTTCTCTTCCTATTTTTCCTCTCTTTTTCCTCTCCATGTTTTCTTCCTTTATTTCCTTGCCCCCACTACTTTATGTTATGTGATTATGATTATTTTTGGCTAAAAATCTGAAATTTTCTTTTTGGGCCAAGGGGTTTTGGGTTGAGTAAGGGTGCTTAGGATTGGGCTTGTAACTTAATTTGCAAGATGGCCCAATCCAAATTTTTTCTATTTTGTTCTTCTCCATTATTCAACATCCTAATTAATAAAGCCCAAAAATACTAAGATTAATTTATAAAAACTAAAAATTATCTTGAAATACTAATTAACTCATAATAATAATTATCACACAAAATTAAACATTAATAAAAATAAAATTGCACGATTTGGACATTAAATGCTTAAAAAATGCAAAAATACATATTTTTTATGACTTTTCATTTCTGTAAAATAAACTTAATTGTAAACTTGAATTTTATATACATATGCAACATATTTTTTGTATATTTTATTTATTTAAACAAGCAAATATGCACAGATAAAAATGCAAATAATAAGAAAAATAACACAAAAATCACAAAAATCACGCACAACACAATACTATTTTTTTTTATTTTTTTTTGAATTGTTTGGGAGTAATTCTCACGTAGGGCAAAAATCACGTGCTCACACACATTACTTATTGAATAGACATTTAAGGGGGAGTGTTATGAATAGAATTCTATTTAGAGTGAATGTCTATCTTGTGGAGAGTTTCACTCAGTGACTAAGTCATATTTCTCCTATAAAAAGAGGGGTCTTACTCCATTGTAATTCATCCCAAAATTCAATAAGAATTTCCTCTCTCTCTTTCTCTGCAATATTGTTCTTCTTCTTTTATTATTTCATAACAATTTTATTTTTGTCTGATATTATCCAATTATTTGTTGCTATACATATTATATTTAAATTAATAGTACAATTAGCTTGAGAAATAAATTACTCTTCACAAATTGACATTTAAGACTTTTCACAAAATAAATTCCAAAACACACATTTATATTAATCAATTAACAGCATATATTACATAACTCTTTTACAACAACTAAAATTGGAAGAAAGAACTAGTCAATGTGAGACTTAATTGTAATAGAGACCAGGAATAATGTTCGGCAATCCATATTAAACGAACACAAGTATTTGCTTTGATGATTTATGTTTCCACTCCTATTTGATCTTGATGATTTATTGTGTCATCTCCAACACACCCGTTGATCTTTATGCATCCAATTGGAAACCGTTACAATTAGATCTAATGCAACGGTCCTAACTGTTTCTATTTGATTTAATGCCACGATTATGTAGGATATTGCAATAATTTTTTAAGGATATTGCAACGGTTTCGCGTCATTGATTAAAATTTATTATCGGTTTAAATAACCTAGTGGAACGGTTTACATATCTCTATTGTTACAATTTGCATAACCTATACGGTTCACATTTTCTAATGAAACTTTAATCTATTGGAACGGTTCAGAATGGCTACTATAACAGCTGAATTGAAACACCCAATAGTAAATATTACAAACACGATAAATACACTAAAATTTTTATGATTCTCAAACGAAAGCATTCATAAACATTCACAAACTGAATTAATTATCCAACAAGGTAGTAATACCTACAGAAACAAAATATTCTAATCAAAGTTGTAAAGTCTAGGTCTTCATCGCTTCCGCCTTCCCTATCATCATTTTCTCCATCTACAAAAGAAGACAATAAAGAGGCATCTATACAAAAAGAGGCATCTATATGTTAAGTTATTACCCTTAACATATTTCTTACTTGCAATTAAGAGGCATCTATACAAAAAGATAAGTCAACGAGGCTAGGTCAGGAATACCAACTTTGTACAAGTCAAAATATCAACCATATTTTAAGTAGGAAAAACCAACAATATGGTGCCAATAGGAACATACAGACAACTAACTCTTCACTCTTCTATGAAATAAGCATGAGAAGAAGTATATAATTTGCAGCATTGAGAACAAATGCACTAAAGACAGTGTGCACAGGTCAGGTGCCAACTTCACCACCCTCCTTTTGAAAATCAAGTAGATGATAAGAAAATTATTACAAGAAAATAGTTTTTTATAACAAGCAATTATGTTTGGTTAAATCAACAAGTTATAACAAACACTCAATAAAGATATCCAATTATCACCATAAAGGATGTTTATCTTTTCCTTAAGATAAGTTCTCCATTTTCAGGTCAGTTATTAAGATGAGGTGTCCATGATTTCTCATTAAACGAAAATCATACACTTTCAGCAAATCAACAAACATTACTTAGTTTTACCTTGTAAGAATCTGCGTTCCAATATTTAAGAAGCTCTCTGAATTGAGAATCCAGAACATCAACTGGCCTTTTCTTCATTCGAAGCTCGTCATTTTTATAAGGTTCAAAATGGTCTTTCTTTAACGGATTCTTATACTTTCTCCAAGCAGTTTATATTGATTCAAAAACCCACGCCTTCACACCTTCAGGAATGTCATATTTTTCCAATAAATTTTGTATAGTTAGATTAGTATAAAAGATATGAAATATCGTCCATGCCTATTGAACTGATCTAGCTGCAATGCATTTTGTAACTTTTTTGTTTTTACTTGAGCGCGCTTCCTTATTTATGATTATTCAATTCCTGATCCATTTTCCTCTATTCAAAATTAGATACACTTGAGAGCCAGAAGAGAGAAATAAAAGCAAATAAATAGATGTCTTTAAGACATTAGCATGAAAGATATTAATGAACTTGCAAATTAAACAACGGAAAAGAATCAAAATCTAGAATTAATCTATTCTCCCTATACTAAGTAGTATAAGAAAGAATTGGTAGAATGATTTAAGAATATGCATCTGTTAGTTTATATATGTATTGTTAACACGCGTACAAGATAATATGCTGCATTTTATGAAGAACTAAAATGCCTCTCTATGATAATATGCATCTCTATTTTAATGCATGTCAAATCATGCTAACCTTTTCCATGGATAAATTAGTTTATATATGTATGTTAACACACGTCCAAGAAAAGAAAAAGAAACGATAAAGTGGAATTGACACATCACAGAGAGGTTGTGCATAAATAATGAAATATAAAAGCAATAAGTTTTCCAAGGCTTGACCAGTATCCATAAGTGGCTTACGAAGCCGACCATTTTCACTTCAAATTGAGAACAATGTAAGCTTGACAAGATAAAGGAATGCAATGAATATGGTAATCAAGAAAATCTATATACAGAACATACCTCAATATGATAAAAGAAGAATTCCACAACTCAAACTCATCTTTTCTAGCTATAAACACATTTATGGCCATAGTTGAGCTCAAGTGAGTCTCTTCTACTGCTTCCTCTTCCCAACACTTTTACTATATTTTCTCACAAATTATATTCCATTCTTGTAAACTAGGTAAGCAAGTTCAACCCCTTTTTCTTGTCAGAACATATCTTTGTATTAGTGTTTTTTTTTACTCCATCTTTTCCCTTATGGAAAATACAGTGTTTTACATAACTACTTTACTGAGCATGTTCGAGCATATCTCTTTAGTTTCCAATGTTTAGATCTTTTAAGAAAATTGGGGTCTTTTCTTTTGCTTATACATGTTTTCTTTGTTTGCAAACTGAGATGATGGTTCAAGTTTTCTTCATCATTTATCTACTTCACTGATGTACAAGGAAACAACAACAATGTGATACGTTCTGTAAGCTTAATTTGATTCCCTATAACTTTTGATAAGTAAAGATTTGGTCAGTTAACTGAATATTGATCTCAAACTATTTATTTAGGTAGAAGATGGTATCAATGTACATGACAAGAATACTGATCACAAACTACATGTATTATAGCACGACAATAATGTAACATGACGAGTGTTATAAAAGTTATCAGTACCTCAATTCTCTATCAATTCAAGCCTCGACATGTTTCTATCAGCAAGTACTTAATCAGATCTTATTAACCTCATCAACAGCTGCAACAATATCACAAGATCCCAAATCCTACAAAATTGAAGCATCGGAATAAAATGCAAAAGGAGAAAACAAATAAAATATAATAAAAAGATCAGTATTAGAAATAAGAGTAATTGTAAAATATTGATAGAAAACATTATCACTCACTCAAAATAGAACATATTTAAAAGAATTTCAGAAATTTCCTCTTTAGTCATGTGATTCCATCCAGTCCCAATCAATATCATCAAACTCATCCTCCTCTTCCCATGTTTCTATAATTGTATCATTTGAATGTTGTGCAATAGATGGAATATCAACGACATCAACGGGTAGGTCGTCTCTAGCTCATCCAACACCAGCATCAACTAATCCATTTAAAGAACTAATATCATCATTAGGCTCCCTCAAAGGAACTAACTATTATGGTATTTATATCAAAGTTACTCGCAGATGCAAGACTTACTCACCCAATTCATAGTGCACATAAGACAACTTGTTTCTATAGCTATCTTGCATGTATTCAGACTTCGCAAATCATACAGAGGCTTGGTATAAGGGGGTTTTATATTTTGAAGCAAGACAATATTAATTAACTTGTCTCTTGGTTTAAGCATTTTAAATGCTTCCCCATTTACCATCATCTAATTGGCAGACATAATTTTCCTTGCATTACAACATCAATATCTGGTCAACCTACTGAAAACTAATCATCTTGTCCTTTTTCCCCTTCACGCCACGATAAGATAGATGCTTTCAGTCCTTTTTTTAGCACAAAGGCAACTTAAATTACTGGTTTGACACCACAAAATTTTTTTAAAAATAAATAGAAAAACAAGAAAAAATTTTAGATTCACAGACATGATGTAATATTTATCAATCAATATAAATACACCAACCCTAGAGCAATTCTACAACCTCCAAGGATAGATTGAAGAGTTTAAAAAAAAGGCACCAAAAGAACTTACATGGTTAAAATCACTGGTGTTGGATCTAGAGATTTGGGGAGAGAACCTCTTTTGGGGAAGTTTTCTCAAATGCCTCAAAAATTCGCCACCCCCATTCATGAAATCCAAAGAAGTGTCCACCAAATCAGCAATACTTATTTGTAAAACCCCATAAAGCCAACGATATAGCAAAGTGCATAGAGTGAAATAGAAGAATACAATAAAGAGGAAGATAAAATGGATTTTTCAGAGTGAAAGAGCGATGATTTTTGGAGACAGAGAGAGAGAGGCGTCTGTAATTGGGGGTATGCGAGTTGAGAAGGAAACTTTTGTGGGTTTTTACTTTAGGGTATCGGCAAGCTTGGAAAGGGCCAAAAAAATATTAACTTAATATTAAGATTATTCAATAATAAAATATATAGGGTTGTTTTGGCGGATTTTACAAAATCAGGAAGGAAAAAATACCCGTTCCTGTAGAAATTTTTAGTATACAACCCTTCCCATAGATAGATCTATTAGGACGATTTTGATAACCGTTGCGACAAATGCATATATGGCAACGGTTGTTTTAAAATTGCAACGGTTATATAGCAAAAGTGTACTAATATCACCAAAATGTTATGGTAACCGTTACCATATATATGCTATCGCAACGGTTTTTGAACCGTTGCAATAATAACTGTTGCCATAGACCTATTTTCTAGTAGTGCGAGTGAGTACTTCCGACTTAGCGGTAATAAAAGTAAATAATGTTGAGGAGAAGAAAATCACACAAAGCACTATCTAATGCTATATAATACCGAACCATATTTTAAACTAAAATACACTTTCATTTTGTTCCATTTTAACATATGTGAGTAGATTATTTAGAAATATATTTTTAACATCTCTTCCTTTCATTATAACAGCTCAATACCTGGTACAACCTCAGACAGTTCAAGTCTGCACTCAAATCAGCCCCATGGGCTCATCACTACTTATCAATTTCCACTAGTGTATCTGGTCAATAAGGAAGATAACACATGTATGCCAGTAATGTATGAGTGCTAAATGTCACAATACGAAGTACAAGTAGGCCAATATATGTATGCAGTGCAATGCATATGACGGTGTGGCGTACAGCCCAATCCATGCAAAGGCGCCCTCGTTCACTGGGGGGCTCAGACTCCGGAGAGGCTCCTACAGCCCAAGCGCAATATCAACATAACTCATGCTGCGGCGTGCAACCCAATCCATGCATAGTCATGAATGCATACAAGCCCCTTGGGCATAGTATCATATCAGCTCACATCTAAAATGTCATCAAAACCTTATTCAAGTTTTTCAAATCTTATAAAAATGCTGAGTAGAAAAATACCATTTTAAAACCTTAGACTGAGATGAAATTATGTACAGTATTATCAAGATAGTGATACCAATCCCTGAAGGATTTAAATATTCGTCACGAAGCCCAAAACATGATAATCAGTCTCATTCATGATAATTAATATCTTTATTATGGTGTCAATTAAATTTCAAGCAATTAGGTAGTGTTTTTATTAAGTGGGATGGACCAAGTCACAATTCCTAATGGTGATCTACCCCACACCCATTACCCGGCGTGCAAGTCACCTCAATACAGCGCTAGGATGTGCAAGTCCGGGGTTTACTAACCCTCAGGATATCATTTACAAGTATTACCCACCTCGATCCGGCAAAACCTGAAGCCCGCGATGCCTTAGCTTCTCGAACCGGCCTCCACGCGCGTCGAAACTAGCCAAAATCAATACAAATATATCAAAATAGGCTAATGGAACAACACCCAATCGAAAATAATCAAAATACATGAAAAATCTCGAAGCATGATCTTTTTAGATTTTTTTGTGACATTTTTGATAATTGTTTGTATTTATCTAAGCATGTTTATTTGTTTAAATTAAGAAAAATACAAAATATGTTGTGTTTACATTCTTAGGAGTTAATTTACAATTGAAAGTATCCAAAATTATTTGACAAAATGGAAAATCACAAAAATATGTATTGTTTGTACTTAATGTCCCAATTGGTTGATTTATATTTAATTGACGTTTAAATTGAGTGTGTTAATTGTCAATATAACTTAATTAGTATTTCTTATAATTTAATTAATTTTATAGTGTAATTTTTGTTTTAATTAGAAAATTAAATTAAAGAGATAAGGAAAACAAAATCAAATGAAAAGAAGAGGAATTAAATCGGATTGGGCCACTTTCTAATTAAACCCCAGGCCCAAAAAGCTAAAATAACCCTAGTCCAATTCCATCACACCCGGACCGACCCAACCCCTAAATTAACCAAACGACGCCGTTTTATTTAGAGGATTGATCTTGGCCGTTGGATTCTTATCATCCAACGGCTGAAATTAACGGCTTCATTTTAATTACCCAAAATACCCAAGAACCCCAATACCCCATACCCGTTTTGCATTCTCTCCCAGCCCTTTCTCGTCTCTCTCAGAGACGATAAAACGCCGCCGCCACCCACCGTGTCCCGCCCCACCGGAAATCGCCTCATGGCGGTTCCGGTGGTCCAAACCGTCCCAAATTAACACCCCAAAACCCTTTAACCTTCCTCTTTCCAAATCCATTAACAGTTTGGTTCAAATCCTTCCCCTTCATCTCGAATCTTCATTTGAAGATTCGAGTAAAACTTGAACTCACTCCGATAGAGCCCAACATCTTACCCTAGCACCTCCAGACCACCCTCACACCCAAACCACCTTTGGTTTTGTTCGAATCCGACCGGAAACCCAAAAATCCCAAAGCGGCCATATGAACCCTAGATTTCAAATTAGGGTCTTCGTTTAAATTCGAGAGAAATTGAAGCCTAATAGAATTTAATTGGGATGTTTTCGTTTGAAAACATCTCAATTAAAGTCCGTTAGACTCCAAATTCAAGTCCAAGCTCAAAACGACCCGGTTTCTGCTTTGATTTCGATTTCTTTCGAGGTAATCTCCTTTTTCTTATTAATTTTAATTAGGTATTTGTTGTTTGTTTAGTTCAACTCGTTTGATTTTCTTCTCATTCCTTTCGGTCATCCCTATTTGTCACTTCTTCTCAAGGACCTTTTATGTGGTCAATTACTCTTCTATATCGTTTGTTTGATTGCATGTGCGATCAAATGCGTATTCGCTTCGATTAGCATCGTCGAATACTTAGTTTCATTTTGGCCGAGATTTTTAGAATCACTGTCTTGCCGATTAATTTGTTATCCATGTTATGTGTTATAGTTAATTGAATGTCGTCGTCTAATCTCGTAAAATTTGTTTGAAATTCCGGACAGTGATTAGCATTGTTGAAGTGAGTTTAGGTTTGTTTGATTTGAAACTGAAATAGATTTTAAGATTAGGAGTTAATTGGATATAAGTGTTAGGACTGGATTAAGGCTAGTTGTTTAATCACCTGCCCATAAGACAACCTAGTGGAGCCTGCTGTCACAGCAGGGCAGTCCACCAGGTTTGCACTTCCCATTTTAATTAATTAAAGCCCACACTTAAACAAAACTTAGTGGTTAAAAACATAGAAGGTAATGGGCTGGCAGAGAGGGGATGGGCAAGGGTTTTTAATGGGATTTTCTGACCATCCAGGTTAAAAGGGTTGGCTATAAGAAAGATATGGACAGATGGAGATAGAGAGGCTTAGACATTGATACCTACAGAGACCTTAGAGAAAACAGTGATAGAGGATTTTTGGGAGAGCATTCTGAAAGATACAAACAGACATTCATACACACACAGAGATCTTAGAGGCAGAACACTGGTCGAAAAAATAAAATACACAGTGATAGAGAGCATTGGGGAAGTATTCTGGGAAATACAGTGATATGCAGACCTTAGGAGGTGACCCGGAAACATATAGAGAAAGGTATATACACACAGGAATTTAGGAGTATTTTGATTAGCTTTCAGCCTCAAAAAGAAATACTGTTTCATACAAAAAGAAAAGCCACATCATAAAGTACTGTTACATCGAGTGTTCCAGTGGTTATCACCCAGGAATCAGTTGTTTTTCAGGCCAAAACTTGGTATTTTTGAGTGAATCATTGCTTGAAATCCTCATTTGTTGGCATTAGTGTGGCTGTTTGGTTCCGCTACAATTGGTTTTGGGTAGTCGACTTCTGAATCACATTTGGTTTGGCTGGGTTGTCTTTTGACTGGTTCTTGTCAAATTGCTTGCTGGTTGCTGTTTGGTTACTTTGTTGCTGTGGTTGAGTGCCTACTGTTGTTGCTGTGAATTGCTTGCCGCTTCATCACTGACCTCCTTTTCTTTTGCTCTTCAATACCCAGGTACACATTTATGAGCTCACTTTGATGTAACTGGGAAGAGAAGTCTAAAAATGAAATGCTCGCAGATTCATATGTATTGAATGGCTTTTCTGTTATCCAAATGGATAGATTGTAGCTAAGTAAATGTAGTGAATGCTAATTTTTAGATTTCATGCCATACGGATAATAGACATACATGTATACCTTTGTGGATTGTTTATCCATTTCAACTCATTCCCAGAAGCATGAAAAATCATGTTGGTAGCCTTAGTATATGTTTAATTGCAGGATAAAATTTATGTTAGGAAGTGTTTTTCCGCTATTTGGAAATCATGTTGTGCTGTGTAGCTAAAAGTGAGGAATGGTATTGGATTTTAAAACACCAGGTGATTGTGAATGAGTTACTGTAGGATTATATTTCATCGTGGATATGCATTGACATTAGGATGCACTTTGTATTTCCTTAAAGATAATCGATTTTCATTTAAATTTTCTGGAACTTCTTGAAGCAAGGTAATTAACAATCAATTATATGTTGAATCATGCAATTGGGCTATAGCGTGTGGCCTAGTTGCTTCAGAAATACAGTTTTGTCACTTGTATTTTTGGGCTTCAAGTGAGCCTAGTTTTCTCCTTTCTTTGTGTGCTCGAGTGCTCTGCATGAGTAACTGGGCCTGTTTTGGCAATGTGAAGCTCGGTAGTTGTTAAAACAAAAACTAGGTCCACTTGTCGGCAATTGGATTCAATTTAAGGATTTTGGTATATATATTTTGACATAGCATGAGCTTGGGCTTCCGAGTTAGGCAGTGGTGAGAACTAAGAGGTTTACCCCTTCTTGTTGGGATCTCGACTTGAACTTGAAATTCGAATTTCACATTGTTAATTAAATTAGGATAAGTAGTTTAAAGGGATAATTGATACCAGTCACTTTGAAAATTCAACTAACGCGTTAGTGTAAGTAGTCGTACATTTGACATTATAAATTTTATTAGTTTAATCGATTTGCACGAGTCATTGACAGAAATCAAAGTAGCTAGAAAGGAGAAGTTCAAATATAAGATTTAACCAAATAATGCTTAAACTACAATTAGTCACTAGGTTTCACTCTCAATTTATGATTAGAGATGAAACATGTACGAATGTAGTATCTATGGGTCGACCTTCAAGTAAAAAGTGAAATGAGCCTCGTTAGAAAACAAAACACACGGGGTCTTCAATTAATTGCAATAAATGTAGACTCGGGAAGGCCGTTTATCGAATTTCACTGTCTTTCACAAAGTTAACAACACGATAGACTCTTTAGGCACGATTTGTAAATAAAATACTTTCCTAATTACGGGTGCGCATTTATGCGACCCAAATCTTATTCTCGGCGAAACTGAAACACATTAAAGTCGCAGGCGTACTGGTTGCGGTGCGGCTCGAAATGTGTTTTCGTGACGTCGCAATTCTTCTAAGAATTAAAGCGGAATATAAGAATACACAAATAACATATATAAAGAAATCAGATAGAAACAAAAATTGCAGTTGAGCGACCGTGCTAAAACCACGGAATCCGGGAGTGCCTAACACCTTCTCCCGGGTTAACAGAATTCCTTATCCAGTTTTCTGGTTTCGTAGACTATATTACAAAGTCATGAATTTCCTCGGTTCGGGATCAAACCGGTGACTTGGGACACCATTATTTTCCCAAGTGGCGACTCTGAATTAAATAAATTGATCCCGTTCCGATTGTCCTTTAATCGGAAAAACTCCCTCGTGCCCTCGCGGGTGCGTAAAAAGGAGGTGTGACAGCTCTGGCGACTCTGCTGGGGACTCAATTTCACCCAGAACTTTGGTTCAGGGTGTAAGAATTCGAGCTCAGTTAAATTGTTGTTTTTGTCTATATCTGATTTCATTACATGTTTAATTAATGTGCTACATGTCTACCGCTTTAATATTAGTTGCACTGTATATACAAACTGCTATGTGTTTACCGCTTTGATATTGCGTGAACTGTATATAAAACTGTGCCGAAAACCCGTCTCTTCTTACCCCGGGGATGTGCTTACTGGTTGAGACTCCCTTTTCTGTTAGTGTCAATACCAAAATAAGAAAAGAGGCAGGATAAGTTACAAAGCCGGACGATCCCGCGGGTCCTCGGTACGTAGCTCCCTCCTCAAATCCGAGTTGTCTGCTCGGGTACACGGTCTAGTACCATTGAAAACATCAGGATATTGAGCCTAGATTTAGGACGTTTATTTGCATCATATATGACTTAGGGGACTCAACACAGGGGTTGGGTCCGTCTAGGACAGGCAACCCAAAATGAAAAGACCATCTTGCTATATCATATTTGTTGTAAGCATTTATTTAGACTGGCATGCTGACCGGCTTTTAAATACTGAAGAAAAACAAAAAAAAAAACAAAAGGAAATAGTATGGGGAAATAAATATTTTTCAGAAAATACAAAAATGTGTTTTACCAAACAAGTGAATAAATTTAGTTTGCCGATAAAAGACGACAGAAGGTTGACTTTGCCAACAAAATGGTTTTCTTGACAAAATCTGTTCTCTTTGTCAGTCAATAAAAGAAAAAACAGTTGTTTTGACGGACCGAACTACGCGGGTTTGATTCTCACCGGGCGTGAGATACGTAGGCAGCCTTTAACGGGTCCAACTTCCCTATATTTCAAAATAAGTTTTTAAAATGACGGAATGCCAGGATATTTAACTTTGCCTCAACGACCACCTTTTTCATCAGTCTTAATATTTTGACCAGTCAATTCCTGTGGCCCGCTTTGTTTTTCTAAAAGAAAAAGATAGTTTTGTTTGGGTCAGATAAAGATTTTTCTTTCATCTAAAAACTAACTTAATAAATGTGCAGAATGAGCACGAGTCAGAATACAACCGAAGCTATCATAAACAAGGTCCCCTTAAGTTTGCATAGGTGGTGGAGCGACTTGGGCGAGCAAGGACAAGACACAGTTAAGCTGTACCTGGGAGATCTAGTGGGGCTACTAAATATTCCCCGAGAGGAGACATCATACGAGCCTTGATCTCTTTCTGGGATCCAGCACACAATGTGTTCCACTTTTCAGACTTTGAACTCACACCAACATTGGAAGAATTGGCCGGATATATCGGAAAACCAAAAGTCCCTATGAGGGAACAATATCTCATTGCACCAAGGGTAGTGACAGTACATAGGTTTTTAGATACGGTGAAAATCCGCAGAACTGTACACAACCCAGACTTATCAGAAGGGTTCTGCACTTTAGCATTTCTATATGACAAATATGGTCATTACGGGGGTTTCAACAAACACAAAAGCAAAATCTGCGGTGGAGAAAACCAGTTAAAATGGGAAGAGCATAGACGCATCGCCTTCATGATAGCTTTCCTGGGTTCATTAATATTTCCCAGAAAAGACGGGAATATCAACATACAAGTGGCAGGGGTCGTGAGCACTCTGATGAAACAAAACAATAGTACTTTGGCTCCCATGATAATATCGGATATCTCTCGTGCACTCACTATCTGCAAAGCTGGAGGGGTCTTCTTTGAAGCTTGCAACGTACTGCTCCAAATGTGGATGATCGATCACTTATGTCGTCGCCCGCAGTTTATGAGGTATAGTTTATCGGAGAAAACCTGTATAGAAGAATTTCCTACGAGGGTCGAAGGACATGATTTGCCAGAGGGGATTAGCGGATGGATACGACTTTTGCGTTTGATTCCAGCCGGCAAGATAGAATGGACATTTGGCTGGCTACCCGTGGAAGAAGTCGTATATGCATCGGCCACGGAATCATATTTATTACTAATGGGCCTCAACAGCATCCAGCCCTACGCACCAGGTCGAGTATTGAGACAGTTGGGACGATGGCAAATAATCCCAAAAGAAGAAGACCTCAGCCCACATGTGGTTGAAATTTGACCGGGAGGATAGTTCCCTGAAGCGTTGGTTCGAAAGATTTGGAGTGAATGTCAAACATTGAAGATAGACACTCGGGTGCGAGATCGAGCCCGGGGTAAAGTATTGTCGGAATACCCTGCATGGTATAGCAGAGATCTGGAGCATCAAAGGCCCACAAAAAGGCCCCACCTCAGGGAGTTTGCTAGAGCGTCACAAGAACAATGGGACTGGTTGGCCAGAGAAGAAGCTTATAGAACAAAGATTAGCAGGATAGAGCAACGGACCCAAGAGCTCCAATTTGAAATGGATGTGCAAGCCGCCGCCAACGAAGGAGATAAAAAGAAGTTGGCACAAGAAAATGACTTTTTGAGAGCTCAAATCCAGCAAATGAAAAGGGATGCTGACAGACAGTCGAGGAGTCGAGAAGACGAAAAATTGATAAAGGGTTTGAGAAGCCAAGTTGCCGATGTCCAAAGGGAATTGGAAGAGTCGAAGGCCCAAACAATGAGGGTCCGTGCTAGCTGGAGAAAGGAGGCACATCAACATGCACTTCACCTACAACGGGTGGAAGAAGATTACACTGAGATCATCACTAGTCTAAGGGAAGCAAATGTTATCCTCGGGGAGCGGGTTTTCAAGCAAGCCCGAGATGCCAGAGCAGACCTCGACCGTTGCCACGATTTGATGGCCCGATTGCAAGAACAAGTGGATAGGCTCCTAGACCAAGTCACCAACAACGCTCAAAGATTAGGGGCGAAAAACCAGCAGATAGAGCGGCTACTCAGAGAAAGGGACATGATCAAAGACAGAATTGGAGAAATCGGGCATTATGTCACCATGAAGTGCTTAGCTTGTGAACAAATGCCCCGCACCGACCTTTTTGCTTCGGTTATGGGCTATGTTCATCAGATCATGAGAGAATTGAGGGGACTACACAAGGACCTCACACCAAGGCCCGCGGCAAGGCCGAATGATGCCTCGCGGGCCCCCAAGAATTTTAGAGCATTAGATTTTTGATTAAAAATGTATTTTGAAATATTGGGTCAAGCTAGTTGGCATTTTATTTTACTTTTTCGAGTCAAGCATTTCTTTTATTTTGCTGATTGTTGTAAGACATGTTTTGTAACTTTAAGGTTTTAATTTGATATAAAAGTTACTGGATTTTGCCACAATCTTGTTACCAGAACTACGCTCGGTCTGATTCACGCGGGGACGTGATACGTAGGCAATCCACACAAGATTCGACCACCACTAAAAAGAAAGGAAAAGAATACGAAGGTTAATAACAATAAGGCTTTCAAGGATAGTTGAAAAAGAGAAAAGAAAAAGAAGAAAAAAGAAAAAGAGAAAAGCTGGAATGACGCATGTTACGAGTACATGTAGAAAGGGTTATTCGGTTAGGTGCATTACATCCAACGTGCTATAACATATCTGTTAAACTCGGTAAACTAACAAGTTTGTTGCATTTCCAGAAAAGTTTAGCAGTTGGTTTGACAGAATATACTGGCCAGCCACCATTACCGTACTAGATCTAAAGGGCCAATTCCAGCAAGCATGTCTAGTTCCGGTAAAAGTCTCGAGGAAGAGAAATCGGAGATACAGATCATGAAAGAAGAGGTAGATCGGTTGAAACGGCAGATAACAGAGATGCACCTAGCCTGGGCTAGGGGACAGTCTTCACCAAACCGCCCTACTCTCGCATCAGCTCCAGAACATCCACCCCTTGATCCTTCGACAAGCGCCCCACTCTATCCATACTATCAAGGGGAAAACCCTTATGTCACCCAAATTCCACCAGCCAAACAAAATCCTCCTCCGGTCACCCCTGTTTTTGTGGCACCCCCACCTGCTACTCTACAAAAGTCGTCCGGTGAGCCACATGTTCAAATCCATAACAGTTCTTACTATCCTCCCGAGCCTACCTTTAGGGCTCCTGAACCACATCCACACACCCCTCATTGGGATAACCCGGCAGAACCGGAAAAGCACCTCCAAAGTTTGGAACATGAGGAAGTTATTAGAAAAGTTAAAAGCCTGGAGCAGTCCTTCAGGAATATGCACGGTTTAGGCAACCAGGTCAGTGTCGCTTACAAGGATCTGTGTCCATTCCCAGATGTCCGGTTGCCAGTCGGGTTCAAAATGCCCAAGTTTGACCTATACGAGGGGCATGGTGATCCAGTAGCCCATCTTCGAGGATTTTGTAGTAAAATGCGAGGAGCCGGAGGACGAGTCGAGATTCTGATAGCTTACTTCGGTCAGAGTTTGGGGAGATCTGCACTGGAGTGGTACACTAGGCGGGATCCCAGCAGATGGTTTACGTGGGATGATTTGGCTCAAGCATTCATTGGCCAGTTCCAGTACAATCTTGAAATAGTCCCAGACCGCTTATCATTGCTAAAGTTAGAAAAGAAACCCGCCAAAAGTTTCAGAGAATTTGGTTTCCGCTGGAGGGAACAGGCAGCAAGGGTAGATCCTCCTATGAGAGAGAACGAGATGGTGGATTACTTCTTGCAGACACTAGAGCCAACCTATTTCGGACATCTGGTGACGTCCGTGGGTAAGTCATTCACTGAGGTGATAAAGATGGGGGCTATGATCGAGGAAGGCTTGAAAGCCAACAAAATCATGAGCTACTCAGCATTGAAAGCCACCACCCAAGCTATTCAAAGTTGTACCGGAGGAGTGCTTGGGAAAAAGAGGAAAGAAGAAGTCACGGCAGTTGAGTCCGGAACATGGTTCAGAAACAGAGGCCCCGCACCCCAGTATAACCCGCCACAACCTCACCACCAAAACTACCTCCACAATCCATATAACTACCCGCAACACTACTATCCAGCACCTGACCCCCATTTTACTGTCCATCATGCTCGGTCATATGCCGCACCTCCCGTCCATGCACCGTGGCGTGCACCAAACCCGCAGAACAATTATCCTCCCCCAAGAGCTTACAGAAACCCTTCGGGCGCGAGTTTTCGTCCGAACCAAGCATTCAAGAGCGACAGGGCGCCAAGGCCAAAGACTTTCACTCCCTTGGGAGAGTCTTACACCAGTTTGTTCCACCGTTTGAAGCAAGTAGGGTTGCTAAATCCGGTTGAGGCTAAGCTACCAAACCATCTTCCAAAGAATCTGGACCATTCAGTAAATTGTGCATACTGCTCCGGATGTCCGGGACACGACACGAAAAAGTGTTGGAGGTTGAAAACAGCCATCCAGGAACTCATCGACACTCGCAGGATTGAGGTCCAGACTCCAGTAGAGCCCAACATCAACCAAAATCCACTTCCAACTCATCATGAGACAAACATGATCGAGTTGGTACGGGTAGAAGAAGGAAAGGAGAAAACCTCTCAGACTGTAATGATGATTAAGTCTAGCGGGGTAGGAATGAGAAAAGGGCCAAGCCTTGATGAGTCACTCAGTTGCAAGAAGGACATACCAGGAGGGTCGGAAGCAGAAAAGGGAAGCATGAACAAAGTGCCGGTGAGACCGGGGGAAGCAAAAATAGTTGTACCGGGGGTAGCAACCAAACCCGTCTTGATAGTAGCGGGTGTTCGGTTGGATCCTTTCATCATCAAGCCAGCAATACAGTTGCTAATAGCTGATAGCAGAGCTATTCCATGGAATTATGATCGGGTCACAACAACCTATAAAGGAAAAGAAGTTAAAGAGGAAGTCTGCGAAGCGCAAGGGTTGACCCGCTCAGGGAGATGTTTTGCCCCTACGGAATTGAGGAAAACCACTCCGGCAATACTTAAAAAGCCGGTAACTGACGAAGAGGCAGAAGAATTCCTGAAAAAGATGAAGATGCATGATTATTCTGTCCTAGAACAGCTGAAGAAGACTCCTGCGCAAATCTCATTGCTGTCCTTGCTGATACATTCCGAAGAACATCGGCAAACTTTGATGAAAGTTCTGAATGAGGCCCACATACCTGATAAAATCTCGGTGAGTCATTTGGAGAAGATCACCAATAGGATCTTCGAAGCGAATCGGATCACCTTCACCGATGATGAATTGCCCGAGGAAGGCACCGAGCACAATAAGGCTTTATATCTTACGGTAAAGTGTGAGGAGTCGGTGGTTACCAAAGTCCTAGTCGATAATGGATCCAGTGCTAACATTTGTCCTCTCTCTACACTAAACAAGTTGAAAGTGGACATCGGCGGGATACGCAAGAACAACATATGTGTTCGAGGGTTTGATGGAGGAGGCAAGGCGTCGGTCGGGGACATAGTGTTAATCTTGACAATTGGGCCGGTGGAGTTCACCATGGAATTCCAGGTGCTGGACATGGTAGTGTCATATAACCTTCTGATAGGGCGACCGTGGATCCATGCCGCAAGAGCAGTTCCATCCAGCCTACACCAACTCGTCAAGTTTGAGTGGGACCAACAAGAGATCGTCGTCCATGGAGAGAATGACCTACAACCAGGCACCATCGTCCCCTTTGTTGAGACAGAAGAAGATGTTGGGCCATGGGTATACCAGATCTGCGATGTGGTATCCGCCAACCGAGTTCCAGAAGGGGAATGCATTCCCAAGGACAGAATAACTACTGCAGATGTCATGGTGGCTCATGAAATGTTGCGACATGGTTTCATACCCGGCAAAGGTCTAGGTGCATCTCTGCAAGGAATCGTACAACCGGTATCTGTGGTCGAAAACGTGGGAACCTTCGGCTTGGGATTCAAGCCAACATCAGAAGGACATCCAGCGAGCCAAGAGGAATAAGCAGAAGACATGGGTGCTCCCGAAGCCTGTTCCACACCTTTCCCAATCTTTTGTGAGGTCCGGAGTGAGAGGACATCCGACGACAAAGGTTCCCAATCATATGGTTAGGCCAGACGAAGAGTTCTTAAGAAAGTTCGAGGACCTATTCGCAGATGTATGCATGCTCGAGGATGGCGAAGGATCCAGCCATGCCGAGATACAGTTTGTGGGATCGAAAGCAAAATTGAATAATTGGAAGGCTACTCCTCTCCCTGTTCGGAAGGAGTCTTGGTAGTTTGTTTTGGATTGTTTTCTTTCGAAATTTTGTGTTGGGGTTGTCCCCGGAGTAAAATCCGTTTGTTTTAGTTCATTTTGATTTGAGTTTGCAAGTTTGTTTTTCCTTGTACTGTTCCCATTAATGAAATTTTGTTCCCTTCGTGTCTAATTTTGTTTATTTTCCTTCTTTCTTACTTTTCCGAACAGCTTTCTTTCAACTGATCTTAATGATATTGCGTGCTTAAAGATTAATCAACCCAGTCTAGAAAGTCAATCAGGTTTGGAAATAATAACGCATGAAATTAGAAGTGACGAGAGTGAATCGGAATACGGCGATGATGAAGCCGTAGAAGAAATCGGTAAAGAATTAAGTCACTTCGAGGAAAAACCCAAACCAAATTTAAATGATACTGAGGCCGTTAATCTGGGGAACACAGATGACGTCAAAGAAACCAGAATAAGTATCCATATTGAACCCAACCTGAGGAAGGAGTTGATCAAAACACTCATGGAGTTTAAAGATATCTTCGCATGGTCGTACGACGACATGCCAGGACTCAGCACTGATCTAGTGGTTCACAAATTACCCACTGATCCGACATGTCCTCCCGTCAAGCAAAAACTGCGGATATTTAAGACAGAGATGAGTGTAAAGATCAAGGAGGACGTGACCAAGCAGTTACAGGCGAAAGTCATTCGTGTCACTCGATACCCTGAATGGTTGGCTAACGTAGTACCGGTGCCAAAGAAAGACGGAAAGATCAGAGTATGCGTGGACTACCGCAATCTCAACAAGGCGAGTCCTAAGGATAATTTCCCGCTTCCCAATATCCATATCCTGATTGATAATTGCGCCGGACGTGAAATCGGATCCTTTGTGGACTGTTATGCGGGATATCATCAGATCCTGATGGATGAAGAGGACGCAGAAAAGACGGCTTTTATCACACCATGGGGGACTTATTGTTACCGGGTGATGCCATTTGGTTTGAAGAATGCAGGGGCAACATACATGAGGGCGATGACTACGGTATTCCATGACATGATACACAAGGAAATTGAAATGTACGTGGATGATGTGATCATAAAATCTAGACGTCGAGAAGACCACGTTGCCGACCTCAGGAAGTTCTTTCAAAGACTTCGAAGATATGATATCAAGCTCAATCCGGCCAAATGCGCATTCGGAGTTCCATCGGGAAAGTTGCTAGGATTCATCGTCAGCCGACGGGGCATTGAGTTGGACCCATCCAAAATCAAGTCCATTCAAGAGCTACCCCCGCCAAAGAATAAAACAGAGGTGATGAGTCTGTTGGGAAGGTTAAATTACGTCAGTAGGTTTATTGCTCAGCTTACAGCAACCTGTGAACCCATATTCCGTCTGTTGAAGAAAGACGCTGCGGTAGAATGGACGACAGAATGTCAGGAAGCGTTTGACCAAATCAAAGGGTATCTGTCAAACCCACCCGTACTAGTTCCGCCTGAACCGGGAAGACCCCTGATTCTCTATCTAACGGTCTTGGAGAATTCGTTCGACTGCGTGCTGGGGCAGCACGATCTTACTGGCAGAAAGGAACGGGCCATTTACTACCTCAGTAAGAAGTTCACGGTCCACGAGGTTAAGTACAATCATTTGGAAAAGACATGTTGCGCCTTGACCTGGGTAGCCCAAAAGCTGAAACATTATTTGTCTTCTTACACCACCTACCTCATTTCGCGTTTGGATCCATTGAAGTATATTTTCCAGAAACCTATGCCTACGGGGAGGTTAGCAAAATGGCAAATATTACTTACAGAGTTCGACATCATATATGTGACAAGGACGACTATGAAAGCTCAAGCCCTAGCCGATCACTTAGCTGAGAATCCTGTCGATGACGGATACGAACCTTTGAGGACGTACTTTCCGGACGAAGAAGTATTACAAATTGATGGGTTTGAATTAACCTGAGGATCCGGGGTGGAAGCTTTTCTTCGACGGAGCGGCGAACGCAAAAGGAGTCGGAGTAGGGGTTGTGCTCATCTCTGAAACAGGACATCATTACCCTGTCACTGCTCAACTGCGTTTTCATTGTACCAATAATATGGGCTGAGTACGAGGCATGTATCTTGGGGTTGCGATTAGCGGTGGACATGGATGTACAGGACGTCTTGGTCTTGGGGGACTCGGACCTTCTAGTACATCAGATTCAGGGAGAATGGGAAACCAGAGATTTAAAGCTTATCCCGTATCGTCAGTGTTTGCATGATCTGACTAAGCGTTTCCGGTCGGTAGAATTCAGACATATCCCAAGGATGCATAATGAGGTTGCCGACGCTTTGGCTACTTTGGCGTCAATGCTACATCACCCGGACAAGGTTCGTGTCGATCCGCTACATATTCAAGTTCGGAATCAACATGCTTATTGTAATATGATAGAAGAAGAGATGGATGGTGAGCCATGGTTTCATGATGTCAAAGAGTACCTCAGGTTAGGAATATACCCAGAGCAGGCAACCGGAGATCAAAAGAGGGCTATTCGGCGATTGGCAAACAGATTCTTCCTTAGTGGAGGGGTACTGTACAAAAGAACCCCAGATTTGGGATTGTTGAGATGTATAGATGCAAGTCAAGCCATAACAGTGATGACAGATGTACACTCCGGAGTTTGTGGACCACACATGAGTGGATATGTATTGGCAAAGAAGATTCTTCGAGCAGGATATTACTGGCTCACTATGGAGCGTGATTGTATAAGTTTCGTGAGAAGATGCCATCAGTGTCAGATACACGGAGATTTGATTCATTCTCCGCCAACCAAGTTGCATACAATGTTAGCACCATGGCCGTTTGTCGCATGGGGTATGGATGTTATCGGACCTATAGAACCTGCGGCTTCCAATGGTCATAGGTTCATTCTGGTAACGATCGACTATTTTACCAAATGGGTGGAGGCCAAAACCTTCAAATCGGTGACCAAGAAGGCGGTGGTGGACTTCGTACATTCCCACATCATCTGCAGGTTTGGAATTCCAAAGATGATCATCACAGATAACGGTGCCAATCTTAACAGCGGATTGATGAAAGAGGTATGTCAACAGTTCAAGATTACACACCGAAATTCCACACCATATCATCCCAAAGCAAATGGTGCGGTTGAGGCAGCAAACAAGAATATAAAGAAGATATTGAGGAAGATGGTAGAAGGGTCTAGGCAATGGCATGAAAAGTTACCATTTGCACTGTTGGGTTATCGCACTACCGTCCGGACTTCGGTAGGTGCAACTCCTTACTTGTTGGTGTACGGGACTGAAGCAGTAATACCCGCAGAAGTTGAAATTCCATCCCTCCGAATTGTCGCTGAAGCCGAGATTGACGATGATGAGTGGGTCAAAACCCGATTAGAGCAATTGAGCTTGATCGATGAAAAGAGATTGACAGCAGTATGTCATGGCCAATTGTATCAAAAGAGACTGGCAAGAGCATATAACAAGAAGGTACGTCCAAGGAAATTTGAAGTGGGACAACATGTGTTGAAGAGAGTTCTACCACATCAGGCCGAAGCGAAAGGCAAGTTCGCTCCAAATTGGCAGGGACCATTTGTTGTGACTAGGGTATTATCCAACGGCGCGCTATGTCTAACTGATATTGAGGGAAGATGCACTGATATGGCTATCAATTCCGATGCAGTCAAGAGATATTATGTGTAGTTCTTTAATGTATTTGTCAACGATTGGTTTCGTTTGTGTGTATTTTGGCATTTTTCGGAGAATGAAATGACAGAGGCAATTTTTCTACTACCCAAACACTTTAACCTTTGTTTTCCCCTTTGAGCCTTAATAATTCTTTCATATATCCTCTTTCGGAATCACCAAGGAAGATGTGTAACAAAATAGAAAAAAGAAACAAAGAAAAGACACAAGAAAAAGTGAACTACGTTCGACCCGATTCCTCAAGAAGGATACGTAGGCGCCACACGGCTCGGTCATAATAAAAACAAAAATCAAAGATTCCCCAAGCAACAAAACTGGGGCAGAAGTCATTGTTTCGTTTGAAAGATAGTGTGGGTTCCGAAAGTTGTAATGAGCTAACCGTTGAGGTTAAACCCCTTTTCTTTAGCCTCACGCGCAGAAACTACATTAAGAACCAAAAAGACCTCTCGATCAGTATTTGAGAAATGCCAAGTCATGCGAATGAAATTACGAATAACACTTCAATCCTCGACTGAATTTAAGACTTACAAGCTAAAAAGGGATGGCCCCTTTAGAGGAAATTCTATGGATAATACCCCAGCCCACCGCAAGGGAAAGAAAGCGAAAATGAGAGAGTCTTAACGGTGAAAACCCTCGCGGGCACCTTAAGGCGAAGAAAGTTGAGAGAAATAAAATGAGAGAGTCTTACGGTGAAAACCTTTACGGGCATCCTAAGGCGACGGGAGATAGAGAGAAATGAGAGAATCTCATTAGTGAAAACCCTTTGAAGGGCACTATGAGGTGACAAGGCGAGATGGTTACAAGATGTCTGCATGAGACAAGGTTTGGACATTCGTTTACTCCTAGCAAAACGCGGCCATCAGAAAGTGATTGACATGAATAGACTGGGTAGATTAATCTCAAAGGCGCGGCATAACCATGGGATCAGTTATACATTCAGATAAGTTTTTCCCAGTTTTGAGTTCAGAAAAGTTTTCCCTTTCTTTTGTCATTCGCGGTCAGCACTCTTTATCTATCATTTTTCTTTTCCTTCGTTTTCAAAAATTGACTTTTTAAAGCTTACTACCAAGTCTCCCAAAGCGGTACAATGAAGATGAATAGGCGTGGAACGAGGCAATAAGGCAAAAGTCGTTCCGATATTAAGATTGGAACGATAGGTCGATCGGAAGGTTCACAAGAATTGTGGAGTACGATGGACACATATTACACATCCGGAAGATGATTTCTCAAAACAGATCATCGACTAAAAGGGTCGGACCAAACTGAAGGTTGGAATAAAAGGGAGAGATGAGAGACCATCTGTGGAAAGAGCACCATCCCCAGCAAATGTCAACGTCATCCCCAAAAGTTCGAGGGAGGCCAAGCAGCTGAAAGAGAAAAGGAAAATTGCCCCAGCAAGAGCGGCATGACCACTCACTGCGTTTTGAAACTGACAATTTTTCTTTGATTTAAAGCAGGAAAAGAGGGTTCGTCGGCGGAAAAGCATGCCATGTAGGAGGTCATCAAACTGGGGAGAAAATTTTCTCCGATTGCGAAAATTTTCTTGAAAGCAAAACACCCGGTGGATAAGGATAGAAAACAACACGAGATTTCGGGAAATGCCCGTTCCGAGCAGAATAGTGTTGAGAGAGGCCAGACAACACGAGGGGTGATCTTTGAGCCTGGTATCATCCCCAACAGTCGTTGGAAAATGAAACGCTAACTCTGAGATTCCCCCAGCAGCATTATATCCCATAAGCTTTTCAAGGAGGCCAAAGCGTAGTCCCAGAGGAGGTCTGGGAAGAAGGAAGAGGAAAAGGGTTCCCCCGCCAGGGTGATCCTCAGTTAATGACATTTCAACCCCCGACAAGTCCGAGAGAGAATAAGGGGTGAAGGAAATAAAGAATACTTCCCCAGCAGCATCATCTCCAGCAGGTGAGTAAACAATTCCGAAGATATCTCCAGCAGCCAAAGTAAATGTAACATGACCCAGGGGGAAAGCAATTCCAAGATGAGGTAATTTAGAAGAAAAGTGGCCCAAGAGGCAATGCAGGAAGAAGAAAATGGTACAGAAAACAAAGGAAGGCGATAAGGATGTGATGAAATTAGAAGTTGTAGTTGAAGTCAGGGAGCCCACCTGAAGAATGGAGTGGCGATTTACTTTGAAGTCGTAGTGGAAGTCAGGGAGCCCGCCTGAAGAATGGAGTGGCGATTTATTTCGAAGTTGTAGTAGAAGTCAGGGAGCCCGCCCGAAGAATGGAGTGGCGATTTTATTTCGAAGTTGTAGTTGAAGTCGGGGAGCCCGCCTCTGAAGAATGGAGTGGCGATTTTATTTTGATGTTGTAGTTGAAGTCAGGGAGTCCGCCTGAAGAATGTAGTGGCGATTTATTTCGAAGTTGTAGTAGAAGTCAGGGAGCCCGCCTGAAGAATGGATTGGCGATTTATTTTGAAGTTGTAGTAGAAGTAATTATTGCCAGAATGCATTTTTAATTCAAAAGTTGCTACTAAAAGCAGGCGCCTACCTGTATAACAAAAGGCAAGTTTTCAGTCTTTACATTGTAGGTCTTGAAACCAGTAACCCACCATAAAGCAGAGAGTTACAACAAGAGATCCCAGCGCAAATTCAAGCGCATGAGTCAAAGGAAATGAGGGAATGAAGGAAAATTTTCCCAGCATCATTATCCTCAGCAGGCAAGTAAACAATTCTAAAGATATCCCCAGCAGTCAGGAGGGAAAGCAACACGACCCAGGAGGAAAACAGTTCCGAAACAAGGTAATGGTTCAAGAGTCGATGCAGCAAGAATAAAATGGTACAAGAAGCAAAGGAAGGCAATCTAGTTCTGAAGTTGTAGTTGAAGTCAGGGAGCCCGCTTGAAGAATGGAGTGGCGATTTATTTCGAAGTTGTAGTTGAAGTCAGGGAGCCCGCCCTGAAGAATGGAGTGGCGATTTATTTTTGAAGTTGGTTGAGGAAAGCGGTAGAGTATAATGGAAATCCCCAGCATGAATCCAAGTTCATAATCAAAAGGAAGGCAACAAGGATCAGAAAGATAGGTTCAGACTTCGAAGGAGAATAGTTCGAAGATCACAAAGAAGGGACCAATGGTCGAAGTTCGGCAATCAAGATAGGCCGAAATAACAATGGTTAGAAGAGAAGAAGCATGCGAAGAAACATTAGAGCCAGCAGGATGGCAAGGAACATGACAAGATCAAGTGGAAAATATAGATAAGAATTTGCAACACTGTAACTTAGTCTAGCTTCTTATTTTTCGTTTAGCACGGTGTAATAAGGAGATCGGTTAAGTAGTGGCAACAGCAGCAACAGCAACAACAGCAGTAACAGCAAGATCACAGCAATCATGGTAGTCCGAGCTACCAAAACTTCCCGAACTACATTGACCTGATTCCCTTTTAGCCAGGGATATGTAGGAGACCTTCTGAAGCAAAGGTTCGGTCCAACTTTTCCAAAAAATGCTTCATGCGGGGTGCTCAAATAGGCAAAAATCGCTCGTATCCGCTCACTTATCTTTGCACGAAAACTCTTCATGTTTTCGCGCAAAGAGGGGCAGCTGTGAGCACGTGATTTTTGCCCTACATGAGAATTACTCCCATAAAATAATCTTTTCGTGGTGTGCTCTTTTTAGATTTTTTCGTGACATTTTTGATAATTGTTTGTATTTATCTAAGCATGTTTGTTTGTTTAAATTAAGAAAAATACAAAATATGTTGTGTTTACATTCTTAGGAGTTAATTTACAATTGAAAGTAATCAAAATTATTTGACAAAATGGAAAATCACAAAAATATGTATTGTTTGTACTTAATGTCCCAATTGGTTGATTTATATTTAATTGACGTTTAAATTGAGTGTGTTAATTGTTAATATAGCTTAATTAGTATTTCTTATAATTTAATTAATTTTATAGTGTAATTTTTGTTTTAATTAGAAAATTAAATTAAAGTGATAAGGAAAACAAAATCAAATGAAAAGAAGAGGAATTAAATCGGATTGGGCCACTTTCTAATTAAACCCCAGGCCCAAAAAGCTAAAATAACCCCAGTCCAATTCCATCACACCCGGACCGACCCAACCCCTAAATTAACCAAACGACGCCGTTTTATTTAGAGGATTGATCTTGGCCGTTGGATTCTTATCATCCAACGGCTGAAATTAACGTCTTCATTTTAATTACCCAAAATACCCAAGAACCCCAATACCCCCATACCCGTTTTCATTCTCTCCCAGCCCTTTCTCGTCTCTCTCAGAGACGATAAAACGCTGCCGCCACCCACCGTGTCCCGCCCCACCGGAAATCGCCTCACGGCGGTTCCGGTGGTCCAAACCGTCCCAAATTAACACCCCAAAACCCTTTAACCTTCCTCTTTCCAAATCCATTAACATTTTGGTTCAAATCCTTCCCCTTCATCTCGAATCTTCATTTGAAGATTCGAGTAAAACTTGAACTCACTCCGATCGAGCCCAAAATCTTACCCTAGCACCTCCAGACCACCCTCACACCCAAACCACCTTTGGTTTTGTTCGAATCCGACCGGAAACCCAAAAATCCCAAAGCGGCCATATGAACCCTAGATTTCAAATTAGGGTCTTCGTTTAAATTCGAGAGAAATTGAAGCCAAATAGAATTTAATTGGGATGTTTTCGTTTGAAAACATCTCAATTAAAGTCCGTTAGACTCCAAATTCAAGTCCAAGCTCAAAACGGCCCGGTTTCTGCTTTGATTTCGATTTCTTTCGAGGTAATCTCCTTTTTCTTATTAATTTTAATTAGGTATTTGTTGTTTGTTTATTTCAACTCTTTTGATTTTCTTCTCATTCCTTTCGGCCGTCCCTATTTGTCACTTCTTCTCAAGGACCTTTTATGTGGTCAATTACTCTTCTATATCGTTTGTTTGATTGCATGTGCGGTCAAATGCGTATTCGCTTCGATTAGCGTCATCGAATACTTAGTTTCATTTTGGCCGAGATTTTTAGAATCACTGTCTTGCCGATTAATTTGTTATCCATGTTATGTGTTATAGTTAATTGAATGTCGTCGTCTAATCTCGTAAAATTTATTTGAAATTCCGGACAGTGATTAGCATTGTTGAAGTGAGTTTAGGTTTGTTTGATTTGAAACTGAAATAGATTTTAAGATTAGGAGTTAATTGGATATAAGTGTTAGGACTGGATTAAGGCTAGTTGTTTAATCACCTGCCCATAAGACAGCCTAGTGGAGCCTGCTGTCACAGCAGGGCACTCCACCAGGTTTGCACTTCACATTTTAATTAATTAAAGCCCACACTTAAACAAAACTTAGTGGTTAAAAACAGAGAAGGTAATGGGCTGGCAGAGAGGGGATGGGCAAGGGTTTTTAATGGGATTTTCTGACCATCCAGGTTAAAAGGGTTGGCTATAAGAAAGATATGGACAGATGGAGATAGAGAGGCTTAGACATTGATACCTACAGAGACCTTAGAGAAAACAGTGATAGAGGATTTTAGGGAGAGCATTCTGAAAGATACAAACAGACATTCATACACACACAGAAATCTTAGAGGCAGAACACTGGTCGAAAAAATAAAATACACAGTGATAGAGAGCATTGGGGAAGTATTCTGGGAAATACAGTGATATGCAGGCCTTAGGAGGTGACTCGGAAACATATAGAGAAAAGTATATACATACAGGAATTTAGGAGTATTTTGATTAGCTTTCAGCCTCAAAGAGAAATACTGTTTCATACAAAAAGAAAAGCCACATCATAAAGTACTGTTACATCGAGTGTTCCAGTGGTTATCACCCAGGAATCAGTTGTTTTTCAGGCCAAAACTTGGTATTTTTGAGTGAATCATTGCCTGAAATCCTCATTTGTTGGCATTGGTGTGGCTGTTTGGTTCCGCTACAATTGGTCTTGGGTAGTCGACTTCTGAATCACATTTGGTTTGGCTGGGTTGTCTTTTGACTGGTTCTTGTCAAATTGCTTGCTGGTTGTTGTTTGGTTACTTTGTTGCTGTGGTTGAGTGCCTACTGCTGTTGCTGTGAATTGCTTGCCGCTTCATCACTGACCTCCTTTTGTTTTGCTCATCAATACCCAGGTACACATTTATGAGCTCACTTTGATGTAACTGGGAAGAGAAGTCTAAAAATGAAATGCTCGAAGATTCATATGTATTGAATGGCTTTTCTGTTATCCAAATGGATAGATTGTAGCTAAATAAATGTAGTGAATGCCAATTTTTAGATTTTATGCCATACAGATAATAGACATACATGTATACCTTTGTGGACTGTTTATCCATTTCAACTCATTCCCAGAAGCATGAAAATCATGTTGGTAGCCTTAGTATATGTTTAATTGCAGGATAAAATTTATGTTAGGAAGTGTTTTCCGCTATTTGGAAATCATGTTGTGCTGTGTAGCTAAAAGTGAGGAATGGTATTAGATTTTAAATCACCAGGTGATTGTGAATGAGTTACTGTAGGATTATATTTCATCGTGGATATGCATTGACATTAGGATGCATTTTGTATTTCCTTAAAGATAATCGGTTTTCATTTAAATTTTCTGGAACTTCTTGAAGCAAGGTAATTAACAATCAATTATATGTTGAATCATGCAATTGGGCTATAGCGTGTGGCCTAGTTGCTTCAGAAATACAGTTTTGTCACTTGCATTTTTGGGCTTCAAGTGAGCCCAGTTTTCTCCTTTCTTTGTGTGCTCGAGTGCTCTGCATGAGTAACTGGGCCTGTTTTGGCAATGTGAAGCTCGGTAGTTGTTAAAACAAAAACTAGGTCCACTTGTCGGCAATTGGATTCAATTTAAGGATTTTGGTATATATATTTTGACATAGCATGAGATTGGGCTTCCGAGTTAGGCAGTGGTGAGAACTAAGAGGTTTACCCCTTCTTGTTGGGATCTGGACTTGAACTTGAAATTCGAATTTCACATTGTTAATTAAATTAGGATAAGTAGTTTAAAGGGATAATTGATACCAGTCACTCTGAAAATTCAACTAACGCGTTAGTGTAAGTAGTCGTACATTTGACATTATAAAATTTTATTAGTTTAATCGATTTGCACGAGTCATTGACAGAAATCAAAGTAGCTAGAAAGGAGAAGTTCAAATATAAGATTTAACCAAATAATGCTTAAACAACAATTAGTCACTAGGTCTCAATTTATGATTGGAGATGAAACATGTACGAATGTAGTATCTATGGGTCGACCTTCAAGTAAAAAGTGAAATGAGCCTCGTTAGAAAACAAAACACACGGGGTCTTCAAATAATTGCAATAAATGTAGACTCGGGAAGGACTTTTATCGAATTTCACGGTCTTTCACAAAGCTAATGTCACGACCCGGATTTTCCCCCAACATCGGGATCGTGATGGCGCATGCTCGTGGTAGCTAGGCAAGCCACTGTATTCATACTATCCTGTTTTTAACACAATTTTTAATTAAATAAATGCGGAATACTTTATCGAAATAGAAATAACTAATTACAAGATGAAAATCATACTGAAATCCTCTACCCAAGACGTGGAGTCACCAACTCACGAACTACTACTGAATACTACACATAAGAGTTTGAAAGAAATATAACATAATTCCGTTTGTCTCGGAACAAAGAGACTACAGCTAGTAACATAAATCAAGAGAGAGACGCCGGGCTTGCGGACGTCTGCAAGCTACCTCGGTCTCAAATGTGATCAACTCCCACACAATCGAATTACTGCTGCTGCTCCTGATCGTAACCTGGACCTGTGCAAAAACGCACAGAAGTGTAGTATCAGCACAACCGACCCCATGTGCTGGTAAGTGTCTGGCCTATCCCGGCGAAGTAGTGACAAGCCTAAGATCAGACACCCACATAAACCTGTGCAGTTGCAATATATATATATATGTATATAAACATTTATAAGGAAATACTCTGCTCTGCAATAACAGCCAATAACTCATAATATCCAGATTAAGCTAATCAACATAATTAAGTCTTACTTTCGTGTCTCAATTCTTTACTTTTCTTTTCTTATCTCGTGGTAGGCGTACCACCCGCTCCCAAATATATCAATAGGCTACCGGCAACTATGGCCAATACCAAGATTCAAATCACTTTGTGGTCGGCGTGCCACACGATCCCATTTCTTATCATAAAAGTGGTCGGCGCGCCACACGATCCCAATTCTTTAATATATATATTACCACAATTAACAAGAATTAACCAAGTAATAACACAATAAGGAATATCTCAAAAGAACTCAACAATTAACAGCGGTTAATAAGTTCACAAGGAAAACAAAGTATAATGGAAACACAAGTAATATCAAGTCAAGGAATAACAAATAGTTGCACGGCATCACCCAAATAACATATAATGGAAAAATCAAGTCAAGGAATAGCAAGCAGTTGCACGACATCACCCAAATAAAATATAATGGAACAACAAGTAATATCAAGTCAAGGAATAGCAAGCAGTTGCACAGCATCACCCTTCGTGCTTTTACTCTCATCCTCACCAAATAAGCAAATAAAGTACACGGCATCACCCTTCGTGCTTTTACTCTCATCATCACATCCATAGTACGGCATGATCCTTCGTACATGGTTCAATAACAGGGCACGGCATGATCCTTCGTGCATAATCAATAAATAAACATGGCACGGCATTAACCTTCGTGCATAAATAAATAAACATGGCACAACATCACCCTTCGTGCATTATCACTCTTCCTCACCCAAATAACAATCACAGTTAAGGGCAAAGAAAGAAACGGTAATTCATAAACCATCCCATCAAGGGCAATCAATAATTATCTTCACAACAAGTCCCAACAGGGGAGAACAATAACAATTCATCTGTAATATATCTCCAAATAATCATTTTTTTCAACGACTCACGGTCATACTAGACGCCAGTGTATGGATGCTCGTCACCACAGCCCATACACCGCACTCGATCACATGACACATAGCACATAATCCTATTCCCTCAAGCTAGGATAGAACAAACACTTACCTCGAATGTTTATGAACAATTCAATCCGTGGCAATGCCTTTTCCTTTCAAATTTGGCTCCAATCCAATCGCATCTATACACAATTGATTTAATATCATCAATACTACTCAACAAACTAATTCATAAGGCTAATTACAACTTTTACAACATTCTGCCCGGAATAGTGAATTTCGACCCCGGGCCCACATGGTCGGAACTCGGGGTTCGGACCAAAATCCGGTTACCCATCCCCCACGAGTTCATGTATATGATTTGTTTCAAAATCGGACCTCAATTCGAGGTCCAATTTCCCAATTTATGAAAAACCGTATTTTCTAACAAAAACAAGAATTCTACCATGAAAATCATTGATTTCTTATGAAAAACATGTTTAATGATGTTAGGAATTGAAAGAATTAAGTAAAAAGTGACTTACAATCGTTTTGATGAAGAAGAAATCCGTGAAGAATCGCAAATGGGTGTTTTTGTTTTGTAAAAAGTGAAGAAATGACTGAAAATCGTGTTTTACAGGTCTCTGTGTTCGCATTTGCGAACATGGGTTCGCAATTGCGAACCCCGACCAATTTCTGGAGTTTGAAAAATAAGTTAAGGCTGGGAAGTTCGCATTTGTTTGTTCGCATTTGCGATCACTGGCAGACAAAGGGGTGTTCGCATTTGCGAACTAGTGTTCGCATTTGCGAACACAGGCTGTATAAGGCAGTGTTCGCATTTGCGAACAATGGTTCGCATTTCCGAACCAAGGCAGTATGGGGAATGTTCGCATTTGCGAACATTTGTTCGCATTTGCGAACATAGGCAGGTTCTGGGGACTTTCGCAAATGCGAACAATTGTTCGCATTTGCGAACAAAGCTGTGTCAATGGGGCTTCGCATTTGCGATCAAGGTTCGCATTTGCGAGCCTTGCCTTACACTGTCCCCTTCGCAATTGCGAGAAATACTTCGCAATTGCGAAGCCAACAGCTGGGTGAAAAACCAGCAGTGCAAAAATTCAGAATTTCATCCAACGGCCTATCAAATCTTTACCCGAGCCCCCGGGCTCCAAACCAAACATGTACATAACCTCAAAAACACATTATGGACTTGTTCGTGCGATCACATCGCCAATATCACTTCGTTTTAATCAAATCAAGCCTCAAACTCATGATTTTCATACTTTTGATTTTCAAAACTTCTTAACTTGGAACTCAAGGTCCAAAACATCTCAAACGACATCCGAATGTCACCAAACTTTACAGAAATCACATATATAATATTTAAGACTTGTACCGGGCGTCGGAACCAAAATATGAGCCCGATACCAAGGTCAATTAATTCATTTTCCTTTAACAATTACATCAAAAACAATTTCACATAAAAATTCATAACTTGGGCTCTAGGCCTCGGAATTCGACTCCGGACGCACGTCCAAGTCCCATATTTTCCTACGGACCTCTCGGGACCATCCAATCTCGAGTCCGGATCCGTTTACCAAAAATGTTGACCGAAGTCAACCATATCAATATTAATATCATTTTTATCCAAATTTCTCATAGAATTCATATTTTCTATCACAAAATCTTTCCGGCTACATGCTCGGATTGTGCACGTAAATCGAGGCAACATAGAATGAGGTTTTCAAGGCCTCGGAAGCTCGAAATGATTAATAAAATTAGTGATGACCCCTTTGGGTCGTCACAATCTCTACCTCTAAAACAACCGTTCGTCCTCGAACGGACAAAAGAAAGAAGTACCCGAGTCAGGAAACAAGTGTGGGTAGCGGCTCCGCATATCAGACTCGGACTCCCAGGTCGATGCCTCAGGAGGCTGACCTCTCCACTGAACACGCACAGAAGGATAACTCTTCGACCTCAACTGTCGAACCCGCCGGTCTAGAATAGCCACCGGCTCCTCCTCGTAAGATAGATCATTGTCCAATTGGACAGTACTGAAGTCTAACACATGTGTGGGATCGCCGTGGTATCTCCGAAGCATAAGATATATGAAAAACTGGATGCACGACTGATAAGCTAGGCGGCAAAGCTAATCTGTAAGCCACCCCTCCCACTCTGTCTAAAATCTCAAATGGACCAATATACCTAGGGCTGAGCTTGCCCTTCTTTCCGCACCTCATCACGCCCTTCATAGGTGACACTCGGAGCAATACTCGCTCCCCAATCATGAAAGTTATATCTCGAACCTTGCGATCTGCATAACTCTTTTGTCTAGACTGAGCTGTGCGAAGCCTATCTTGAATAATCTTGACCTTATCTAATGCCTCCTAGAATAAATCTGTACCGAATAACCGAGTTTCTCCCGGTTCAAACCATCCAACCGGAGAACGACACCGCCTACCATAAAACGCTTCATGATGAGCCATCTGGATGCTCGATTGATAACTATTATTATAAGCAAACTCTGCCAAAGGCAGGAATTGATCCCATCAGCATCTAAGGTGACCTGATTAGCACCTCCTCGCCGAACCGTGTCTCTAAGGTCACATAAATAGGAATCATTATATTGTTGATCGCGGATATGCTCCAATAATGAAGAGAGAGCGATCGCACAAGCTAGTGCTCGACTAGGCTCAGAAATATCCAACCTCGCAAATCGATTGGCCAAGGACTGAACATCCAAAGCAATTGGCCTCTGATTGACTGGAATATAAACAAGACCGCCCATACTGGCTGACTTCCTACTCAAAGCGTCAGCCACCACATTTGCTTTTTCCCTGATGATATAAAAAGGTGACATCATAATCTTTCCGCAATACCAGCCACCTTCTCTCCCTCAAATTCAACTCTTTTGTTTAAATAAATACTGAAGACTCTTATGATCGGTGTATACTTCACATACTACACCATACAAATAATGCCTCCAGATCTTCAATGCGTGAATAATCGCCGCAAATTCTAGATCATGCACTGGGTAATTCTTTTCATGCATCTTCAACCGCCTCGAAGCATAGGCAATAACCTTGCCATCCTGTATTAACACTGCACCAATCCCAATACGGGAAGCATCATAATAATCAGTATAAGGTCCCGTACCTGTGGGTAAAATCAATACCGGTGCTGTGTTCATGGCTGTCTTGAGCTTTTGAAAGCTCGCCTCACATTCATCTGACCATTCAAATTGAACACCTTTCTGTGTCAATCTGGTCAGTGGGGTTGCAATAGATGAAAACCCCTCCACGAATCGCCGATAATAACCCACTAATCCCAAGAAAATCCAAATCTCTGTGGCTGATGTCAGTCTAGGTCAGTCCTTGACTGCCTCAATCTTCTTCGGATCAACCTGAATACCTGCTGCCGTCACAATATGACCCAGGAATGCAACTGAACTTAGCCAAAATTCACACTTCAAAATTTTTGCATATAGTTGGCTATCTTTCAGAGTCTGCAAAGTCACTCTGAGATGTTGCGCATGCTCCTCATGACCGCAGGAGTATGTCAATATGGAAACAATGAAGACTACAACGAACAAGTCTAAATAAGGCACGAACACACTCATGCGTATGCACGTATCCATGACTCTGAAGTCTGGCCATAAGAGTTATTCTTAAATTACAACATTGTCAATTAACCCTGTTATCAAATACCTTATTCTACAAATCCCATTTTACTCAGAATGAGGTATGGTGACCTCGTGATTATTTTTCTGAATTAATGCGTCATATTTATCCTTACCTGGTGCTCGTCTCAAAGGCTAAGCTCAACGGTTTCAAAATAGAAATGGCTAAATATGAATAGAAACTATACAAGAATTGTCAAATAGTCCTAACAGACATGACTCTTATTTACGAATGCGATACGAAAGTATTAATTCATAAAAGAAGAATTTTAAACACATAAACTCTTACTACCAGGACCCAGTCCTCATATGATATCCACCGCAACTTGAAGCTCGGCTTAGAAATATTTCACATTATGCCAAAAATTGGAGGATCTCATCCTCAACTCTGAATCACAGTGCTTGCACATCATATAATCTGAAATTCTTCATTTCCTTTCTTTCTTTCTTTCAATAATTGTCCGTCAAAGATAATCACGACATAAAATGAACCCTCATACTGATAGGGCACACAATTAACGATTAAAATTAGTGATTTCGAGAATTATATCAAAACATACTGTAATAAGTAATATAAAGTCACTCTTAGCCTCATGGATATTTTAGTGACTAACACCTAATAATAGGGATGCATATCCTCATGTAATATCCCAACGTGAGTATTTCCCTAAGTAGATTTGATGATTACGATGCTCGCTCATGAATGGAGCATGTTAAAAGGACTCGCCTAAATTTTCTTTCAAAAACCAAATTAAATTAAGGGAAAATTATTCTGTCTATAACAATCTGAATTATACGTATGATGACCACATCTGGTGTAGTGACCTCCCTCGTACCATAAAAATTATATCAATGGCTGGGTCTCCACCTCTAGGATTTTCACCTCCACCTCTAACATACTGACCTCTACATCTGGCTGGCCATGTAGGATAATTATTAACTGCAATGGAGCGTGTAGCCTGAGTGCTTTCCTAAAATTGTATTTCTCCAAAATTCCACATTCACAACAATTCCTTTAAGGCTCAGTTAACTTATTGCTCATGACCATATATATTCGGACACAGTCATTGTGACCTGGTACAACCGTTCAGATCATATATACTACATATTGCAGAGAATCTCGGGGGTGACGTCTTCGGAACATTTTCTTAAAATAGAGTTTAGTAGATAGCGTTGCGTTGGCCGACTTTCCCTCTTCGTAGGCTTGTCACAAACATCAACGGCCAATTTTCTCTTTTGCTATGTTGGCTTAACACTGCTGAGCTACCCCATTTACTCATATACTCTTCGTCATTCTCTGGGGGCGATTCTTACCCCATGAAAAGAACCAACCTTAAATATATATAAATTATTTGAAGGACCTTTCCATACCATATATATACATTCCAATAACTCATCATATTTGTCCTTCACAACTCCAACACATCGACCGGACGTCAAGGTCCGTTGAAACCCAACACGATTTATTAGGTGATCTCCCGATATAATTGCGTCTTCCGTTGGGACCATAACTTGTGTGGTAAATACATTATCTTCCCACTACTTCTGTGTGCCTTCCGTAGCACAGTAAAATGAACTCCTCGCATTCGACTATTCCCACGTTCTGTAATTCCTCATAAGAACTGTCAAGCACAATCTCGTGGGTTCTCAAAAGATGCACCGTTGAAGGTGGCAGCGAAGACTTTGGTGAAACCTATCTGTCCTCCGTAAAACTTTTGAAGGCATAGTTGATCTATCACCAGTCCGTGCCATTGTTCGGCTGGATAAGCGGTACGTGACTACGCCATTCGTGGGAAGACAAGAGTGGAAATTTAACTTAACACTTTGAAGAACAAATTCGCACGATAAGAAAGAACAAATGAGAGACTCTTTCCTAACTCAATAGACTCTGGAGGACAAGTACGGACGTCTCCGTACCTACCTCTCAAACTCTACTAAGCTTGTTCGTGAGTGGTGAGACCTATGTAACCTAGAGCTCTAATACCAACTTGTCACAACCCGGATTTTCCCCCAACATCGGGATCGTGATGGCGCCTACTCGTGGTAGCTAGGCAAGCCACTGTATTCATACTATCCTGTTTTTAACACAATTTTTAATTAAATAAATGCGGAATACTTTATCGAAATAGAAATAACTAATTACAAGATGAAAATCATACTGAAATCCTCTACCCAAGACGTGGAGTCACCAACTCACGAACTACTACCGAATACTACACATAAGAGTTTGAAAGAAATATAACATAATTCTGTTTGTCTCGGAACAAAGAGACTACAGCTAGTAACATAAATCAAGAGAGAGATGCCGGGCCTGCGGACGTCTGCAAGCTACCTCGGTCTCAAATGTGATCAACTCCCACACAATCAAATTACTGCTGCTGCTCCTGATCGTAACCTGGACCTGTGCAAAAACGCACAGAAGTGTAGTATCAGCACAACCGACCCCATGTGCTGGTAAGTGCCCTGGCCTATCCCGGCGAAGTAGTGACAAGCCTAAGACCAGACACCCACATAAACCTGTGCAGTTGCAATATATATATATATATGTACATAAACATTTATAAGGAAATACTCTGCTCTGCAATAACAGCCAATAACTCATAATATCCAGATTAAGCTAATCAACATAATTAAGTCTTACTTTCGTGTCTCAATTCTTTACTTTTCTTTTCTTATCTCGTGGTAGGCGTACCACCCGCTCCCAAATATATCAATAGGCTACCGGCAACTATGGCCAATACCAAGATTCAAATCACTTTGTGGTCGGCGTGCCACACGATCCCATTTCTTATCATAAAAGTGGTCGGCGCGCCACACGATCCCAATTCTTTAATATATATATTACCACAATTAACAAGAATTAACCAAGTAATAACACAATAAGGAATATCTCAAAAGAACTCAACAATTAACAACTGTTAATAAGTTCACAAGGAAAACAAAGTATAATGGAAACACAAGTAATATCAAGTCAAGGAATAGCAAATAGTTGCACGGCATCACCCAAATAACATATAATGGAAAAACAAGTAATATCAAGTCAAGGAATAGCAAGCAGTTGCACGACATCACCCAAATAAAATATAATGGAAAAACAAGTAATATCAAGTCAAGGAATAGCAAGCAGTTGCACGGCATCACCCTTCGTGCTTTTACTCTCATCCTCACCAAATAAGCAAATAAAGTACACCGCATCACCCTTCGTGCTTTTACTCTCATCCTCACATCCATAGTACGGCATGATCCTTCGTACATGGTTCAATAACAGGCACGGCATGATCCTTCGTGCATAATCAATAAATAAACATGGCACGGCATTAACCTTCGTGCATAAATAAATAAACATGGCACGGCATCACCCTTCGTGCATTATCACTCTTCCTCACCCAAATAACAATCACCAGTTAAGGGCAAAGAAAGAAACGGTAATTCATAAACCATCCCATCAAGGGCAATCAATAATTATCTTCACAACAAGTCCCAACAAGGGAGAACAATAATAATTCATCTGTAATATATCTCCAAATAATCATTTTTTCAACGACTCACGGTCATACTAGACGCCAGTGTATGGATGCTCGTCACCACAGCTCATACACCGCACTCGATCACATAACACATAGCACATAATCCTATTCCCTCAAGCTAGGATAGAACAAACACTTACCTCGAATGTTTATGAACAATTCAATCCGTGGCAATGCCTTTTCCTTTCAAATTTGGCTCCAATCCAATCGCATCTATACACAATTGATTTAATATCATCAATACTACTCAACAAACTAATTCATAAGGCTAATTACAACTTTTACAACATTCTGCCCGGAATAGTGAATTTCGACCCCGTGCCCACATGGTCGGAACTCGGGGTTCGGACCAAAATTCGGTTACCCATCCCCCCACGAGTTCATGTATATGATTTGTTTCAAAATCGGACCTCAATTCGAGGTCTAATTCCCCAATTTATGAAAAACCCTATTTTCTAACAAAAACAAAAATTCTACCATGAAAATCATTGATTTCTTATGAAAAACATGTTTAATGATTTTAGGAATTGAAAGAATTAAGTAAAAAGTGACTTACAATCGTTTTGATGAAGAAGAAATCCATGAAGAATCGCAAATGGGTGTTTTTGTTTTGTAAAAAGTGAAGAAATGACTGAAAATCGTGTTTTACAGGTCTCTGTGTTCGCATTTGCGAACATGGGTTCGCAATTGCGAACCCCGACCAATTTCCGGAGTTTGAAAAATAAGCTAAGGGTGGGAAGTTCGCATTTGCGAACATTTGTTCGCATTTGCGAACAGTTCGCATTTGCGAACTAATGTTCGCATTTGCGAACACATGCTGTATAGGCGGTGTTCGCATTTGCGAACAATGGTTCGCATTTGCGAACCAAGGCAGTGTTGGGGAATGTTCGCATTTGCGAACAAGGCTGGGTCAAAGGGGGCTTCGCATTTGCGATAATGGTTCGCATTTGCGAGCCTTGCCTTACACCGTCCCCTTCGCAATTGCGAGAAATACTTCGCAATTGCGAAGCCAACAGCTGGGTGAAAAACCAGCAGTTCAAAAATTCAGAATTTCATCCAACGGCCTATCAAGTCTTTACCCGAGCTCCCGGGCTCCAAACCAAACATGTACATAACCTCAAAAACACATTATGGACTTGTTCGTGCGATCACATCGCCAATATCACTTCGTTTTAATCAAATCAAGCCTCAAACTCATGATTTTCATACTTTTGATTTTCAAAACTTCTTAACTTGGAACTCAAGGTCCAAAACATCTCAAACGACATCCGAATGTCACCAAACTTTATAGAAATCACATATATAATATTTAAGACTTGTACCGGGCGTCGGAACCAAAATACGAGCCCGATACCAAGGTCAATTAATTCATTTTCCTTTAACAATTACATCAAAAACAATTTCACATGAAAATTCATAACTTGGGCTCTAGGCCTCAGAATTCGACTCCGGACGCACGTCCAAGTCCCATATTTTCCTACGGACCTCTCGGGACCATCCAATCTCGGGTCCGGATCCGTTTACCAAAAATGTTGACCGAAGTCAACCATATCAATATTAATATCATTTTTATCCAAATTTCTCATAGAATTCATATTTTCTATCACAAAATCTTTCCGGCTACATGCTCGGATTATGCACGTAAATCGAGGCAACATAGAATGAGGTTTTCAAGGCCTCAGAAGTTCGAAAATAATTAATTAAATAAGTGATGACCCTTTGGGTCGTCACAGTTAACAACACGATAGACTCTTTAGGCACGATTTATAAATAAAATACTTTCCTAATTACGGGTGCGCATTTATGCGACCCAAATCTTATTCTCGGCGAAACTGAAACACATTAAAGTCGCAAGTGTACTGGTTGCGGTGCGGGTCGAAATGTGTTTTCGTGACGTCGCAATTCTTCTAAAAATTAAAGCGGAATATAAGAATACACAAATAACATATATAAAGAAATCAGATAGAAACAAAAATTGCAGTTGAGCGACCGTGCTAAAACCACGGAATCCGGGAGTGCCTAACACCTTCTCCCGGGTTAACAGAATTCCTTATCCAGTTTTCTAGTTTCGCAGACTATATTACAAAGTCATGAATTTCCTCGGTTCGGGATCAAACCGGTGACTTGGGACACCATTATTTTCCAAAGTGGCGACTCCGAATTAAATAAATTTATCCCGTTCCGATTGTCCTTTAATCGGAAAAACTCCCTCGTGCCCTCGCGGGTGCGTAAAAAGGAGGTGTGACAATATCTATCATATTGTTAGAATACTCGTAAAATTGAACTAAAAACACAAACTCAAGTAGGTGTAATGAGATTCAAAAATCCTGCCATATTGAGACGTGAGCTTACCTGGAAAGAGACAGACAACAAGTTAAAATTTCTGTCCATAAATAGAGATCGCAATGAGGATACACTCTGTTGATCCTCTTTGTCTTTCTTGCAGCAGTGAATTAGTGCCTAGTACTAATGATAAAAGAAAGAAATAAGAAAGTGGGGAGGGAGAGTGGCAGTGAGGCAGAGGAAAAGAATAAGAAAGTGGGGAGGGGTTGGCGACTAGGTTTTGCTTTGGAGAATTTGTGACGACCCGACCCGTCATTTCATGAGTTATCGCCCCCTTTTCCCTATTTTATACTTCTTCATGTTTCATTATCAGTATTTGGTGTGTTAGAATTGATTTGAATTAGTTTTGGTAGAAAATGAGACACTTAGTCTCTTTAAGGAAGCTTTGGATTGTAAAAGTCAATCAGATGTTGACTTATGAGTTAGAAGGCTCGGATGTGATTTTCGGTGATTCGGTTAGCTTCGGGGAGTGATTTTTGACTTAGGAGTATGATCGAAAGTAATTTTAGAGGTCCGGTCTGGAATTATACTTGAATTGGCATAGTTAGTAATTTGACGATTTCCGGTTGATAGGGTAGATTTTGATTCAAAGGTCGAAATAGAAATTTCGAGAGTTGCAGTAGCTTTGTTAGGTGATTTGGGATGTATGTGTAAAATATCAAGTGATTCGGAGGTTATTTGGTTGGGTTTTTGATTGAATGCATGTTTCGGAAGTTTTAGAAGAACTTAGGCTTGAATTCGATGAGAATTGATGATATTAGTGTTGTTGGATGAGTTTTTATGATTGGAAAAAGTTTGAATAACGTTGTTGGATGCACTGGTATTTTTGGTTGAGATCCCGAGGCCTCGGGGTGAGTTCGAATGGTTAAACGGAGAGTTTTGGAATTTTGCATGTTGCTAAGTCTGCTGCAACTGGTGTTTTCGCTTATGCGAAGCTTGGACCGCAGAAGCAGTCTCGCTTGTGCAAAATCTAAACCTCAAAAGCGCTGATAGGACCTGGGTGCTCTTTCCATAGAAGTGGTTGGGGAAGGCGCATATGCGAAGACGTAGATGCGGGATTTAAGTCGCAGAAAAGGGTTTTTGGATTATGCGAATTTCCGCTGAAGCAGAAGGAGACCACAGCAACGGGAGCAGCAGAAGGGACATTTTGACCGCAGAAGTAGTTTCTGCCGGGTAGAAATATTTAATTCATCTTCGCTAAATTTTGAAAGAGTAACATATTTCACTTCGGACTTGGAGAATTTTTGGGCGATTGTGAAGAGGGTTTCAAGGGCTTTGATCAGGTATGAACTCTTGGACTTAAAAACATGATTCTATGGTATAAATACAAGGAGTAGAGCTGAAAACTTAAGAAATTAAAGGTCAAAATGGTGGTTTAGGGCTTGAACCTAAGTGTTTAAACTAGGGGTTTGAGGGGTCAAATGGAGGTTCGACCTCGGTCGAACTGGGACTTATGCTAAGTGTCTTCGCTATCAAAATCAATTAGGTTCGACCTCAGTTGAACTGGTACTCAGGCTAAGTGCCTTCTCCATCAAATTTATTAGGTTCAATCTCAGTCAAACAGTGACTCAGTCTAAGTGCCTTTGCTGTCAAATTTATTAGGTTCGACCTTAGTCAAACTAGGACTCAGGCTAAGTTCCTTCACCATCAAACTTATTAGGTTCGAACTCAGTCGAACTGGGACTCAGGCTACGTGCCTCGGCCATCAAATTAATTAGGTTCGACCTCAGTCAAACTAGGACTCAGGCTAAGTTACTTCACCATCAAATTTATTAGGTTCGACTAAGGAAAAACTGGGACTTAGGCTAAGTGCCTACATCGACAAAATATATTAGGTTCGACCTTAGTTGAACTAAGACTTAGGCTAAGTGCCTTCGCCATCAAAATACATAAGGTTTAACATCAGTCGAACTGAGACTCGGGCTAAGTGCCTTTGCTATCATATTTATTAGGTTCGATGTTAGTCGAGCTGAGACTCAGGATAAGTTCCTTTCCATCACATTTATTAGGTTCGACCTCTGTCGAATTGGAAATCAGGCTAAGTGTCTTTGCCATAAAATTTATTAGGTTTGAGCTCAGTCGAACTGGGACTTAGGATAAGTGCCTCCGCCATCGAATTTATTAGGTTCGACCTAAGTCGAACTAGAGCAGAGTCATTGCATATGCTTCTCGTCAACTAAAGCCCCACGAGAAGAACTACCCTGTTCATGATCTAGAGTTAGCTGCTATTGTTCATGCATTGAAAATTTGGAGGCATTACCTGTATGGTGTATCTTGTGATGTATATACAGACCACCGCAGCCTTCAGCATTTGTTTAAGCAGAAAGATCTGAACTTAAGGCAGCAGAGATGGCTTGAATTTCTTAAAGACTATGATATTACCATCTTGTACCATCCCGGGAAGGCCAATGTTGTGGCTGATGCATTGAGCCGGAAGGCTATTAGTATGGGCAGCTTGGCATATATTCCAGTTGGGGAGAGACCCCTTGCGGTTGATATTTAGGCGTTAGCTAATCAGATGGTGAGGCTAGATATTTCTGAGCCCAGTCGGGTGATGGCTTGTGTAGTAGCTCGTTCTTCATTATATGATCGTATTCGAGAGCGCCAGTATGATGATCCACACTTACTTGTCCTTAAGGATAGGGTTCAGCATGATGATGCCAAAGATGTCACTATTGATAGTGATGGTGTGTTGCGGATGCAGGGACGGATATGCGTGCCCAATGTTGATGGCCTTCGTGAGTTGATATTGGAGGAGGCCCACAGCTCGCGGTATTCTATTCATCTAGGAGCCGCAAAGATGTATCAGGATTTGAGACAATATTATTGGTGGAGAAAGATGAAGAAAGATAGTGTGAATCATGTGGAACGGTGTCTAAACTGTCAGCAGGTCAAGTATGAGCATCAGAGACCTGGTGGTGTGTTCCAGCATATTGAGATTTCTGAGTGGAAGTGGGAAAGGATCACTATGGACTTCGTTAGTGGACTCCCTCGGACGGCAATGAAGTTTGATTCAGTTTGGGTGGTTGTGGATAGGCTGACCAAGTCAACTCACTTCATCCCAGTGTGTACTACATACTCCCCGGAACGGTTGGCAGAGATATTCATCCGTGATATTCGAGATTTCATGGTGTTCCCATTTCTATTATATCAGACAGAGGTACCCAGTTCACTTCTCAGTTCTGGAGGACATTTAAGCGAGAATTGGGTTTACAGGTGGAGCTGAGCACAACATTTCATCCACAGACGGATGGGCAGTCTGAGCGTACTATTCAGATATTGGAGAACATGTTGCGTGCTTCTGTTACTGACTTTGGTGGTTCATGGGCTGATTATTTGCCTCTTGCAGAGTTTGCTTATAATAATAGCTTTCAATCCAACATTCAGATGGCACCGTATGAAGCTTTATATGGGAGGCGGTGTAGATCTCAAGTCGGTTGGTTTGAGCCCGGCGAGGCTAGATTGTTGGAGACAGAGTTAGTTCAGGATGCCTTAGACAAGGTGAACGTGATTTAGGAGAGACTTCGCACAACTCAGTCGCGTCAGAAGAGTTATGCAGACCGGAAGGTCCGAGATGTGTCTTATTCAGTAGGTGAGAAGGTGTTGCTGAAGGTTTCGCCTATGAAGGGCGTTATGAGGTTTGGAAAGAAAGGGAAGTTGAGCCCAAGGTTCATTGGACATTTTGAGGTGCTTAGGAAAGTTGGGAAGGTGGCCTATATGCTTGCTTTGCCACCCAGTTTGTCGGGAGTTCACCCTGTATTCCATGTATCTATGCTCCGGAAGTATGTTGGAGACCCGTCGCATGTGTTAGACTTCAGCACGATACAGTTAGATGAGGACTTGACCTATGATGTGGAGCCGGTAGCCATTTTGGGCCAATAGGTTCGTAAGCTGAGATCTAAGGACATAGCTTCAGTGAAAGTGCAGTGGAGAGGTCATGCCATGGAGGAAGCAACTTGGGAGACGGAGCAGGAGATGCGGAGCAGATATCCACACTTATTTGAGATTTCAGGTATGTTTCTTATCCCGCTCGCGGACGAGCGTTTGTTTAAGTTGGGGAGAATGTAACGACCCGACTCGTCGTTACGGGAGTTATCGCCCCATTTTCTTCATTTAACACTTCTATATACTTAATTATATGTGTTCGGAAAGTTAGAAGCAAATCGGAAGGAATTTAGATAGAAATGAGGTCATATACCTCTTTATGAAAAGGATAGTTTGGAAAAGTCAACCGAATGTTGACCGATGAGTTAGACAGCTCGGAATTGAATTCTTATGATTCGACTAGTTTCGGGGGATCATTTATGACTTAGGAGAGCAATTAGAATCGAATTCGGTGGTCCCGTGTAGTTTTAGGCTTGAATTGGCTAAGGTTGAATTTTGGTGAAATCCGAACGGTAGGTGAGATTTTGATCCGGGGCTCAGAATGAAATTCCGAGAGTTGTAGTAGCTCCGTTAGGTGATTCTGGATATGCGTGAAAAATTCCAGGTCATTCTGAGGTGTTTAGGTCGGGATTTGGATCGAATGTTAGTTTCGGAAGTTTTGAAGAAACTTAGGCTTGAATCCATGTAAAATGGGTGATTTTGATGTTTACAATGGTGTTTTTATGTTACGAGCAAGTTTGAATGAGGTAATGTGGTGTATTGGTGGCTTTGGTTGAGGTCCTGGGGGTCTCGGGATCATTTCGGTTGGCCAACGGGCATGTTTTGATCACAAAAATTATGCAGAAAATTGCAGACAATTGTTACTCTATGCGATCACATTGAAGAGTCATAGGGGCGGAGAATTAACGCTATGCAATCGCATGAAGGGCATTGCGATTGCATATGTTCTGGAATTTGTGCAGTGCAATCACGGAGGCTCGAGTGCGATCGCGGAGGGTGAAAATGCGAAGCTATGCGATCGCATGGCTAGGCCTGCAATCGCAGAGAAGGAAAATGAGGCCTGGAAATATTTACTCTATGAGATCACTAAACACACTTCGTTTAGAGAGGGTTTTGGATGCTGCAAAGAGAGGAATCGACTGGGTATCATCGGAGGTAAGTTTCTTGACTCAAAAACATGATTATATGGTAGAATTAACATCAAACTTCATGAATTTGGGTAAATACTGTGAAGAATTATGGCCTAGGTATTAAAAACGAAATTTTGACTTTTGAAAGGGCCTTTCGAACTCCGATTTCGATAAATTTTATATACACGGACTCGTGGCTAGACGAGGATCGCGTTGGTACTAAGTTCGGCATTTTCCGAGCAACGGGCCCGGAGTCGAGTTTTACCAACTTAGTGCAATTATGCGTATTTCGTGTAAATTGAACTGGGTTATGTTTCTTTGACCCGTAATTGACATAATTGTTGTTGTTTAACTAGATTCTACGTGCGAGGCAGTAAATTCCAAGGGAAAAGGCTTTGTGGACGAGTCTACGACCGGCTAGAGGTGAGTAGTTTGTGTATATGGTAGCCTGAGGGTTCGAAACCCCGGCTTAGCACATTGTGATGCTAGTAGGGTGTGGCTCTTACCCCGTGGCAGGTGTGAGGATTGGTTGTGACTGGGGATTGATAATTAGTCCATCCCTAATGCGTATAATATGATATTAGTGGTTGAAAACCACTGTGTTTGATATAATTGTGGGCTGTAAGCCGTGTTGGGGCCTTGTGCGGACCTGTAGTATCCTTAGGGGATAGTTATATATATGATAGCTATACTTGCTTAAATCACTGATCTCAGTCCTCGGTTGAAATCAAAATATTGGATTGCTAAGTCACTTGTTTTGCAAAAAACATAAATAAAAGTTAACGTATTTTCATAATTTATGAAAAGGAACCTGGAAATAAATAATTTGAGCTATTTTCTGACTTATATGATTTTTGTAGAGTGAGGATGAATCGGGCTGCACACCACAGCAGTTGATATGATATGAGGATCGGGCTGCACGCCACAACGGTATTGCGCTTGGGCTGTAGGAGCCTCTCCAGAGTATGTACACACCCCCAGTGAGCGACGTCGACGTTAAATGGATCGGGCTACACGCCGTTGCGGTTATGTGCATTGCATTTCATCTTTATCTATTGAATTATTTGTGATAATTGTATTGTATTGATGTTGCTAGTTCGTAGGAGGAGCGAACTGTAGTTTAGCTTCATATTGTGGTATTCTGTGGATTTCTTACTTCAGCTACTTGTATATATTTATTACTCACTGAGTACTTAATACTCACCCCAACTCCCTGCACCTTTGTGTGCAGATTCAGGTACTCAGGAGAAGTAGACGAGCATTCTAGCTTTCACAGAGTCACATCGAGTTGCTGAGGTAGCTGCCGACGTTCGCAGAACCTAGCTTCTCATCTCTTTCAGTTGTTACTTTATAATCAGATTTGAGTATTTCCATACAATATTTATTGTTGTTCGGTTTTGTTTAGAGGCTTTAGACTTGTGACTCCAGATCTTTGGGAGTGTTAGTTTATTTCGCACTTCTCAGTATTTTGTTCGTATTATTATTATTGGAGTTTCAATGACTGATATATTCTTCTTGAGTTGTCCTTTTGGGACTTGTTTTCTATTTGGAAACAGTTTGTTGGTCTGGCTGGCCTAGCTTTAGTGTTGGGCGCCATCGCGACCGAATTTGGGTCGTGACATAATTAATACAAAAATGCCACAAATATTTAACATAATCATTTTGTTTGGATTTTTAGGAATAATTTGCTTAGGGCAAAAATCACGTGCTCACAGGTGCCCCCGTTTGCTCGGGAACACGCAGAGTTTCTGTGTAAAGATAAGTGAGCAGTAATGAGGGGTTTTTGCCCATTCGCATATTCCGTGTGAAGCATTTTGGAAAGTTTGACTGCATCCTGCTTCAGAGATTGCCTACATATCCTTGGCTAAATAGGAATCAGGTCAATGTAGTTCATGAATGTCTAGTATCTGGGACTACAAGGAGCTGTGGTCTAATTGTTGTTGTTGTTACTTCTTGCTGACCCCTTTATTACACCATCATAAAGATAAAAGTAGTTATCCTAGGGTATGCTCTATGATTTACAAAATCCTATCTAATGTCTGCTATCTTGTGTTCTTGAATTGCCTTGATCTCGCATCTTGCATTCTTTAAATATAACTTTGACTGTGTCCATTCTTCAGGTGGACTCCTGCTTACGATTGCTTGAAAAAGTATTCCCTTATTCTTCAGGTGGGCTCCTGCTTGCAATTGCTGAAAACGTATTCCCTTGTTCTTTAGGTGGGTGCCTGCTTACCGAAATTTAAATGTATTCCCTTATTCTTCAAGTGGGCGCCTGCTTACACAATTGACAAAAAAAGAAAATTTTCTACCCTAGTATGGTGACTGGGTATACCATGTTATCAAATATTAGAAATGAAAGTCAAATTTCAAATGGTACTTCTCTTGTTATTCGGGTGGGTTCCTGAAAAGATATTCCCTTGTTCTTCAGGTGGGCGCCTGCTTAAAAAATTTTAAAAGATATTCCCTTGTTCTTCAGGTCGGCGCCTGCTTAAAACATTTGAAAATTTATTCCCTTTTTCTTCAGGTTGGCGCCTGGTTTCTCAATTTTGAAAAGATATTCCCTTATTCTTCAGGAGTGCGCCTGCTGTCGACAAACATACATACAAAACAAAGAAAATTTTCTGCCCCAGTTTGATAACTAGGTGCATGACAGTACTGAATGTTAACTTGATAAGAATTGTATTATACTTCCCTTGTTTTTCAGGAGGGTGCCTGCTTGTTGTGTTTGGAATATATTCCCTTGTTCTTTAGATGGGCGCCTACTTACAACAAACTGAAATGTATTCCCTTGTTCTTCAGGTGGGCGCTCCTTGTTCTTTAGGTGGGCGCCTACTTACATCATTTGATAATGTATTCCCTCGTTCTTCAGGTGGGCGCCTGCTTGCTGATTTTAAAAAGATATTCCCTTGTTCTTTAGGTGGGCGCTTGCTTATAACAAAATAACAATAATTTTCTGCCCCAGTCTAGTATCTGGGTACATCATATTATTAAATATACAAATTGAAAGCTAAAATTGGAATTATACTTCCATTGTTCTCCAGGTGGGCGTCTGACTGCTGAAACTTTGAAATACCTTCCTTTGAACATTGCTGCTTTTACTTAAGAATTGAACTGTTATCCCTTATTTTCCAGGTGGGTGCTTGATTGCTGAAACTTTATGTTTCCCTTGTTGTCCTCATTGGTTACATTCACTTTAAAGTGATTAGTAAGAATTTGAATCTTGTGTCCCTGTTCTAATCAAAGAAAAATTTGTTAGTATAAAATAGTAGTTAGCTGTTGGCATTCTTGTTGGCCATGCTCCCACTTTGAACTTGCTCTGACTTGCTCTTTTGAATTTGTTTTTCCTTGCCGTGATTTTTTGGCTATCTTCAAATTTTCTGATCTTGATGACCCAAATGTTTTGCTCGTGTCATTGTCTTGGTGTTTCTTTTCCCTTTTTCTTGTGAACATTTTCTTTTCCTTCAATCATATGGTTACCATAGGTCCTTCTTGTTTCAACTCTCCTTTAATGAATCCCGATCTCATGGTTCCATATAACTGGGAAGTTGGTAGTTAGCTTTGACTACCAATGACTTATAGAGAAATTTCTAGAAAAATGAAACGCAATGACCTCAACGTTTTGAGGATAGAAGGACTTTGAGAAGAGAAAAAGGATAAACCTTATCTAAGTGGGAAGGATGATTCCTTTGATCATGCCATGCATTTTGGATTAACCGACCTAGTCTGTCCAACCAACAACTATCAACTACCTCACCACTTCGTTTTTCACAAACTCATCTTCACCGAAACCCAAACCTCGCTTGTTTTGCCACTTTTCCACCAAAAACGTCTTTCTTACTTTCTCCTTACGGTGCCCGTGAGGGTTTTCACCAATAAGACTCTCCCAATTTTATATCTCTCAACTCACATCGCCTTACCGTGCTCGTGAGGATTTTCACCAATAAGACTCCCATTTTTATATCTCTCAACTCACATCGCCTTACGGTGCCCGTCAGAGTTTTAACCAATAAGACTCTCTTATTATTGGTCTTTCATCTCACATCGCCTTACGGTGCCTGTGAGGGTTTTCACCAATAAGAGTCTCTCGTTTTTGGTCTTTCATTTTATGGTACCAGAGTGTTGTCCATAACATGATTCACCTTACCTGCTTGTATTGACATTTCCTAAAATTGACCAGAAGGTCTTTCTTTGGACCGTAATGTGGCTTTTGGATAGGTTTAGAAAGAAGGGTTTAAAGGCTCAAAGTATTCCAATGTGGGTTTAAAAGCTACAACTTTCGGAATCATATATTCCACAACAAACATAACTTCTGTCCCAGTTTCATTCTTTGGGGATTCTTGGACCTTTCTTCCGTTGTGACTGAACCTCAGTGAGTCTACCTATGTACCCATTCGGGATCAAGTCAAACGTAGTTCGGATCATAGAATCGCTTCATTGTTGCGATGTTTCCTTCCTCCCATTCTTCTTATTTGCATTTTTCCTTCTTTTTTTTTATTTTCTTTTCTTCCTTTTATTCTTTCTTTTTTCCTTTATTTTCTTTTCTTTCCTTTTCTTTTTCTTTTCTTTTTTTTTTCTTTTTTCCTTTCATTTCATTTCTTTTCTTGACTTCCATGTTCAATCTTTGACTTTGTTGTTGATTCCGAAAGAGGGATATGAATGCAGAATGCAATAAGGCTCAAAGGGATAGCAATGGATAAAGCATTTGGATAGCGAAACAAAATGCCTTCATCATTTCAATTTCAAAATATTATAAATACAAACAGATACATGAAGATAAAGAAATAAAGCATAATATCTCTTGACTGCATGAGAATTGATAGCCATTTCTACACATTTTCCTTCCACATCTGTTAGATATAATGCTCCATTGGACAACACCCGTAATACAACAAATGGACCCTTCCAGTTGGGAGCGAACTTTCATTTTCCTTCTTCCCAATGAGGTAAGATGCGCCTCAATACCAATTGTCCGACTTCAAATTTTTGTGGATGCACTTTCTTGTTATAAGCTCTAGCAATTCTCTGTTGATACAATTGCCCATGACATACTGCTGCCAGTTTCTTCTCATCAATCAAACTCAATTGTTCCAGTCGGGCTTTAACCCATTCATCATCATCAATTTCTGCCTCTGCAATGATTCGAAGGGAGGGTATTTCAATTTTCGTGGGTATTACTGCTTCCGTTCCATACACCAATGAATAAGGAGTTTCACCCACCGAAGTGCAAATAGTACTGCGATATTCTAACAAAGCAAATGATAATTTCTCATACCACTGCCTCGATCCATCCACCATTTTCTGAAGAATTTTCTTAATATTCTTATTGGCTGCTTCAACTGCTCCATTTGCCTTAGGACAATATGGTGTGGAATTGCGTTGCGTAATTTTAAACTTCTCACATGTCTCTGCCGTCAAGTGGCTGTTAAGGTTGGCACCATTATCTGTAATAATCACCTTCGTAATTCCGAATCGGCAAATGATGTTTGCATGCACAAAATCAACCAATACTTTCTTGGTCACTGCCTTGAATGTTTTTGCCTCAACACATTTAGTAAAATAGTCAATGGCAACCAGAATAAACCTGTGCTTATTAGATGCTGATGGCTCGATCAGGCTGATGACATCCATACACCAAGCAACGAAGGGCCATGGTGCCGACATTGTATGCAACTCGTATGGTGGAGAATGGATCAAATCCCCATGTACCTGGCATTGATGGCATTTGCGCACAAATCTAATATAATCCCGCTCCATAGTTAGCCAGTAATATCCTGCTCAGAGGATTTTCTTTGCTAGCACACACCCACTCATATGCGGTCCACAGAGTCCCGCATGTGCTTCAACCGTATTAGTTGTAGCCTACTTTGCATCCATACACCTCAATAAACCGAGGTCCGGGGTTTTTCACACAAAACCCCTCCACTAAAGAAAAATCCACTTGCCAATCGTCTGATAGCTCTCTTTTGATCCCCTGTGGCCTGTGCCGGATACACCCCCATTCTGAGGTGTTCTTTAATATCATGGAACCACGACTCACAATCGAGTTCCTCTTCTACTGTTTTGCAATATGCATGTTGATCACGACCCTGAATTTGCAATGGGTCCACAAAAGCTTTGTCTGGATGATGTAGCATTGATGCCAGAGTGGCCAAAGCATCAACAACTTCATCATGGATTCTCAGAATATGCTTGAATTCAATGGACTGAAACCGCTGACATTGTTCATGTAAGCACTGTCGGTATGGTATGAGTTTTAAATCCCGTGTTTCCCATTCTCCTTGAATCTGATGTACCAAAATATCCAAGTCACCCATGACCAAAATCTCTTGGACACCAATATTTATAGCCATTCTCAACCCCAAAATACATTCTTCATACTCAGCCATATTGTTGGTGCAAAAGAAACGAAGCTGAGCTGTGCCAGGATAATCTTGACCAGTCTCTGAAATAAGTACTGCTCCTATTATGACGTGTTTGTTGTTAGCAGCCCCATCAAAGAATAACTTCCAGCCAGGCTTTTCATCTTGTTCCAGTTCATCAATGTACATTTCTTCCTCATCGGGAAAATATGGTTTTAGTAGTTCATATTCATCATCAACTGGATTCTCTGCTAGATGATCAGCAACTGCTTGTGCTTTCATCGCAGTGAGGGTTACATAAACAATATCAAATTCTATGAGCATGATTTGCCATTTAGCAAGCCTCCTTGTGGGCATGGGCTTCTGAACGTTGTACTTTAACGGATCCAGCCGGGAAATGAGATAAGTGGTATAAGCTGACAAATTATGTTTCAACTTGTGTGCAACCCAGGTCAAAGCACAACATGTCCTTTCCAATTGAGTGTATTTTACCTTGTAAGATGTGAATTTCTTGCTAAGGTAATAAATTGCATGTTCCTTCTTCCTTGTTTCATCATGCTGTCCCAGTACACAGCCGAAAGAATTATCCAACACCATCAAATAAAGTATTAAAGGTCTTCCTTGTTATGGCGGAACCAATATAGGTGGGTTGGCCAAGTATTCCATGATTTTTTCCGGCTTGACATTCATCTGTCCATTTAACTGCAACATCTTTCTTCAGGAATTTAAAGATAGGCTCAGAAGTTGATGTAAGCTGAGCAATGTACCTGCTGATGTAATTCAACCTGCCAAGCAAACTCATCACATCTTTCTTGCTCTTTGCTGAGGCAATTCCTGGATGGCTTTGATTTTGGACAAGTCCAATTCAATACCACGTCGACTCACCACAAACCCTAACAACTTCCCCGATGGCACTCCAAAAGCACATTTTGCTGGGTTGAGCTTGAGATTGTACCTGCAAAGCCTCTGGAAAAACTTCCTAAGGTCTTTAACATGATCATACTATTTTCTGGACTTGATAACATCATCTACATAAACATAAATCTCCCTGTCACACCTCCCTTTTTACTACATCTTTTTCTGAAGAATAAGGTATACCCCATTAATTTCTAATACACCCCGGGATAGGATATAATAATAACAACACTGAAGGAGTTTTTCTATTTTAAGGACAATCGGAACGGGATTTATTTAGATTTCAGAGTCGCCACTTGGGAAAATAATAGTGTCCCAAGTCACTGGTTTAATCTTGAATTCGAGGAAATTGACTCTGTTTTTAACAGTCTGCGAAATAAGAAATCCGGATAAGGAATTCTATTAACCCGGGAGAAGGTGTTAGGCACTCCCGAGTTCAGGGGTTTTAGCACGGTCGCTCAACAGTCATCTTTGATTTATTTAATTTCTTTATATGCTTTTACAGAATGTGAATGTCTCCTTTTTTATATCTTAACGACTTGCTACGTTGCGAAAACGCATTTCAAGTCACACCGCAACCAGTAGGCTTGTGACTTTAACACGTTTCAGCTTCGCCGGGATTTGAGATTTGAGTCACATAAAATGTGCACTCGTATTTAGGAATGTATATTTTAATCATGCCTATAACGTCTACGTCTCATTATCTTTAGGAAAGACCGTGAAATTCGCTAAACGGTCTTCCCGAGTGTAGATTTTATTAACGTTAATATGGGGGCCCCGCATATTTTTATTTTTTATACGATGCTTATCCCGTTATTTTTAAAGTCCAATCCTATCAAGTACTATATTCACTGTTTTTGGTTTTTCTCCTAATTATGTTACTGTTTTTGTATTTTTCTGATTTATTTATTATGATGTCCAGGCCCAACTATCCATTTATAGGCCTGGACTGGTAGACAATATTATCATTCTAATACACACTACTGGTCTTCTGAAACCCAGCATGTACTTATATCGTTATTCAGAGGCCCAATAGTGGATTTAATTGAGTCTGGGCCTATGTTTTCAGTCAGGCCTAAAATAGACGGATAAAATACATAATATAATGGAAATTTCAGAATAATTAAACAGATACTCATAAGACAATAGAATAAATCAACAAATGTCATTTTATTTCGTAAGGATCTGGAGTACATATTTATTAATATTGATTCAGAATTCTAATTACTAATTAAGCACTAATAGAATTTAAACTGTAAAACTACTATTTCAGTTACTCAGACAGTGATACAATACTAACAGTGCATGATTTGAACTATTATTATTTACTGGATTCTACCTTATATTATTGCAAATTATTTTTAAACTAGTTTGAGTGGTAAAATAGTTGTAACTCATCTACATATTTCCTTTATAGAATTATTCGCAGACCATGGTTAACAAGATCAGTCGATTTCCATTTTAGATGTTAAGCTAGTTTTAACTAGGTGTATTAGATTTGTATATTAACTTGTTTTTAACCTAATTCTAACGATAACAATATCTACGTTTACACTACTACTACACTATCTACTTACTTGTCTCGATTACATACAGTTTAACTATTACAACCCATCCTACTAATTACAGAAAATCTAAATCATGATAATTGTAAAACAAAAAGCGAATAACAACATAATTCATCCAAAAGCTCATGAGACTTTTACTTTCTTCAATCAGCTTGTAATTACATTTCCAGATAAGAGATGGTACCTGATTCACCAGAAAAACTTACGAGTCTAGGTTGGATGAAGAATAGTCAGCAATAGCAGCAATAGAACAGTAGAAGAATGGCAGACACAACAGCAAGTATAGCAGCAAATAGAATTCCAGAGTTCACCAATCCAGCAAATCAACCAATAGAGTCAAAGAGCTCAAATAAAAACTAGCAAGGATGAAAGACAAGACTCTAATAGAATTCCGGATTTCAGCAAAGAAGTTAGCTAGAATTTCAGTAGCCTAAGCTTAGAAACCCTCTTTTTAATTGTAGAAATCAGAACTTTCAGAGATTAACCTTTTCCTAATGCAAAATTTCTAACCTCTCAAAATTTAGATCTCACAAGTACCCAGAATCTCCAACCCTAACTTTCGAATGCAGGACCCCTTTTTCAGGCTTATGTGAAGCCTATTTATAGACTGTTTGGGGTAAACTTTGAGGGGGAAATTCAAAAACCTTATTTATAGTTACCTCCCCTTTATTTTTCAATTAAATACAGTTTAATACCTCCAGTTATAGGTCGAAATGCCTTCCAGCCCTTGCTGGAAGGTTCTAGGTAGTTCTATCATGTTCTATTGAGGGTATATTACTAGACTGCCCTCACTTGCTAAGGGTAATTTCAATTATGCCTTTTGACTATGCCTGTCTTACCCTTTATTTTATAGTTAATTACAAGAATACTAGGTATTAAAGTCTATTATATCCCTATAGACTCTATTAAATCTTAAATTATACCATTTACTATTCCTATTATACCCTTATGATTGTCTTCTATTTACCCGACCTACTAAGGTCAGGATTGACTAGGTTTAGTATCTATTTAACTAATAGCCACTATCTTATAACATATTTAAGACTTAGCCAGATTTAAACACAAGACCCTTTTCAATTTTAACTAATTTAAAATGTAACCCCTTTTATTAACATTAACTAACCAGAAATAGATTGCAGAACTAGCCATTTCAGGAATAGCCAGACAAAAACATTTCTAGTTATTTCAAGAATAGCCATACATAGTCATTCAAGAATAGCCAGACTTATTTTAAGAAACTAATCCTAAAACTTTACAGCTATAACCAAATCACAAAGCATCATAGGATTCAGAATAGTCTAACATAAGAATCAGATTACAAATATAGCCTATTCATGTTGTTTTGCACACATAACCTTAATCGGAAATTAATTTCCAATTAACTAGAACTCAGAGAGAAGTTTTGATAATGGTTGAATCCCAATCAATCAAAGCATAATTTCAGACCAGGCATGGTGAACAAAATCACATAAAGAAGCACATTTAAAATCGATTCATGTGTAAAACTTATTAAAAACCCTAAAGTGCTAAAATAGACTAGTCATGTACAAAGAACATGATAGATCTTAGGCATGCAATTATTATAGGCTAATAAGACAAACAGTCAAAGAATCATATACAGAATATTCAGAAGACAAATAGTCAAGATCATGCAAACAAGATTTACAGTAGACAAACAAGCAAAGACGAACAGAGGTAGGTAAACTTAGCTTTTTTAGTTTCCTTTTCTTTTCTTTTTACTTTCTTTCTTTTCTTTCTTTCTTCTTTCTTTTCTTTCTTTCTTTTTCTTTTGTTATTTCCAGGCTTCGAGAACTTCTGATGACTCGAAGTCTTCTGATATCCATATTTTTCTGATGGGGTTTTGTTTTGGAGTTTTGGTGAGTAAGGTGTGTTCTGGGTGTTATTTGAAAAGTATTGAGGGTGGGATCTATTTCGAGTGTTCGCCGGAGTAGGGTTCCGGTGAACTTCTTTTCTATATTCAAGACGTTCTGTGTTGATTCGAGGTAAACCACCTATATGAGGTGAAAGACCTCTTCAAGGTGGTCATATGGTGTAAATATGGGAGCCTGGTTCATAAGTTGAAGGTCACCGGCTAGGGTTCCGGCGACCAGATTTTCAAGAAAATGAGGGTTTTTGGTTTTCTGGGGTTTTCAGGGTGGTTGTAGTGTGTGAGGATGAAGGACAAGGTGTTTGAGGGTGGTTTTGGCCAGAAATGGCCATGATTTCAGACCAGTCTCCATGGGAGACGAGAGGAAGAAGACGATGAGGTAAGGCGGCTAGGGTTTCAGTATGTATGAGTATATGTATTGATCTTGAGTGTAATGAACGGGGAGACGGGGTTTATATACCCCTTTGATCTTGCACGATCTTGACCATTGGATCAACTGTGATCAATGGACATGATTTATTCTATTGAAACATTGTCGTTCCAATTAATTAAAGATAGCTTGGCACCTGTTAGATCTTCAAACATGGACGGCCAGGATTAATTCATGATACTACATCGTTTTAATTCCTACCCAGCCTTCAAACACATCCGTCTAATCAATTTCTGGACGGTCCAGATTAAATTCTTACACGACTTCATTTATCTTTTTATTAAGCCGCCCCATGTGATCTGTTGGATTGTTATTATCAACGGTTGAGTTTATCTTGCCCAGTACGACGCCGTATGATTTTAAACATAGACTGGCTGGCATATTCTCTTGGGCTGTATTACACATTTGGAACGATATTTCAAATTCCAGCCCAATTTTATTGTATTTTCCTTGTATTTTAATTATTTTATTTTGTATTTTATTTTCTCTTTTCATATTTATTTCCAATTGTTGTTTTTCTTTTATTTTCCTATTTTTCTGATTTTTCTGGTGATTTTAGGACATTTTTTCCATTTTCTTTTATTTTTCCAGTATTTTTTTCTATTTTTGTTAATTTTCTCTTATTTTTCTATATTTTGTGACATTCTCTAATTAATTCTTTTTGTAGTTTTAATTTCTAATTTCTTTTAACAACAAACACAATTATTTCAATTAAAACACACAATTACAAATCAAAAGTTTTATTATATTTTTATATTGGAATTTGTTTGCTTAGGGCAAAAATCACGTGCTCACAGCTGCCCCTCTTTGCTCGGGAACACAAAGAGTTTCAGTGCAAAGATAAATGAGCAGTAATGAGAGAGTTTTGCCCACTGGCATATTCCGTAAGAAGCATTTTGAAAACCTTTTGACCGCACCATGCCTCAGAGGTTGCCTACATATCCTGGGCTAAACAAGAATCAGGCCAGTGTAGTTCGAGAAGGTCTGGTAGTTTGAAACTACCAAGACTTGTTGTTGCTACTATTGTTGCTATAATCACTGACTAACTCCTTGTTACACCGGGATAAAAATGAAAATAAAGAAGCTATTCTAAGCTATAATCTTATGAGTTACAATAAATCCTATCTATGTCTTGTCTTCTTGCATTTCCATGCTTTTCGATATCTCATGTTGCTCTTTTATTTGCATCCTTCTTTTGTGTATTTTTTATTATTTTCTTGTTTCTGATAGAATGCTTCCATCCCTTCGTGTGACTTCCAAATGTGTTTCCTGCTTCCAGGTTGATAACTGTTTAAAAACAAAAACAAAAACAAAGAAAACCTTTTCCTCTGCCCCAGTGTGGGCTTTCCATGTGTTATGGTGTTACTCATGTTAGAAAAACAATTAAAAAACAAGAATCAGGCCAGTGTAGTTCGAGAAGGTCTGGTAGTTTGAAACTACCAAGACTTGTTGTTGCTACTATTGTTGCTATAATCACTGACTAACTCCTTGTTACACCGGGATAAAAATGAAAATAAAGAAGCTATTCTAAGCTATAATCTTATGAGTTACAATAAATCCTATCTATGTCTTGTCTTCTTGCATTTCCATGCTTTTCGATATCTCATGTTACTCTTTTATTTGCATCCTTCTTTTGTGTATTTTTTATTATTTTCTTGTTTCTGATAGAATGCTTCCATCCCTTCGTGTGACTTCCAAATGTGTTTCCTGCTTCCAGGTTGATAACTGTTTAAAAACAAAAACAAAAACAAAGAAAACCTTTTCCTCTGCCCCAGTGTGGGCTTTCCATGTGTTATGGTGTTACTCATGTTAGAAAAACAATTAAAAAATGCAGAAATGTATTCCATTGTTATACATGTGGGCGCTTGAACAGTAATTAAAAATGATGAAATGTATTCCCTTATTATACAGGTGGGATCCTGAACAAAAATTAAACATGCTGAAATGTATTCCCATGTTATACATGTGGGCGCCTGAACAAAAATTAAAAATGCTGAAAAAGTATTCCCTTGTTATACAGGTGGGCGCCTGAACAGAAATTAAAAATGCTGAAAAGTATTCCCTTGTTATACAGGTGGGCACTTGAACTGAAATTAAAAATGCTAAAAATTATTCCATTGTTATACAGGTGGGCGTCTGATGCATGAAATGAAAAATGCAGAAAATATTCCCTCATTATCCAGGTGGGCGCCTGATGCATGAAATGAAAATACAAAAAAATATTCCCTCATTATCCAGGTGGGCGCTTGATGCATGAAATGAAAAATGTAGAAAAATATACCCTCATTATCCAGGTGGGCGCCTGATGCATGAAATGAAAAATGCAGAAAAATATTCCCTCATTATCCAGGTGGGCGCCTGATGCTTGAAATGAAAGATGCAGAAAAATATTCCCTCATTATCCAGGTGGGCGCCTGATGCATGAAATGAAAAATGCTGAAAAATATTCCCTCATTATCCAGGTGGGCGCCTGATGCATGAAATGAAAAATGCTGAAAAATATTCCCTCATTATCCAGGTGGGCGCCTGATGCATGAAAGATGCAGAAAAATATTCCCTCGGTTTGATAACTGGGGTATGAGTTTTGAAAAGATAATACCTCCCTTGCTGTTTGGGTAGGTCTCTTAATGACTAAGTGAGTCCTCCTCTGCGGATTCCTCCCTTTATTGCTGTATTTCTTTTTGGTGTTTTTCTTCCACATTGGTCACATTCACTTTAAAGTGATTAGTGAGAATTTGAATCTTTTGTCCCTGTCTAAATCAGTGAACAATATTATTAGTTATAAAATATTACCAACTGACATTCTTGTTGACTTTGCTTCCATCGTCTGCCTCTTCTTATTTCATCCTGCTTTCCAGCTTACTGCCAGATTTGCTTCAACTTTTCCCTTTGTAATCCTCTTTTGCTTTCCTTTTTGTTTCTGTTTCTTTTCATTTTTACTTTGGCCTTGATTGGCATCCTTTTTTTTTTATTTTCTCTTTGACCCGGTGTTATTACGCCTCTTAACATGAGAAGCTGGTAGTTAGCTTTCAATGGGCAACTGGTTTTGATCAATGAAATGCAGAAATATGAATTTGAAGGGGTAAGGGTATTTTGGAGTAAAGACACAACTTATTTGGGTATGACGGCTGATTTCTCTGACCATGCCATGTATTTAAATTCCGACCCAGTCTGTCCAATCGAATTGGTGCTATCTTGACTCCATCCTTTCCTTTAACCCAACCTTTCTTATTTTTGCTGTTTTTCCTTTTTTCATCAAAATATTCCTCACTTTCTCCTTATGGTGCCCGTTAAGGTTTTCACCAATAAGACTCTCTCGTTTATTCTCTCATCTCGCGTTCGCCTTATGGTGCCCGTTAAGGTTTTCACCAATAAGACTCTCTCATTTTTATGTTCTCTCATCTCACAATCGCCTTATGGTTCCTGTTAGGGTTTTCACCAATAAGACTCTTTCATTTTTATGTTTTTTCTCTTTTTTTTTGTTTCCAAACCTCCGGGTATTTTCTATGCCATGTTTCTCCTTATTGTATTATCATTTTCTTGAAATTAAATTAGATGGTCTTTCATTGGACTGTAATGTGGCTTTTGGATGGGTTCAGAAAGAAGGGTATAAAGGCTCAAATTTTAATGAGGGTTCAAAAATATTTACAACTCTCGGAATTATAGACATAACTTCTGCCCCAGTTTCAACATTTGGGGAATCTTGGATTTTATTTCTGTCGTGACTGAATCTCATTGAGGCTTCTACGTACCCTTTCAGGATCAAGTCAAACGTAGTTCAAACTATGTTCACTTCTTTGTTGTGTCTTGACTTTTTCACGATTTTTCTTTTGTGTGCATTTTTCTCTTTTTGTCTTTTTTTTCTCTTCTTTTTTTTTATCATTTTTCTTTTTCCTTTTCTTCATTTTACTTTTTGTTGCATAATCATTCATCATTTTTTTTCATAATTGATTCCGAGAGAGAGATATGAAAGAATAAATCAATAAGGCTCAATAGGGGTATTAATGGATAAAGTGTTTGGATAGAGAATAAAATGCCTTCATCATTTCAATTTCAAAATTATGACAAATACAATTGTTAATAAGAAAAAGGAATCATACATAATATCTCTTGACTGCATCTGAGTTGATAGCAGTCTCTACACATTTTCCTTCAACATCTGTCAAATATAGAGCTCCGTTGGACAATACCTGTGACACCATGAATGGCCCTTGCCAATTTGGTGCAAACTTTCCTTTTGCTTCGGCCCAGTGAGGCAAAATACGTCTCAGCACCAACTGTCCCACTTCAAATTTCCGAGGACGTACTTTCTTATTATATGCTTTGGCCATCCTCCGCTGATATAACTGTCCTTGGCAAAATGACGCTAACCTTTTCTCATCAATTAAGATCAATTATTCTAGCCGAGCTTTTACCCATTCATCATCATCAATTTCAGCCTCAGCTATGATTCGAAGAGAAGGTATTTCAAATTTTGCAGGTATGACTGCCTCTGTTCCATACACCAATGAATAAGGTGTTGCACCAATTGAAATACGTACAGTTGTACAATAACCCGTGAGAGAAAATGGTAGTTTTTCGTGCCATTGCCTTGACTCTTCCACCATTTTCCTGAGAATCTTCTTAATATTCTTATTTGCAGCCTCCACTGCTCCATTCGCTTTAGGCCTATAAGGTGTAGAGTTACGATGTAAGATTTTGAACCATTGACATGCTTTTGCCATGAGGCTACTCTTCAGATTTGCTCTATTGTCTGTGATAATAACCTTAGGAATTCCAAAGCGACAAATGATATTTGTGTCCCCGAAATTCACTACAGCCTTCTTTGTCATTGCCTTAAATGTCTTTACCTCCACCCATTTGGTGAAATAATCAATTGCTACGAAAATAAATCTGTGCCCATTAGATGATGCAGACTCTATTGGTCCGATAACATCCATGCCCCAGGCGACGAATGGCCACGGTGCTGACAGTGTATGCAACTCATAGGGTGGAGAGTGAATCAAATCTCCGTGTATTTGACATTGATTGCATTTCCTCACATATCTAATATAATCACGCTCCATGGTGAGCCAATAATATCCTGCTCTCAGTATTTCTTTGGCTAAAATGTATCCGCTCATATGAGGTCCGCAAGCTCCTGCATGTACTTCAGCCAGAATTGTGTCAGCTTGCTGCGCATCTATGCATCTCAATATCCCCAAATCCGGTGTTCTTTTGTATACAGCTCCTCTACTGAGGAAAAATCCATTGGCCAATCGCCTTATAGCCCTTTTCAGGTCTCATGTGGCTTGTTCCGGGTACCCTCCTGTCCTCAAATATTCTTTGATGTCATGATACCACGGCTCACCATCAAGTTCTTCTTCCACGGGGAAACAATAAGCATTTTGATCACGAACTTGTATCTATAATGGATCTATGTAAGCTTTATCTGGATGGTGCAACATGGAGGATAATATAGCTAGAGCATCCGCTACTTCGTTGTGCATTCTTGGGATGTGTTTGAAATCTATAGATTGAAATCTCTGAGACAATTCATGCAGACACTGTCGATAAGGTATCAGCTTCAAATCTCTTGTTTCCCATTCTCCTTGAATCTGATGTATCAAGAGATCCGAGTCACCCATGACCAAAATCTCTTGAACACCCATATCTACTGCCATCCTCAATCCCAATATGCATGCTTCATGCTCGGCCATGATATTAGTATAAAAAAAATCAAAGCTAAGCGGTAACGGGATAATGCTGACCCATTTTTGAAATGAGAACTGCTCCAGTTCTGACTCGCTTGCTATTAACGGCCCCGTCAAAGTACATTCTCCAGCCTGGCTTATCATCTTTCCCTACTTCTTCAATGTTCATTGCTTCCTCATCAGGAAAATATGTTTTTAACGGTTCATACTCATCATCGACTGGGTTTTCTGCTAAATGATCTGCAACTCCTAGCGCCTTCATTGCCGTAACAGTTACATAGATGATGTCAAACTCTGTAAGTAGATTTTCCCATTTAGCAAGTCTTCTAGTAGGCATAGGCTTCTGAAATATATACTTCAATGGATCCAACCGGGATATGAAATAAGTGGTATAAGCCGATAGGTAATGTTTCAGTTTTTGAGCAACCCACGTTAGAGCACAACATGTTCTTTCCAACTGAGTGTATTTTACCTCGTAAGATGTAAACTTCTTACTGAGGTAATATATCGCTTGCTCTTTCTTCCACGTTTCGTCTTGCTACCCCAGTACGTAGCCAAAAGAATTATCCAATACGGGCAAATACAGGATCAGAGGTCTTCCCGGTTCTGGAGGAATAAATACTGGAGGATTAGCCAGATATTCCTTAGTTTTACCGAACGCTTCTTGACATTCATCAGTCCAATTTACCGCAACATCTTTCTTCAACAATTTGAAAATGGGCTCACAAGTTAACGTTAACAGAGCAATAAATCTGCTAATATAATTCAACCTGCCCAGTAAGCTCATCACTTCTTTCTTATTCCTCGGCGAAGGGAAACTTTGGATTGCTTTTATCATTGACGGATCCAATTCAATACCACGTCGTCTTACTATAAACCCCAGTAACTTTCCTGACGGTACGCTGAAAGAACGCTTTGCTGGATTGAGCTTGAGATTATATCTTTTGAGTCTCTGGAAAAACTTTCTCAAATCTTTGACATGGTCACATTGCTTTTTGGACTTAATGATGACATCGTCCACATATACTTTGATCTCTTGATGTATCATATCATGAAACATAGTGGTCATTGCCCTCCTATATGTAGCCCCGGCATTCTTTAACCCAAATGGCATTACCCTGTAACAATATGTTCCCCAAGGCGTGATAAAGGTCATCTTTTCTGCATCTTCTTCGTCCATCAGGATCTAATATAACCCGCATAGCAATCCACAAAAGAACCAATTTCATGCTTGGCACAATTGTCGATCAATATATGGATATTTTGCAATGGAAAATCATCCTTTGGACTAGCTTTATTGAGATCCTGGTAATCAACGCACAGCCTGGTTTTTCCATCCTTCTTCGGAACTGGCACAACATTAGCTAACCAGGTGGGATATTTTGGTGACCCGTATAACCTTCGCCTCGAATTTCTTATTAACTTCTTCTTTTATTTTCACACTGATGTCCGTTTTAAATTTCCCTAACTTTTGCTTTACCGGCCAGCATTCTATATAAATGGGCAATTTATGTACCACCAAATCACTACTGAGCCCGGGCATGTCATCATAGGACCAAACAAATATGTCCTTGTACTCATGTAACAACTTGATTAAATCTTCTCTGAGGGAAGACTCTAAATGCACACTAATCTTTGTCTCTCGGACATTCTCCTCATTTCCCAGATTAATAGATTCTGTCTCATTTAAGTTCGATTTGGGTTCTTCCTCATAATGACTCAAATCTTTACTAATTTCCTCCAGTATTTCCTCAACCACATATTCCACTTCATGTTCACTTTCAATTTCTTGTATAACAATTCGATTATCAAGACTAGATCGGGAATCCTTCGTGCATGGCATATCATTGGAATCAGCAAATATTGAACTGTACAAAAGAAGAAAAATAAAATAAGGCAAAAATAGAGGAAGAAAAGAAATTGCATTTTATTGAATTTTCAAAAGGTAACAAGAGTTGGATACATTTGATTTGACAGGATGTGGGATTACAATTTTAAAAATAATACAACTTTTGGGAAATGAAATATTAAAAGCTAACTACCACAACTCCCTCCTGATCGGAAGAGGAGTAGCTTCCCAGTTATTAAGCATAGTGTAGGGTCCCACAAATTTAACATCCATTTTGCTTGTTCCTTCACCCGTCTCCAACACATTCACATCTTCAAATAGCCTGTCAAATATTGTTAGGTTTTATCTCTGCACGATTTGGGATAATAGTTGCCATACGTCTCTGTGTACCAGTCCTGACAAAGGAGTTGGATAGTTTTGGGATAGGTTTTGGGAGGGACCAGCTTTTCTTCTTCATTTTCTTAGCTCTCTGGATATCAGCAAAGTTAGGATTGAAACCTTAGCCAAATGTATCAGTACTGCTCGGAAGGTGGATCGGCTGTGTTATACCTTGCAAAGTCACTCCTAACCCCTTGCTGGAGAAAACTCATTCTTTATCATCTCCTTAGCGACCATCACTGCTGCGGGAGCCACTGTGCGTACTGGCATGTTTTCCCCCTCAGATATTTTGTTCACCACCACAGTGTCCATGACTTGATACACCCACAGACCTTTATCTCCTTCAGCTTCCTCAAATGGTGTAATAGCATTTCAAACATCATCTTCTCCGTGCACTATTATTTCCTGTTGCTCCCACTCAAATTTTACCATCTGATGCAAAGAGGATGGTACAGATTTCGCCGCGTGGATCCAGGGACGTCCCAATAAAATGTTGTATGATACAGCAACATCTAGCACCTGGAACTCCATAGTGAAATCCACCGGTCCGATAGTAATCTCCAGTATAATATCCCCTACAGTGTTCTTGCCACCTCCATCAAAACCCCGTACACATACACTGTTCCGATGAATTCTTTCATGATTTACCTTCAACTTTTCCAAGGTTGACAGTAGGCATATATTGGCACTTGACCCGTTGTCCACCAGAACACGGGTTACTACAGATTCTTCACACTTGATTGTGAGGTATAGTGCTTTATTATGCTCCGTTCCTTCCTGTGGAAACTCACTATCTGAAAATGTTATCTTATTTGTCTCAAAGATCTTGTTCGTAATTTTCTCTAGATGACATACTGAAATCTTCTCGAGCACATGGGCTTCATTTAAAATTTTCATCAATGCCTTTCTATGTTCCTCAGAATGGATTAGCAATGATAACAACGAAATCTGCGCGGGCATTTTTCTCAATTGCTCCACTATAGAATAGTCCTGAGCCTTTATCTTTTTCAAGAATTCTTCCGCTTCCTCTTCAGTAACTGCCTTCTTTACATGAGTCGGGTTTTCCATTGCTGCTTTTGTCTTTCTCAATTCTTCCGGGGCAAAGCATCGTCCGGAGCGAGTTAAACCATGAGTTTCATTAATTTCTCCTTTAACTTCATTCCCTTTTTACATCATTGTAACCTTATCATAGTTCCACGGTATAGCCCAGGTATTCACAACTGGAATCTGCACCACCGATTTGATAACCACAGGCTCCACATAAGCCCCCTTCACGATCAACAAAGGCTTCACTCCCAGTACTACTACTTTCACAGGCTCAACCACTGATGGTTCCTTTGTTAGCAACTCAATTGACACTTTTTCCTTTTCAGCTTCCCCCTCCACCTTGTTGTTTGCTTTAATCATCATCACTGATTGAGAAGGTTTTCTACTGCTCTCTCCTTGCTCCAACTCTATCATATGTATCTCATCATGTGCTGGTAATGGATTCTGCGTGATATTGGGAGTTTCCGGAGCTTGCACTTCAATCCTCCTAGTATCCATAAGTTGCTGTATTGCGGACTTTAAATTCCAACACTTTTCTGTATCATGTCCCGGTGCCCCGAAAATGTACTCACAACGGACTGATTGTTCTAGATTTCTGGGTGGTGGGTTGGGAATTTTTTGTTCAACAAGGCTCAACATCCCTAGTTCTCTTAAACGGTGAAAAATACTGGTATATGACTCCCCTAATGGAGTGAATGTTCTCTTTCTTTGGGCTCTATCACCTTTTACTTCTGAATTTGGACAGAAATTGGGTCGATTTGGATTTCTGTATGTTTTGGAAGGCAGATAGGCATTTTATGCGTGGTAGACATTTGGTGGAGCTGGGGTATGCCATGCATGTGAAGGCAATGGGTAAGCTTGAGCATGTTGGACAGAATAATGTGGACTGGTTGGAGGATAATATGGTGGAGGTGGGTTATATGGTGCTGGTGGATATGGTTGGTATGGTCCAGAGGGATGATGATATGTGTTAGGGCCCCGGGACCATGATCTACCTTCAATGATCGCAACTTCCTCCTTCTTCTTCTTGCCAATCGACCCTCCGGTTCTGGTCTGTATTGCTTGGTTTGTGGCCTTCATAGCCGAGTAGCTCATGATCTTATTTGTCTTTAGCCCTTCTTCTACAAAGCTTCCCAGCTTGACTACCTCGTTAAAGGTTTTTCCAATTGCCGATACTAAGTTGCCATAGTATGTTGGCTCCAAAGCCTGTAAGAAGCAGTCCACCATTTTTCCTTCTTTCATTGGCGGGTCTACTCGTGCAGCCTGCTCCCTCCACCTAAATCCGTATTCCCGAAAACTTTCTTCTGGTTCTTCTCCATCTTAGTCAACGACAACCTATCAGGGATAGTCTCTAGATTGTACTAGAAGTGGTTTGCAAACGATTGAGTTAAATCATCCCAAATGAACCACCTAGTATGATCCTGTCGAGTATACCCTTCCAACGTCGAACCACTTAAGCTCTAGCTAAAATAAGCCATGAGTAACTCGTCCCTTCCTCCTGCTCCGTGCATTTTACTGCATTAACCCCTCAGATGGGTTACTGGATCCCCGTGACCGTCATACATATCAAACTTTGGTAACTTAAACCCGACCGACAGTTGTACCTCCATAAACAAGCATAGATCTTTGTACACAACACTCACTTGGCCTCCTAGCCCTTCTATGTTACGAAATGACTGCTCAAGACTTTTTATCTTACGGGCCATCTCTTCCTGTTCCAGATTTCTAATAGGTTTTTCCTCTTCTATCATGTCTATGAACAGTGTGTAGGAATTGTGTTGCCTGAAAGTGGGTTCTGGCGGATAATAATGGGTGTCCTGAACATGGAACACAGGTTCGCTGGAAGATTTGTGTAAAGCAGTGGGTGGTGGTGCCACGTATACTGGAGCGACCTGAGGTGGTGGTAGTGGAGCTTGTTTAGACAATGGTGGAGGTGCTTGTGTGGTTGTAGCATAGTAATGCTGGTAAGTTGGATATGTGGAGGATGAGTTCATAGTGGGTGGTTCAGGATTTGGGTTTGTAGGAGGGATGTATGCTGGTTTGGCTGGATAGGAAGGCAAAGGCTGACCCCTAAATCAGGCCTGGTACATCTCTGACATCTGCTATTTTAATTTGTACATCTCATCTTTCATACTAGCTACGTCCATATCTTCTTCCTCTTGTACCAGATCCATAATAGTGGGCTCGATTTCCTGAGTTACTGCTTTGGTCATGGCTTTTGAATGTGTATTGTTGCTGTGATGTGCCAGAATTCCAGTTGCCAACTTAAAATCTGATACTCATTAACAACAAAACTGGTTAATAGTTAGCTCATAAGGGGTAAACATCACAATTAAGAATCACAACTTTTTCCTAGTCATTATGCATCATCCTGGCATTATTCCTCTTTGAACCACCAGCTTTCTTTTTCACTTTTGTTTTTCTCATTTCATTGCTTTTATCTTTATTTATTTTTCTTCTTTTCCATTTTTTATTTTTGTTTTTCGTTCCTACATGTTTGCCTATTGCCCAAACAATTTTCATAAAAAGAAAGAAAATAATAGCAACTTCTTTTTGAATTTTCATTGATACTCAAACATCGGTTACAAATGATGTTGTACTACAAATGCAAAAGGAAAATACATATACAAAATGCTTGCTCTATGAATACATTAAAGCTCCTAGTGCCCGCGAGACATCGTTCGGTCTTGCCGCAGGCCTATATGCTAATCCACTTTGGAGTTTGTCCAGGTCGGTCATTACTTGCTTTACAAAGAACTTTACTGCTGAAGTGAATGTTGACTGGGACATTTCTTCACACAATTGGCATTTCCTTGTGATGTACTAAGCAATGTTGACAATTCTTTCCCTGATGACCCCTTTTTCCTGAAGCAACCTACCAATCTGTTCCGCACGAGCATCTAAGGTTTGTTGGTTCTTCTTTTGTAGTTGTTGCAACTTCAATTATAACCAAGCCATAGCCATGTAGCAATGTTATCTGTCTACTTCAAACTTTTTGGTTTGTTTGCTACTTTTGACTTCGGCTGTAATGATCTTCTTCCTCAACCGGGCTACCTCAACATTATGTTCATCTTGTAACCGTTGAACCATTCGAACTCTTTCTTTAGAATTCCTATCCAGTTGTTTCTAAACCCTGACTAACTACTTTTCAGCTTTATCTAGATCAAAACTATAGTCAGTCACTTTGCACCGAAGATTTTCAATTAACTTCTCAACTCGGGGAAGTCGAACTGGGGTTTCGGCTGCTGTTTTCATCTTTGCAATTTGAGCCTTCAAGAATTCATGCTCTTTTCTCAGCTGTTTCTTTTCTCCCTCATCGGATGCCGCTTGTAAGCTTCTTTCGAATTTGAGGTCTTAGAATTGTTTCTCCAACAAGCTGATTCTTGCTCGGTACTCATTTTCTTTGGCCACCCAATCTTTTTGTTCCTTTGATTGCTCAGCCAACTCCTGAATGTGAGGCCTCTTCATTGGTCTATCATGCTCGACATCCCGGCGATACTATGTGGCATACCCTGGTGATATTTCCCCTTAAGCTTGATTTCCTACACAAGTGTCTATTCTCAGGCATTGGCATTCATTCCAGATTTGTCGAATTTTTGCTTCCGGGAATTGTCCATCAGGACTAATTTCTATGGCTTGTAGGCTGAGGTCCTCGTCTTTTGGTATGACCTGATATCTCCCGAGCTTCCTTAACACCGTGTACGCTGCATAAGACTGGATGCATTTAAGACCTTGTGACGACCCAAAGGGTCATCACTTATTTTATTAATCATTTCGAGCTTCTGAGGCCTTGAAAACCTCATTCTATATTGCCTCGATTTATGTGCACGATCCGAGCATGTAGCCGAAAAGATTTTGTGATAGAAAATATGAATTCTATGAGAAATTTGGATAAAAATAATATTAATATTGATATGGTTGACTTCGGTCAACATTTTTGGTAAACGGACCCGGACCCGAGATTGGATGGTCCCGAAAGGTCCGTAGGAAAATATGGGACTTGGACATGCGTCCGGAGTCGAATTTCTGAGGCCTACAGCCCAAGTTATGAATTTTTATGTGAAATTGTTTTTGATGTAATTGTTAAAGGAAAATGAATTAATTGACCTTGGTATCGGGCTCGTATTTTGGTTCCGACGCCCGGTACAAGTCTTAAATATTATATATGTGCTTTCGGCAAAGTTTGGTGACATTCGGATGTCGTTTGATATGTTTTGGATCTTGAGTTCCAAGTTAGAAAGTTTTGAAAACCAAAAGTATGAAAATCATGAACTTGAGGCTTGATTTGATGAAAACGATGTGATATTGGCGATATGATCGCACGAACAAGTTCGTAATGTGTTTTTGAAGTTGTGTACATGTTTGGTTGGGAGCCCGGGGGCTCGGGTAAAGATTCGATAGGCTGTAGGATCAATTTCTAAATTTTTGCACTGCTGGTTTTTCACCCAGCTGTTGGCTTCGCAATTGCGAAGGTGACGGATCAAGGCAGGGTTCGCAAATGCGAACCCTTGATCGCAAATGCGAAGGGCGTCCAGGACGGCTTGGGTTCGCAAATGCGAACATAACCTCGCAAATGCGAGGCCTTCATTTTAAGCCGGGCTTCGCAAATGCGAAGCATTCTTCGCAAATGCGAAGGTCCTTGGAGGCCAGCCTTGTTCGCAAATGCGAACATTATGTCGCAAATGCGAATCCTCTCAGTATGCTTTAGCTTCGCAAATGCGAACAAAAGTTCGCAAATGCGAACTTCCCATCCTTAGCTTATTTTTCAAACTCCAGAAATTGGTCGGGGTTCGCAATTGCGAACCCATGTTCGCAAATGCGAACACAAAGACCTGTAAATCACGATTTCCAGCTTCATTCTTCACATTTCACAACCCAAAAACACCCATTTGCGATTCTTCACGAGCTCCCTCTTCTTCAAAACAATTGTAAGTCACTTTTTACTTAATTCTTTCAATTCCTAACAACATTAAACATGTTTTTCAACAGAAATCAAAGGTTTTCATGGTAGAATTTCTTGTTCTTGGTAGAATATAAGGTTTTTCATAAATTGGGAAATTGGACCTCGAATTGAGGTCCGATTTTGAAACAAATCATATACTTGAACTCGTGGGGGGATGGGTAACCGGATTTTGGTCCGAACCCCAAGTTGCGACCATGTGGGCCCGGGGTCAAAATTCACTATTCCGGGCAGAATGTTGTAAAAGTTGTAATTGGCCTTATGAATTAGTTTGTTGAGTAGTATTGATGATAATAAATTAATTGTGTATAGATACGATTGGATTGGAGCCAAACTTGAAAGGAAAAGGCATTGCCACGAATTGAATTGTTCATAAACATTCAAGGTAAGTGTTTGTTCTATCCTAGCTTGATGGAATAGGATTATGTGCTATGTGTTATGTGATCGAGTGCGGTGTATGGGCAGTGGTGACGAGCATCCATACACTGACGTCTAGTATGACCGTGAGTCGTTGTTAATGCTTATTGTGAGACATATTTGCAGATAAATTGTTGAACCTTTGCCAGGTTGTAGAATTGTTATTGTTCTCCCTTGTCGGGACTTGTTGTGAAGATGATTATTGATTGCCCTTGTTGGGACGATTTATGAATTACTGTTTCATTCTTTGCCCTAAACTTTGATTGTTATTTGGGTGAGGAAGAGTGATAATGCACGAAGGTTAATACCGTGCCTTGTTATTGATTATGCACGAAGGTTAATGACGTGCCTTGTTTTATTATTTATGCACGAAGGTTAATGTCGTGCCATGTTTTATTGATTATGCACGAAGGATCATGCCGTGCCTTGTTATTGAACCATGTACGAAGGATCATGCCGTACCATGGATGTGAGGATGAGAGTAAAAGCACGAAGGGTGATGCCGTGCACTTTATTTGCTTATTTGGTGAGGATGAGAGTAAAAGCACGAAGGGTGATGCCGTGCAACTACTTGCTATTCCTTGACTTGATATTACTTGTGTTTCCATTATACTTTGTTTTCCTTGTGAACTTATTAACGGTTGTTAATTGTTGAGTTCTTTGAGATATTCCTTATTGTGTTATTATTTGGTTAATTCTCGTTATTTTGTGGTATACTTATATATTAAAGAATTGGGATCGTGTGGCACGCCGACCACTTATATATTAAAGAATTGGGATCGTGTGGCACGCCGACCACTTTTATGATAAGAAATGGGATCGTGTGGCACGCCGACCACAAAGTGATTTGAATCTTGGCACTGGCCATAGTTGCCGGTAGCCTATTGATATATTTGGGAGCGGGTGGTACGCCTACCACAAGATATGGGATCGGGTGGTACGCCTACCACAAGATATAATTTATTGATACAGTTGGGAGCGGGTGGTACGCCTACCACGAGATATGAAAAGAAAAATAAAGAATTGAGACACGAAAGTAAGATTTAATTTTGTTGATTAGATTACTCTGGATATTATGAGTTATTGGCTGTTATTGCAGAGCAGAGTATTTCCTTATAAATGTTTTTGTACATATATATATATATATATATATATATATATATATATATTGCAACTGTACAGGTTTATGTGGGTGACTGGCCTAAGTCTCGTATATATATTGCAACTGCACAGGTTTATGTGGGTGTCTGGTCCTAGGCTTGTCACTACTTCGTCGGGATAGGCCAGGCACTTACCAGCACATGGGGTCGGTTGTGCTGATACTACACTCTGCGCTCTTTTTGCGCAGATACAGGTTACGGACAGCAGCAGCGACAACAGCACAATTGTGGATATTCCGACTACTGAGACTTCGAGGTAGCCTTGCAGGCGTCCGCAGGGCCCGTTGTCTCCTCTAACTATGTATTTCATTCTGTTATCTTATGTATTCGAGATAAACAACATTAATTTCTTTCAGACGATTATGTGTATTATTCTTAGAAGTTCGTGAGTATTGTGACACCAATCCTGGGTAGTGTAACATGTTTGGGGTTTTCTTTATCATATTTGATAAGATTGACTAAGTCTTCCGCTAAGTTTAATTATTCCGCTGTGATGTGTATGTTTTTAATTTTAAAGTCTTAATAAGAATTTGGTAATTAATGGAGGTGTAATTAATATTTGGCTTGCCTAGCTTCCACTAGTAGGCGCCATCATGACCCCCGATGGTGGGAAATCCAGGTCGTGACAAGTTGGTATCAGAGCACTAGGTTGCACAGGTCTCACAACTCACGAACAACCTTAGTAGAGTCTGAGGGATCGGTACGGAGACGTCTGTATTTATCCCCAGAGGCTACAGAGTTAGGAAAATATTCCCTTCATTCTTTCCTATCGTGCGAGTTTGTTCTTCAAATGTTAAGTTGAATTTCTACTCTTGTCTTCCCACGAACGGCGAAGGCATGTACTGCTTCTTCAGCCGACAATGGCACATGCTGGTGATAGATCAACGATGCCTTCAGAAGTTTTACGGATTTTCGGGTAAGTTCCACCAAACTCTTCGCTATCTCCTTCAGTGGTGCATCTTTTGAAAAACCAAGGTAATTTATTGACTGTTGCTATGAGATATTGCAGAACGCGAGAATAGTTGAAGGTGAGAGGGTTGATTATACTGTGTTTCAGGTAGCGAGTGAAGTAAGGGAAACATAATGTATTTACTAATCGGCTGTGGTTTTAATGGACCTTGACGTCTGGTTGATTTATTCGAAGTTGTGAAGGATAATTATTGTGGACTATCAAATGTTGTGACTTTGACTTATAGCCAAAAGGGGGGAAAACCATTATTAGTGAATGGACCGAATGGCCATGTTTTATGTCAGTTTTGGCTTGGAATGTATACATATGGTATGGAAAGGTCCCCCAAATAAATTATGCATGTTTGAGGCTTAGTACTCTGCAGGGGGTAAGAATCGGCCCAAAGAGTAATAAAGAGTATATGAGCAAAAGAGGTAATTGGTCGTCAATGTTTGTGACAAGCCTATGAAGAGGGCAGATTGGCCATGTGACATTACCTACTCAATCCAATTTGTAGAAATGTTTGGAGGAGTTACCTCACTGACACTTTGAAAGGTGTGGTATGTACGATCTGAACGATCATGTCAGGTTATTATGACAATGTCCGAATATGTTGTCATGTCCAATAAGTTAACTGGGCCTCAAAGGAATTGTTGTGAATGTGGCAGATTGGAGAAATATAATTTATGAAGGCACTCAAGCTACGTGCCCCATTGCAGTCAATACTCAACTCACATGACCAGCTAGAGTTAGGGGTCAGGATGTTAGAGGCGGATGTGAGACTCCTAGAGGTGGAGATCTAGTTGTTGACATAATTTCTATGGTGTGACTAAGGTCACTGCACCAGATGATGTTATCACATGTACAATTCTGATTGTTATAAAAGGAACATTTTTCCTCAATTTGATTTGATCTTTGAAGAATTGAGGCAAGTCCTCTTAATATGCTCCGCTGATGAGTGATCTTCGTAATCATCAGATCTACATATGTGAATACTCATGTTGTGCTATTAAATGGAGATACTTATCTCTATTATTATGTATTGGTCACTAGGAATATTGATGAGGTCAAAAGTGACTTTATATTAATTATTACAATGGGAATGAATTCCTGAAATAACTATTTTAAATGGTTAAATTGTATACCATGTCGGTATGAGGGTTCTTTTATGCCGAGATACTCTTTGACGGACAATAGTTGAAAAGAAGAAAGAAAGGAAATGAAAAACATCAGTGGCACAATGTGCAAATACTTGTGATTTAGAGTGGAAGATGAGATCCTCAAAATTTGTATAACGTGAAAATATTTGTTTTAAAAACCGAGCTGCAAGCTGCGGTGAATATTATATGAGGACAAGGTCCTGGTGGTGAAACGTTGGTGTGTAAAATTTTCCCTTTTTGGAAAATAAAAATCTAGAATAATATCCTAAATTTGAGCCATGCCTGTTAGGATTATTTGACAATCCTTGCACAGTTTCTATTCATATTTAGCCGTTTCCATTTTGTGACCGTTGAGTTCTAGACTTTGAGATGAGCATCAGGTAAGGATAAATATGACGCATTAATTCAAGAAAGTAATCATGAGGTTTCCATACCTCACTATGAGTAAAGTGGGTGTTTTGGAATAAGATATTTGATAACAGGGTTAATTGACAATGTTGTAATTTAAGAACAACTCTTATGGCCAGGACTTCAGAGTCATGGATATGTGCATACGCATGAGGTGTTCGTGCCTTATTTAGACTTGTTCGTTGTAGTTTTCATTGTTTCCATATTGACTTACTCCTGCAGTCATGAGGAGCATGCGCAACATCTCAGAGTGACTTTGCAGACTCTGAAAGATAGCCAACTATATGCAAAATTTCGAAGTGTGAATTTTGGCTAAGTTCAGTTGCATTCCTGGGTCATATTGTGACGGCAGCAGGTATTCAGGTTGATCCGAAGAAGATTGAGGCAGTCAAGAACTGACCTAGACCGACATCAGCCACAGAGATTCGGAATTTCTTGGGATTAGCGGGTTATTATCGGCGATTCGTGGAGGGGTTTTCATCTATTGCAACACCACTGACCAGATTGACACAGAAAAGTGTTCAATTTGAATGGTCCGATGGATGTGAGGCGAGCTTTCAAAAGCTCAAGACAGCCTTGACCACAACACCGGTATTGATTTTACCCACAAGTACGGGACCTTATACTGATTATTGTGATGCTTCCGTATTGGGCTTGGTGCAGTGTTAATGCAGGATGGCAAGGTTATTGCCTATGCTTCGAGGCAGTTGAAGATTCATGAAAAGAACTATCGAGTGCATGATCTAGAATTGGCGGCGATTATTCACGCATTGAATATCTGGCGGCATTAATTGTATGGTGTAGTATGTGAAGTATACACCGATCATAAGAGTCTTCGGTATTTGTTTAAACAAAAGAGTTGAATTTGAGGCAGAGAAGGTGGCTGGAATTGCGGAAAGATTATGATGTCACCTTTTTATATCATCGGGGAAAGAGCAAACGTGGTGGCTGACGCTTTGAGTAGGAAGTCAGCCAGTATGGGCAGTCTTGGTTATATTCCAGTCAATCAGAGGCCAATTGCTTTGGATGTTCAGTCATTGGCCAATCAATTTGTGAGGGACACGGTTCAGCGAGGAGGTGCTAAACAGGTCACCTTAGATGCTGATGGGATCCTAAGATATGCTTCGGGCATGTGTTAATGATTTTGGAGGTTCATGGGATCAATTCCTGCTTTTGGCAGAGTTTGCTTATAATAATAGTTATCAATCGAGCATCCAGATGGCTCCTTATGAAGCGTTTTATGGTAGGCGGTGTCGTTCTTCTGTTGGATGGTTTGAACAAGAAACTCGGTTATTCGGTACAAATTTATTTCAGGAGGCCTTAGATAAGGTGAAGATTATGCAAGATAGGCTTCGCACAGCTCAGTCTAGACAAAAGAGCTATGCAGATCGCAAGGTTCGAGATATAACTTTCATGATTGGGGAGCGAGTATTGCTCCGAGTGTCGCCTATGAAGGGTGTGATGAGGTTCGGGAAGAAGGGCAAGCTCAGCCCTAGGTATATTGGCCCATTTGAAATTCTAGACAGAGTGGGAGGGTGGCTTGCAAACTGGCTTTGCCGCCTAGCTTATCAGCCGTGCATCCAGTTTTTTTTCATGTATCTATGCTTCGGAGATACCACGGCGAGCCCATACATGTGTTAGACTTCCGTATTGTTCAATTGGACAATGATCTATCTTACGAGGAGGAGCCGGTAGCCATTCTAGACCGGCAGGTTCGACAGTTGAGGTCGAAGAGTTATCCTTGTGTGCGTGTTCAGTGGAGAGGTCAGCCTCCTGAGGCATCGACCTGGGAGTCCGAGTCTGATATGCGGAATCGCTACCCACATTTGTTTCCTGACTCGGGTACTTCTTTCTTTTGTCCGTTCGAGGACGAACGGTTGTTTTAGAGGTGGAGATTGTGACGACCCAAAGGGTCATCACTTATTTTATTAATCATTTCGAGCTTCCGAGGCCTTGAAAACCTCATTCTATGTTGCCTCGATTTACGTGCACGATCCGAGCATGTAGCCGAAAAGATTTTGTAATAGAAAATATGAATTCTATGAGACATTTGGATAAAAATAATATTAATATTGATATGGTTGACTTCGGTCAACATTTTTGGTAAACGGACCCGGACCCGAGATTGGATGGTCCCGAAAGGTCCGTAGGAAAATATGGGACTTGGACATGCGTCCGGAGTCGAATTCCGAGGCCTAGAGCCCAAGTTATGAATTTTTATGTGAAATTGTTTTTGATGTAATTGTTAAAGGAAAATGAATTAATTGACCTTGGTATCGGGCTCGTATTTTGGTTCCGACGCCCGGTACAAGTCTTAAATATTATATATGTGCTTTCGGCAAAGTTTGGTGACATTCGGATGTCGTTTGATATGTTTTGGATCTTGAGTTCCAAGTTTGAAAGTTTTGAAAACCAAAAGTATGAAAATCATGAACTTAAGGCATGATTTGATGAAAACGATGTGATATTGGCGATATGATCGCACGAACAAGTTCGTAATGTGTTTTTGAAGTTGTGTACATGTTTGGTTGGGAGCCCGGGGTGCTCGGGTAAAGATTCGATAGGCCGTAGGATCATTTTCTGAATTTTTGCACTGCTGGTTTTTCACCCAGCTGTTGGCTTCGCAATTGCGAAGTATTTCTCGCAATTGCGAAGGTGTCGCAAACGCGAAGGGCGTCCAGGACGGCTTGGGTTCGCAAATGCGAACATAACCTCGCAAATGCGAGGCCTTCATTTTAAGCCAGGCTTCGCAAATGCGAAGCATTCTTCGCAAATGCGAAGGTCCCTGGAGGCCAACCTTGTTCGCAAATGCGAACATTATGTCGCAAATGCGAATCCTCCCAGTATGCTTTGGCTTCGCAAATGCGAACAAAAGTTCGCAAATGCGAACTTCCCATCCTTAGCTTATTTTTCAAACTCCAAAAATTGGTCGGGGTTCGCAATTGCGAACCCATGTTCGCAAATGCGAACACAGAGACCTGTAAATCACGATTTCCAACTTCATTCTTCACATTTCACAACCCAAAAACACCCATTTGCGATTCTTCACGAGCTCCCTCTTCTTCAAAACAATTGTAAGTCACTTTTTACTTAATTCTTTCAATTCCTAACAACATTAAACATGTTTTTCAACAGAAATCAAAGGTTTTCATGGTAGAATTTCTTGTTCTTGGTAGAATATAAAGTTTTTCATAAATTGGGAAATTGGACCTCGAATTGAGGTCCGATTTTGAAACAAATCATATACTTGAACTAGTGGGGGGATGGGTAACCGGATTTTGGTCCGAACCCCGAGTTCCGACCATGTGGGCCCGGGGTCGAAATTCACTATTCCGGGCAAAATGTTGTAAAAGTTGTAATTGGCCTTATGAATTAGTTTGTTGAGTAGTATTGATGATATTAAATCAATTGTGTATAGATACGATTGGATTGGAGCCAAACTTGAAAGGAAAAGGCATTGCCACGAATTGAATTGTTCATAAACATTCGAGGTAAGTGTTTGTTCTATCCCAGCTTGAGGGAATAGGATTATGTGCTATGTGTTATGTGATCGAGTGCGGTGTATGGGCTGTGGTGACGAGCATCTATACACTGGCGTCTAGTATGACCGTGAGTCGTTGTTAATGCTTGTTGCGAGACATATTTGAAGATAAATTGTTGAACTTTTGCCGAGTTGTAGAATTGTTATTGTTCTCCCTTGTCGGGACTTGTTGTGAAGATGATTATTGATTGCCCTTGTTGGGACGGTTTATGATTTACTGTTTCATTCTTTGCCCATAACTGTGATTGTTATTTGGGTGAGGAAGAGTGATAATGCACGAAGGTTAATACCGTGCCTTGTTATTGATTATGCACGAAGGTTAATGCCGTGCCTTGTTTTATTATTTATGCACGAAGGTTAATGCCGTGCCATGTTTTATTGATTATGCACGAAGGATCATGCCGTGCCTTGTTATTGAACCATGTACGAAGGATCATGCCGTACCATGGATGTGAGGATGAGAGTAAAAGCACGAAGGGTGATGCCGTGCACTTTATTTGCTTATTTGGTGAGGATGAGAGTAAAAGCACGAAGGGTGATGCCGTGCAACTACTTGCTATTCCTTGACTTGATATTACTTGTGTTTCCATTATACTTTGTTTTCCTTGTGAACTTATTAACTGTTGTTAAATGTTGAGTTATTTGAGATATTCCTTATTGTGTTATTATTTGGTTAATTCTCGTTATTTTGTGGTATACTTATATATTAAAGAATTGGGATCGTGTGGCACGCCGACCACTTATATATTAAAGAATTGGGATCGTGTGGCACGCCGACCACTTTTATGATAAGAAATGGGATCGTGTGGCACGCCGACCACAAAGTGATTTGAATCTTGGCATTGGCCATAGTTGCCGGTAGCCTATTGATATATTTGGGAGCGGGTGGTACGCCTACCACAAGATATGGGATCGGGTGGTATGCCTACCACAAGATATAATTTATTGATACAGTTGGGAGCGGGTGGTACGCCTACCACGAGATATGAAAAGAAAAATATAGAATTGAGACACGAAAGTAAGATTTAATTCTGTTGATTAGATTACTCTGGATATTATGAGTTATTGGATGTTATTGCAGAGCAGAGTATTTCCTTATAAATGTTTTTGTACATATATATATATATATATATATATACTGCAACTATACAGGTTTATGTGGGTGCATGACCTTAGTCTCGTCACTACTTCGCCGGGATAGGCCAGGCACTTACCAGCACATGGGGTCGGTTGTGCTGATACTACACTCTGCGCTCTTTTTGCGCAGATACAGGTTACGGACAGCAGCAGCGACAACAGCACAATTGTGGATATTCCGACTACTGAGACTTCGAGGTAGCCTTGCAGGCGTCCGCAGGGCCCGTTGTCTCCTCTAACTATGTATTTCATTCTGTTATCTTATGTATTCGAGATAAACAACATTAATTTCTTTCAGACGATTATGTGTATTATTCTTAGAAGTTCGTGAGTATTGTGACACCAATCCTGGGTAGTGTAACATGTTTGGGGTTTTCTTTATCATATTTGATAAGATTGACTAAGTCTTCCGCTAAGTTTAATTATTCCGCTGTGATGTGTATGTTTTTACTTTTAAAGTCTTAATAAGAATTTGGTAATAAATGGAGGTGTAATTAATATTTGGCTTGCCTAGCTTCCACTAGTAGGCGCCATCATGACCCCCGATGGTGGGAAATCCGGGTCGTGACAGACCCATTATCAGAAAATGCGACCGTTTTGTTGGCATGTATATTACCTCATTGAGGGGCAACCATCCGTATGCCCAATAAATTTGGCTAGCAGTCAACGATAGCAAGTATGTGATCCAACCTTTTGATCCTTCTGGCAACTTAACTTCTTTTGTTCTAATATAAAACTCTTCAATGCACGTCTTTTCAGATGACCCGTAACTCGAGAACTGAGGGTGACGACACAAATGTTCTATCAACCATATCTAGAGAAGCAAATTGCATCCATCGAAGAAGTCATGGCCTGTTTTACAAGATGTGAGGGCACGGATGATATCAGCTACAATCATCGGTGCCAATGTGCTATTATCTTGCACAAAACGAGTACTGGCAATCCCGGTGACTCTTATATCAATATTTCCATCTTTCCTCGGGAATATAACCAATCCCAGAAATGCCACCATAAAAGCGAATCGCCTATGTTCCTCCCACTTGACTCGGTTAGATTTACTGTAGAGTTTGTTCATAGGGTCGTTAAAGCCCCCAATATGACCATATCTGCGGTAGATGAAACTCATATTACAAAACACGTGAGCCAAGTCTTCATTATGAACGTTTCTAGCAATTTTCATGGAATCAAGGAATTTATGCACTGTAATTGCCCTCGAAGCCACCAGATATTTGTCCTTTATGGGAACCTCCCCTTTCCCGATGTAATAAGAAATTTCTTCTAATGTAGGAGTGAGCTCAAAATCTAAGAAATGTAGCACATTATGCACAGGATCCCATCAAGCAACGAGAGCCCAAATAATATCACCCCGAGGTATTATGTCCATCAACCTAGTATGATCTTTCAGATATTTTTTGACCCAAACCTATCCCTCTTGGCCCAGATCATTCCACCATAACCGCAACTCCAAAGGGATTTTGTTCATTAAAGCAAAGGGTTCATTTTGTATTATGCTCATCCTGCACATTTTTATTAAAGGCAATTTTATTCAGAAAAAGGAAAATATTTTTTCAAAGACAATTTTTCATTATTTTGAAAGAATTAGCCTTTCCAGGCTATTTATTTTAAAAAGGAAAAGACATGACTTCGAAGTGGCCATTTTTGCAAAAATAGCCTTCCAGCGTCCTTTTGGAACATTCGGCTATTTTCAAAAACAACATCACTTCAATTTATTAAAAACTAAAATTCAACATTTTTTGGTCATTTTCTGAAAAGGGTGGTTGGACCCGTCAAGGGTTGCCTACGTATCTCACCTAATGGCGAGAATCAAACCTGCGTAGTTCGGTCAGATTATTTTGTGACCAACTATTTCAACTATAATGTTCCACCTATTTTTTCAATCTTTCCTTTCAAATTTTCGACAGCGTTTCGTCAATATTTTGATACTTTTTCTATTCCAAAATTCTTTCTTTTTGTTTTTTAGAAATTTAGCCAGTCCGCATAATAATCCAGGACAAATAAATGCAACATATAATATGCTCGGTCTTTGATTTGCCGGTCACCTGTCCTAGACGGACCCAACCCCTGTGTTGAGTCCCTTAGGTCAGATATGATGCAAATAACAGTCCTAAATCTAGGCTCAATATCCTGATGTTTTCATGGTGCTAGACCGTGTATCCGAGTGGACAACTCGGATAGAGGAGGGGGCTATGTACCGGGAACCCGCGGGGTCGTCCGACTTTGTGACTTATCCGGCCTCTATTTCTTATTTAGGAGTAATAAGAGTAGGGTTTTCGGCAAAAACTTTATATATACAATTCACTTAATATCAAAGCTATAAACACGTAGCACATTGATCAAAGCATATAATGAAGTCAAATAACATCAAGAACGACAATTCTATCGAGCTCGAATTCTTAAACCCTGAACCGAACTTCTGGGTTACTTACCCCCAGCAGAGTCGCCAGAGCTGTCACACCTCCCTTTTTACTACCTCTTTTTCCGAAGAATAAAGTATACTCCATTAATTTCTAATACACCCCGAGATAGGATATAATAATAACAACAGGGAAGGAGTTTTTCCATTTTAAGGACAATTGGAACGGGATTTTTTTAGATTTCAGAGTCGCCACTTGGGAAGATAATGGTGTCCCAAGTCACCGGTTTAATCCCGAATCCGAGGAAATTGACTCTATTTTTAACAGTCTGTGAAACAAGAAATTCGGATAAGGAATTCTGTTAACCCGGGAGAAGGTGTTAGGCATTCTCGAGTGGTTTTAGCACGATTGCTCAACTGTCATTTTTGATTTATTTAATTTTATATATGCTTTTACAGAATGTTAATGTCTCGTTTTTGATATTTTAATGACTTGCGACGTTGCGAAAATGCATTTCGAGTCACACCGGAACCAGTTTGCCTGTGACTTTAACACGTTTCAGCTTCGCCGGGATTTGAGATTTGAATCACATAAAATGTGCACTCGTATTTAGGAATGTATATTTTAATCGTTCCTATAACGTCCACGTCTCATTATCTTTAAGAAAGAAATTCTCTAAACGGTCCTCCTGAGTCTAACATTTTATTAACGTTCATATGGGGGCCCTGCGTATTTTTATTTTTTTATACGAGGCTCATCCCGTTATTTTTAAATTCCAATCCTATCAATTACTATATTCACTGTTTTTTGTTTTTGTCCTAATTATTTTACTATTTTTATGATTTATTTATTATGATGTCCAGGCCCAGCTGTCCATTTACAGGCCTGGACTGGTAGACTATATTATCAGTCTAATACACACAACTGTGCTTCTGCAACCCAGCATGTACTTTTATCGTTATTCAGAGGCCTAATAGTGGAATTAATTGAGTCTGGGCCTATGTTTTCAGTCAGGCCCAGAATAGACAGATAAAATACAGAATAGAATGGAAATTTCATAACAATTAAACAGATATTCATAAGACAATAGAATAAATTAACAAATGTCATTTTATTTCATAAGGATCTGGAGTACATATTTATCAATATTGATTCTGAATTCTAATTACTAATTAAGCATTAATAGAATTTAAACAATAAAACTACTATTTCAGTTACTCAGACAGTGATACAATACTAATAGTGCATGATTTGAACTATTATCAGTTACTGAATTCTACCTTATATTATTGCAAATTATTGTTAAACTAGTTTGAGTGGTAAAACAGTTGTAACTCATCTACATATTTCCTTTATAGTATTATTATCAGACCCTGGTTAACGACATTCGTCGATTTCCATTTTAGATGTTAAGCTAGTTTTAACTAGGTGTATTAGATTTGTATATTAACATGTTTTAACCTAATTCTAATGATAACTATATCAACGTTTACACTACTACTACACTATCTACTTACTTGTCTCGATTACATACAGTTTAACTATTACAAACCATCCTACTAATTACAGAAAATCTAAATCATGATAATTGTAAAACTAAAAGTGAATAACAATAGAATTCATCCAAAAGCTCATGAGACTTTTATTTTCTTCAATCAGATTGTAATTACTTTTCCAGATAAGAGATGGTACCTAATTAACCACAAAAACTTATGAGTCTAGGTTGGATGAAGAATAGTCAGCAATATCAGCAATAGAACAATAGAATAATGGCAGACATAGCAACAAGCATAGCAGCAAATAGAATTCCAGAGTTCAGGAATCCAGCAAATCAACCAATATAGTCAAAGAGCTCAAATAGAAACCAGCAAGGATGAAAGACAACAGACTCTAATAGAATTCCGGATTCCAGCAAAGAAGTTAGCTAGAATTTTAATAGCCTAAGCTTAGAAACCCTCATTTTAATTGTAGAAATCTGAACTTTCAGAGATTAACCTTTTCCAAATGCAGAATTTCTAACCTCTCAAAATTTAGATCTCACAAGTTAACCCAGAATCTCCAACCCTAACTTTCGAATGCAGAACCCCTTTTTCAGGCTTAAGTGAAGCCTATTTATAGACTGTTTGGGGTAAAATTTGAGGGGGAAATTCAAAAATCTTATTTCTAGTTCCCTCCCTTTTTTTTTCTATTAATTAAAATTTAATACCTTTAGTTATAGGTCGAAATGCCCTCCAGCCTTTGCTGGAAGGTTCTAGGTAGTTCTATCATGTTCTATTGAGGGTATATTATTAGGCTGCCCTTACTTTCTAAGGGTAATTTCAAATATTCCTTTTTACTATGCCTGTCTTACCCTTTATTTTATAGTTAATTGCAAGAATACTAGGTATTAAAGTCTATTAAATCCCTATAGGCTATATTAAATCTTTAATTATACCATTTACTATTCCTATTATACCATTATTATTGTCTTCTATTTACCCGACCTACTAAGGTCAGGATTGACTACGTTTAGTATCTATTTAACTAGTATCCACTATCTTATAACATATTTAAGACTGAGCCAGATTTAAAACCCAGACCCTTTTCAATTTTAACTAATTTAATGTGACGACCCAAAGGGTCATCACTTATTTTATTAATCATTTCGAGCTTCTGAGGCCTTGAAAACCTCATTCCATATTGCCTCGATTTACGTGCACAATCCGAGCATGTAGCCGGAAAGATTTTGTGAAAGAAAATATGAATTCTATGAGAAATGTGGATAAAAATGATATTAATATTGATATGGTTGACTTCGGTCAACATTTTGGTAAACGGATCCGGACCCGAGATTGGGTGGTCCCGAGAGGTCCGTAGGAAAATATGGGACTTGGACATGCGTCCGGAGTCGAATTCTGAGGCCTAGAGCCCAAGTTATGAATTTTGCTATGAAATTGTTTTTGATTTAATTGTTAAAGGAAATGAATTAATTGACCTTGGTATCGGGCTCGTATTTTGGTTCCGACGCCCGGTACAAGTCTTAAATATTATATATGTGATTTCCGTAAAGTTTGGTGACATTCGGATGTCGTTTGAGATGTTTTGGACCTTGAGTTCCAAGTTTGAAAGTTTTTGAAAACCAAAAGTATGAAAATCATGAATTTGAGGCTTGATTTGATGAAAACGATGTGATATTGGCGATGTGATCGCACGAACAAGTTTATAATGTGTTTTTGAGGTTGTGTACATGTTTGGTTTGGAGCCCGGGAGGCTCGGGTAAAGATTTGATAGGCCGTAGGATCAATTTCTGAATTTATGCACTGCTGGTTTTTCACCCAGCTGTTGGCTTCGCATTTGCGAAGAATTTCTCGCAAATGCGAAGAAGGCGGTTCAAGGCTGGGTTCGTAAATGCGAACCCATTATCGCAATTGCGATGCCTGCCAGAACCAGCCAAGTTCGCAAATGCGAACAAAGTGTCGCAAATGCGACACTGGTACACCTGGACCAGAGTTCGCAATTGCGAACTTAACCTCGCAATTGTGAGGCCTTCAGTAATTGCTTGTCTTCACAATTGCGAAGAATGTGTCGCAATTGCAAAGAAGCCCAGAAGCCTGCTGGTTCGCAAATGCGAACCTTATTTCGCAAATGCGAAATCCCCAGTAACTGCCTAGACTTCGCAAATGCGAATAAATGTTCGCAAATGCGAACTTCCCATCCTTAGCTTATTTTTCAAACTCCAGAAATTGGTCGGGGTTCGCAATTGCGAACCCATGTTCGCAAATGCGAACACAGAGACCTGTAAAACACGATTTTCAGTTCATTTCTTCACTTTTTACAAACCAAAAACACCCATTTGCGATTCTTCACGGATTCTTTCTTCTTCAAAACAATTGTAAGTCACTTTTTACTTAATTCTTTCAATTCCTAACATCATTAAACATGTTTTTCAATAGAAATCAAAGGTTTTCATGGTAGAATTTCTTGTTTTTGTTAGAACATAGGGTTTTTCATAAATTGGGAAATTGGACCTCGAATTGATGTCCGATTTTGAAACAAATCATATACATGAACTCGTGGGGGGATGGGTAACCGGATTTTGGTCCGAACCCCGAGTTCCGACCATGTGGGCCCGGGGTCGAAATTCACTATTCCGGGCAGAATGTTGTAAAAGTTGTAATTAGCCTTATGAATTAGTTTGTTGAGTAGTATTGATGATATTAAATCAATTGTGTATAGATACGATTGGATTGGAGCCAAATTTGAAAGGAAAAGGCATTGCCACGGATTGAATTGTTCATAAACATTCGAGGTAAGTGTTTGTTCTATCCTAGCTTGAGGGAATAGGATTATGTGCTATGTGATCGAGTGCGGTGTATGGGTTGTGGTGACGAGCATCCATACACTGGCGTCTAGCATGACCGTGAGTCGTTGTTGATATTTGTTGTGAGATATTTTGAAGATAAATTGTTGAACCCTTGCCGGGTTGTATAATTGTTATTGTTCTCCCTTGTCGGGACTTGTTGTGAAGTGAGATATTGATTGCCCTTGCAGGGACATTGTTGAAATGATTATTGTGTCCCTTGCCGGAATGGTTCATGATTTGTTGTTTTCTTTCTCTGCCCTTAACTGTGATTGTTATTTGGGTGATTTATGCACGAAGGTTAATGCCGTGCCATGTTTTATTGATTATGCACGAAGGATCATGCCGTGCCTCTGTTATTGAACCATGTACGAAGGATCATGCCGTACTATGGATGTGAGGATGAGAGTAAAAGCACGAAGGGTGATGTCGTGCACTTTATTTGCTTATTTGGTGAGGATGAGAGTAAAAGCACGAAGGGTGATGCCGTGCAACTATTTGCCATTTCTTGACTTGATATTACTTGTTTTTCCATTATATTTTATTTGGGTGATGTCGTGCAACTATTTGCTATTCCTTGACTTGATATTACTTGTTTTTCCATTATATTTTATTTGGGTGATGCCGTGCAACTATTTGCTATTCCTTGACTTGATATTACTTGTGTTTCCATTATACTTTGTTTTCCTTGTGAACTTATTAGCCGTTGTTAATTGTTGAGTTCTTTTGAGATATTCCTTATTGTGGTATTACTTGGTTAATTCTTGTTAATTGTGGTAATATATATATATTAAAGAATTGGGATCGTGTGGCGCGCCGACCCCTTTTATGATAAGAAATGGGATCGTGTGGCACGCCGACCACAAAGTGATTTGAATCTTGGCATTGGCCATAGTTGCCGGTAGCCTATTGATATATTTGGGAGCGGGTGGTACGCCTACCACGAGATAAGAAAAGAAAAGTAAAGAATTGAGACACAAAAGTAAGACTTAATTATGTTGATTAGATTAATCTGGATATTATGAGTTATTGGCTGTTATTGCAGAGCAGAGTATTTCCTTATAAATGTTTATGTACATATATATATATATATTGCAACTGCACAGGTTTATGTGGGTGTCTGGTCTTAGGCTTGTCACTACTTCGCCGGGATAGGCCAGGCACTTACCAGCACATGGGGTCGGTTGTGCTGATACTACACTTCTGTGCGTTTTTCCATAGGTCCAGGTTACGATCAGGAGCAGCAGCAGCAGTAAATAGATTGCGTGGGAGTTGATCATATTTGAGACCGAGGTAGCTTGCAGACGTCCGCAGGCCCGGCGTCTCTCTCTCTTTACTTATGTTACTAGTTGTAGTCTCTTTGTTCCGAGACGAACAGATTATGTTATATTTCTTTCAGACTTTATGTGTAGTATTCAGTAGTAGTTCGTGAGTTGGTGACTCCACGTCTTGGGTAGAGGATTTCAGTATGATTTTCATCTTGTAATTAGTTATTCTATTTCGATAAAGTATTCCGCATTTATTTAATTAAAATTGTGTTAAAAATAGGATAGTATGAATACAGTGGCTTGCCTAGCTACCACGAGTAGGCGCCATCACGATCCCGATGTTGGGGAAAAATTTGGGTCGTGACAAGTTGGTATCAGAGCCATGGGTTACATAGGTCTCACCACTCACGAACAAGCTTAGTAGAGTTTGAGAGGTAGGTACGGAGACGTCTGTACTTGTCCTCCAGAGTCTATTGAGTTAGGAAAGAGTCTCTCATTTGTTCTTTCTTATCGTGCGAATTTGTTCTTCAAAGTGTTAAGTTAAATTTCCACTCTTGTCTTCCCACGAATGGCGTAGTCACGTATCGCTTATCCAGCCGAACAATGGCACAGGCTGGTGATAGATCAACTATGCCTTCAAAAGTTTTACGGAGGACAGATAGGTTTCACCAAAGTCTTCGCTGCCACCTTCAGCGGTGCATCTTTTGAGAACCCACGAGATTGTGCTTGACAGTTCTTATGAGGAATTACGGAACGTGGGAATAGTCGAATGCGAGGAGTTCATTTTACTGTGCTACAGAAGGCACACAGAAATAGTGGGAAGATAATGTATTTACCACACCAGTTATGGTCCCAACGGAAGGTGCAATTATATCAGGAGATCACCTAATAAATCGTGTTGGGTTTCAATGGACCTTGACGTCCGGTCGATGTGTTGGAGTTGTGAAGGACAAATATGGTGAGTTATTGGACTGTATATATATGGTATAGAAAGGTCCTCTAAATAATTTATACATATTTAAGGTTGGTTCCTTTCATGGGGTAAGAAATCGCCCCAGAAGAATAACGAAGAGTTTGTGAGTAAACGGGGTAGCTCAACGGTGTTAAGCCAACATAGCAAAAGAGGAAATTGGCCATCAATGTTTGTGACAAGATTACCAAGAGGGCAAGCCGGCCAATGCAACGCTATCTACTAAACTCTATTTTTAGAAAATGTTATGAAGACGTCACCCCGAGATTCTCTGCAATATGTAGTATATGCGATCTGAACGGTTGTACCAAGTCACAATGACTGTGTTCGAATATATATTGTCATGAACAACAAGTTAACCGAGCCTTAAAGGAATTGCTGTGAATGTGGAATTTTTGGAGAAATATAATTTTAGGAAAGCACTCAGGCTACACGCTCCATTGCAGTTAATATTTATCCTACATGGCCAGCCAGATGTATAGGTCGGGATGTTAGAGGTGGAGGTGAAAATCCTAGAGGTGGAGACCCAATCATTGATATACGTTTTATGGTATGAGGGAGGTCATTACACCAGATGGTGTCATCACGTGTATAATTCAGATTGTTATAAACAGAATAATTTTCCTTTATTCGATTTGGTTTTTGAAAGAAAATTTAGGCGAGTCTGTTTAACATGCTCCATTCATGAGCGAGAATCGTAATCATACTACTTAGGGAAATACTCCCGTTGAGATATTACATGAGGATAGACATCCCTATTATTAGGTGTTAGTCACTAAATATCCATGAGACTAAGAGTGACTTTATATTACTTATTACAGTATGTTTTGATATAATTCTCGGAATAACTAATTTTAATCGTTAATTGTGTGCCCTATCGGTATGAGGGTTCATTTTATGTCGTGATTATCTTTGACGGACAATTATTGAAAGGAAGAAAGAAAGGAAATGAAAAATTTCAGATTATATGATGTGCAAGTACTGTGATTCAGAGTTGAGGATGAGATCCTCCAATTTTTGGCATAATGTGAAATATTTCTAAGCCGAGCTTCAAGTTGCGGTGGATATCATATGAGGACTGGGTCCTGGTAGTAAGAGTTTATGTGTTTAAAATTCTTCTTTTATGAATTAATACTTTCGTATCGCATTCGTAAATAAGAGTCATGTCCGTTAGGACTATTTGACAATTCTTGTATAGTTTCTATTCATATTTAGCCATTTCTATTTTGAAACCGTTGAGCTTAGCCTTTGAGACAAGCACCAGGTAAGGATAAATATGACGCATTAATTCGGGAAAATAATCACGAGGTCACCATACCTCATTCCTGAGTAAAGTGGGATTTGTAGAATAAGGTATTTGATAACAGGGTTAATTGACAATGTTGTAATTTAAGAATAACTCTTATGGCCAGACTTCAGAGTCATGGATATGTGCATACGCATGAGTGTGTTCGTGCCTTATTTAGACTTGTTCATTGTAGTCTTCATTATTTCCATATTGACATACTCCTGCAGTCATGAGGAGCATGCGCAACATCTCAGAGTGACTTTGCAGACTAAAAGATAGCCAACTATATGCAAAAATTTCGAAGTGTGAATTTTGGCTAAATTCAGTTGCATTCCTGGGTCATATTGTGACGGCAGCAGGTATTCAGGTTGATCCGAAGAAGATTGAGGCAGTCAAGAACTGACCTAGACCGACATCAGCCACAGAGATTTGGAGTTTCTTGGGATTAGCGGGTTATTATCGGCGATTCGTGGAGGGGTTTTCATCTATTGCAACCCCACTGACCAGATTGACACAGAAAGGTGTTCAATTTGAATGGTCAGATGAATGTGAGGCGAGCTTTCAAAAGCTCAAGACAGCCATGACCACAACACCGGTATTGATTTTACCCACATGTACGGGACCTTATACTGATTATTGTGATGCTTCCCGTATTGGGCTTGGTGCAATGTTACTGCAGGACGGCAAGGTTATTGCTTATGCTTCGAGGCAGTTAAAGATGCCTGAAAAGAATTACCAGTGCATGATCTAGAATTTACGGCGATTATTCACGCATTGAAGATCTGGAGGCATTAATTGTATGGTGTAGTATGTGAAGTATACACCGATCATAAGAGTCTTCGGTATTTGTTTAAACAAAAGAGTTGAATTTGAGGCAGAGAAGGTGGCTGGTATTGCGGAAAGACTATGATGTCACCTTTTTATATCGTCGGGGAAAAAGCAAACGTGGTGGCTGAAGCTTTGAGTAGGAAGTCAGCCAGTATGGGCAGTCTTGTTTATATTCTAGTCAATCAGAGGCCAATTGCTTTGGATGTTCAGTCCTTGCCCAATCGATTTGTGAGGTTGGATATTTCTGAGCCTAGTCGAGCACTAGCTTGTGCGATCGCTCGCTCTTCATTATTGGAGCGTATCCGCGATCAACAATATAATGATTCCTATTTATGTGACCTTAGTGACACGGTTCAACGAGGAGGTGCTAATCAGATCACCTTAGATGCTGGTGGGATCAATTCCTGCCTTTGGCAGAGTTTGCTTATAATAATAGTTATCAATCGAGCATCCAGATGGCTCCTCATGAAGCGTTTTATGGTAGTCGGTGTCGTTCTCCGGTTGGATGGTTTGAACCAGGAGAAACTCGATTATTCGGTACAGATTTATTCCAGGAGGCCTTAGATAAGGTCAAGATTATTCAAGATAGGCTTCGCACAGCTCAGTCTAGACAAAAGAGCTATGTAGATCGCAAGGTTCGAGATATTACTTTCATGATTGGGGAGCGAGTATTGCTCCGAGTGTCACCTATGAAGGGCGTGATGAGGTTCGGGAAGAAGGGCAAGCTCAGCCCTAGGTATATTGGTCCATGTGAGATTCTAGACAGAGTGGGAGGGGTGGCTTACAGATTAGCTTTGCCGCCTAGCTTATCAGCCGTGCACCCAGTTTTTCACGTATCTATGCTTCGGAGATACCACGGCGATCCCACACATGTGTTAGACTTCAGTACTGTCCAATTGGTCAATGATCTATCTTACGAGGAGGAGCCGGTGGCCATTCTAGACCGGCAAGTTCGACAGTTAAGGTCGAAGAGTTATCCTTCTGTGCGTGTTCAGTGGAGAGGTCAGCCTCCTGAGGCATCAGCCTGGGAGTCCGAGTCTGATATGCAGAGCCGCTACCCACACTTGTTTCCTGACTCAGGTACTTCTTTCTTTTGTCCGTTCGAGGACGAACGGTTGTTTTAGAGGTGGAGATTGTGACGACCCAAAGGGTCATCACTTATTTTATTAATCATTTCGAGCTTCTGAGGCCTTGAAAACCTCATTCCATGTTGCCTCGATTTACGTGCACAATCCGAGCATATAGCCGGAAAGATTTTGTGATAGAAAATATGAATTCTATGAGAAATGTGGATAAAAATGATATTAATATTGATATGGTTGACTTCGGTCAACATTTTTGGTAAACGGATCCGGACCCGCGATTGGGTGGTCCCGAGAGGTCCGTAGGAAAATATGGGACTTGGACATGCGTCCGAAGTCGAATTCTGAGGCCTAGAGCCCAAGTTATGAATTTTGCTATGAAATTGTTTTTGATTTAATTGTTAAAGGAAATGAATTAATTGACCTTGGTATCGGGCTCGTATTTTGGTTCCGACGCCCGGTACAAGTCTTAAATATTATATATGTTATTTCTCTGTAAAGTTTGGTGACATTCGGATGTCGTTTGAGATGTTTTGGACCTTGAGTTCCAAGTTTGAAAGTTTTTGAAAACCAAAAGTATGAAAATCATGAATTTGAGGCTTGATTTGATGAAAATGATGTGATATTGGCAATGTGATCGCATGAACAAGTTCATAATGTGTTTTTGAGGTTGTGTACATGTTTGGTTTGGAGCCCGGGAGGCTCGGGTAAAGATTTGATAGGCCATAGGATCAATTTCTGAATTTATGCACTGCTGGTTTTTCACCCAGCTGTTGGCTTCGCATTTGCGAAGAATTTCTCGCAAATGCGAAGAAGGCAGTTCAAGGCTGGGTTCGCAAATGCGAACCCATTATCGCAAATGCGATGCCTGCCAGAACCAACCAAGTTCGCAAATGCGAACAAAGTGTCGCAAATGCGACACTGGTACACCTGGACCAGAGTTCGCAATTGCGAACTTAACCTCGCAATTGCGAGGCCTTCAATAATTGCCTGTCTTCGCAATTGCGAAGAATGTGTCGCAATTGCGAAGAAGCCCAGAAGCCTGCTGGTTCGCAAATGCGAACCTTATTTCGCAAATGCAAAATCCGCAGTAACCGCCTAGACTTCGCAAATGCGAATAAATGTTCGCAAATGCGAACTTCCCAGCCTTAGCTTATTTTTCAAATTCCAAATATTGGTCAGGGTTCGCAATTGCGAACCCATGTTCGCAAATGCGAACACAGAGACCTGTAAAACACGATTTTCGGTTCATTTCTTCACTTTTTACAAACCAAAAACACCCATTTGCGATTCTTCACGGATTCCTTCTTCTTCAAAACAATTGTAAGTCACTTTTTACTTAATTCTTTCAATTCCTAACATCATTAAACATGTTTTTCAATAGAAATCAAAGGTTTTCATGGTAGAATTTCTTGTTTTTGTTAGAACATAGGGTTTTTCATAAATTGGGAAATTGGACCTCGAATTGATGTCCGATTTTGAAACAAATCATATACATGAACTCGTGGGGGGATGGGTAACCGGATTTTGGTCCGAACCCCGTGTTCCGACCATGTGGGCCCGGGGTCGAAATTCACTATTCCGGGCAGAATGTTGTAAAAGTTGTAATTAGCCTTATGAATTACTTTGTTGAGTAGTATTGATGATATTAAATCAATTGTGTATAGATACGATTGGATTGGAGCCAAATTTGAAAGGAAAAGGCGTTGCCACGGATTGAATTGTTCATAAACATTTGAGGTAAGTGTTTGTTCTATCCTAGCTTGAGGGAATAGGATTATGTGCTATGTGATCGAGTGCGGTGTATGGGCTGTGGTGACGAGCATCCATACACTGGCGTCTAGCATGACCGTGAGTCGTTGTTGATGCTTATTGTGAGACATATTTGCAGATAAATTGTTGAACCTTTGCCAGGTTGTAGAATTGTTATTGTTCTCCCTTGTCGGGACTTGTTGTGAAGATGATTATTGATTGCCCTTGTTGGGACGATTTATGAATTACTGTTTCATTCTTTGCCCTTAACTGTGATTGTTATTTGGGTGAGGAAGAGTGATAATGAACGAAGGGTGATGCCGTGCCATGTTTATTTATTTATGCACGAAGGTTAATGTCGTGCCATGTTTTATTGATTATGCACGAAGGATCATGCCGTGCCCTATTATTGAACCATGTACGAAGGATCATGCCGTACTATGGATGTGAGGATGAGAGTAAAAGCACGAAGGGTGATGTCGTGCACTTTATTTGCTTATTTGGTGAGGATGAGAGTAAAAGCACGAAGGGTGATGCCGTGCAACTATTTGCCATTTCTTGACTTGATATTACTTGTTTTTGCATTATATTTTATTTGGGTGATGTCGTGCAACTATTTGATATTCCTTGATTTGATATTACTTGTTTTTCCATTATATTTTATTTGGATGATGCCGTGCAACTATTTGCTATTCCTTGACTTGATATTACTTGTGTTTCCATTATACTTTGTTTTCCTTGTGAACTTATTAACCGTTGTTAATTGTTGAGTTCTTTTGAGATATTCCTTATTGTGGTATTACTTGGTTAATTCTTGTTAATTGTGGTAATATATATATTAAAGAATTGGGATCGTGTGGCGCGCCGACCACTTTTATGATAAGAAATGGGATCGTGTGGCACGCCGACCACAAAGTGATTTGAATCTTGGCATTGGCCATAGTTGCAGGTAGCCTATTGATATATTTGGGAGCGGGTGGTACGCCTACCACGAGATAAGAAAAGAAAAGTAAAGAATTGAGACACGAAAGTAAGACTTAATTATGTTGATTAGATTAACCTAGATATTTTGAGTTATTGGCTATTATTGCAGAGCAGAGTATTTTCTTATAAATGTTTATGTACATATATATATATATATATATATATATATTATTTCTCGTTATCTCGTAGTGTACATATATATAGAACTGCACAGGTTTATGTGGGTGTCTGGTCCTAGGCTTGTCACTACTTCGCCGGGATAGGCCAGGCACTTACCAGCACATGGGGTCGGTTGTGCCGATACTGCACTTCTGTGCGTTTTTGCACAGGTCCAGGTTTCGATCAGGAGCAGCAGCAGTAGATCTTTTGTGTGGGAGTTGATCATATTGAGACCGAGGTAGCTTGCAGACGTCCGCAGGCCCGACGTCTCTCTCTCTTTACTTATGTTACTAGTTGTAGTCTCTTTGTTCCGAGACGAACAGATTATGTTATATTTCTTTCAGACTTTATGTGTAGTATTCAGTAGTATTTCGTGAGTTGGTGACTCCACGTCTTGGGTAGAGGATTTCAGTATGATTTTCATCTTGTAATTAGTTATTTCTATTTCGATAAAGTATTCCGCATTTATTTAATTAAAATTGTGTTAAAAACGGGATAGTATGAATACAGTGGCTTGCCTAGCTACCACGAGTAGGCGCCATCACGATCCCGATGTTGGGGAAAAATCTGGGTCGTGACATTTAAAATGTAACCCCTTTTATTAACATTAACTAACCAGAAATGTATTGCAGAACTAGCCATTCAGGAATAGCCAGACTAACAAACAGTTCTAGTTATTTCAAGAATAGCCATACTTAGTCATTTTTCAAGAATAGCCAGACATATTTTAAGAAACTAATCCTAAAACTTTACAGCTATAACCAAATCACAAAGCATCATAGGATTCAGAATAGTCTAACATATGAATCATATTACAAATATAGCCTATTCATGTTTTTTTGCACACATAGCCTTAATCGTAAATTAATTTCCAATTAACTAGAAATCAGAGAGAAGTTTTGATAATGGTTGAATCCCAATCAATCAAAACATAATTTCAGACTAGGCATGGTGAACAAAATCACATAAAGAAGCACATTTAAACACGATTCATGTGTAAAACTTATTAAAAACCCTAAAGTGCTAAAATAGACTAGTCATGTATAAAGAACAGGATAGATCTTAGGCATGCAATTATTATAGGCTAGTAAGACGAACAATCAAAGAACCATATACAGAATATTCAAAAGACAAATAGTCAAGAACATGCAAAGATGATTTACAGTAGACAAACAAGCAAAGAAGAAGAGGGGTAGGTAAACTTAGCTTTTTCAGCTTCCTTTTCTTTTCTTTTTTCTTTCTTTCTTTTCTTTCTTTCTTTTTTTTTCTTTCTTTCTTTTTCTTTTGTTATTTCCAGGATTCGATAATTTCTGAAGACTCAAAGTCTTCTGATATCTAGATTTTTCTGATAGTGTTTTGTTTTAGAGTTTTGGTAGGTAAGGGGTGTTATGGATGTTATTTGAAAAGTATTGGGGGTGGGATCTGTTTCGAGTGCTCGCCGGAGTAGGGCAAACTTCTTTTCTTTATTCGAGACGTTCTGGATTGATTCGAGGTAAACTACCTATATGAGGTGAAAGACCTCTTCAAGGTGGTCATATGGTGTAAATATGGGAGCGTGGTTCATAAGTTGAAGGTCACCGGCTAGGGTTCCGGCGACTAGATTTTCAAGAAAATGAGGGCTTTTGGTTTTCTGGGGTTTTCAGGGTGGTTGTGGTGTGTGAGGATGAAGGACAATGTGTTTGAGGGTGGTTTTGGCCAGAAATGGCCATGATTTCAGACCAGTCTCCATGGGAGACGAGAGGAAGAAGACGATGAGGTAAGGCGGCTAGGGTTTCAGTCTGTATGAGTGTATGTATTGATCTTGAGTGTAATGAACGGGGAGACGGGGTTTATATACCCCTTTGATCTTGCACGATCCTGGCCTTTGGATCAACTGTGATCAACGGCCAGGATTTATTCTATTGAAACGTTGTCATTCCAATTAATTAGAGATAGCCTGGCACCCGTTAGATCTTCAAACATGGACGGCCAGGATTAATTCGTGATACTGCATCATTTTAATTCCTACCCAGCCTTCAAACACATACGTCTGATCAATTCCTTGGACGGTCCAGATTAAATTCTTACACGACGTCGTTTATCTTTTTATTAAGGCGCCTGATGAGATCTGTTGGATTGTTATTATCAACGGTTGAGATTATCTTGCCCTGTACGATGTCGTATGATTTTTAACATAGACTGGCCGGCTTATTCTCTTGGGCTGTATTACATATTTGGGCCTATATTTCAAATTCCAGCCCAATTTTATTGTATTTATGTATTTTCCTTGTATTTTAATTATTTTCTTTGTATTTTTCTTTTGTATTTTATTTTCTCTTTTCATATTTATTTCCAATTGTTGTTTTTCTTTTAATTTCCTATTTTTCTGATTTTTCTGGTTCTTTTATGACATTTGTGCCATTTGTTTTTGTTTTTCCGGTATTTTTTTTTGTATTTCTATTAATTTTCTCTAATTTTTTTATATTTTGTGACATTTTCTAATTAATTCTTTTTGTAGTTTTAATTTCTAATTTCTTTCAACAACAAACACAATTATTTCAATTAAAACACACAATTACACATCAAAAATCTTATTTTATTTTTATATTGGAAAGCTTAGAGTAAAAATCACATGCTCACACTCCCGATGTATAATATCATGAAATATGGTGGTCATTTCCATCATATATGTTGCCCCTGCATTTTTTAGTCCAAACGGCATCACCCTGTAATAGTATGTTCCCCAAGGTATGATGAATGCCTTCTTTGGAGCATCTTCTTCATCCATCAGAATATGGTGGTAACCCGCATAGCAATCCCCAAAAGAACCAATCTCATGTTTGGCACAATTTTCAATAAATATGTGGATGTTTGGTAAGGGAAAATTGTCTTTTGGACTTCCTTTGTTGAGGTCCCTTTTTTTGGAACAGGCACAATATTGGCTAACTAGGTGGAGTATTTAGTGACCCATATAACTTTCTCTTTGAACTGCTTATTGACTCCTTATTTTATTTTCACACTAATGTCTGTCTTAAATTTTCTCAATTTCTGCTTGATATGCGGACATTCTGAATAAGTGGGCAATTTATGAACCACCAAATCAGTGCTCAGTCCTAGCATATCATCGTATGACCGTGGAAATATATCTTTGTTTTCATGCAACAACATTATCAATTCTTCCCTGAGTGAGGCTTCCAAATGAATACTTATCTTCATTTCCCGAACATTTTCCTGATTCCCCGGATTAATTGCTTCTATCTCATTCAAGTTCGATTTGGGTTTTTCCTCATACTGACTCAACTCTTTACTAATTTCTTCCAAAGATTCCTCATCATCATACTCCACCTCATTATCACATTCAATTTCTTGTATTACTGTTTGATTATCAAGTCTAGGTCGGGAATTCCTCATGCATGACACATCATTAAAATTAGCATAAAATGGACTATACAAGAAAAAGAAAGAAAAATAAAATAAGGCTATTATGAATGGAATGAGATAGAAATTACATTTCAATGAAATTTGAAAGATAACAAGGTTTGACTCATACGATTGGACGGAACATAGAAATATGTATTACAACCTTGAAATAAAACAGATTGAAAAGCAAAAACAAAAGCTAACTACCACAACTCCCTCCTAGTTTGAAGAGGAGTAGTTTCCCAGTTATTCAATTTGGCCCGAGATCTGACAAATTGGAGATCGATTCTACTTGTTCCCTCATCTGCTTCTACCACATCCACTTCTTCAAACAACTTTTCAAATCTTTCAATTAGCTCCCTATCGAGCCTTAATTCTGCTAAGTTGGGCATCACTGTCGCCGGGCACCTTTTTGTACCAGACCTGACGAATGAACGGGAGAGGCGAGGGATAGGGTTAGGGAGGGTCCATACTTTCTTCTTCAGTTTTCGGGCACTCTTTATATCAGTAATGGCTGGTTTAAAGCCCATACCAAAAGTATCAATATTTCCAGGAAGAGATACCGGTTGTGTAATAGCCTGTAATGCAGTTCCCAATCCCTTTTCAGGTAGAAATCCATTTTTCAACATTTCCGTGGCAACCATAGTAGATGCGGAAGCCACCTTTGGCATAGGAACATGCTCACCCTTCGGAACCTTAGCGACTGATATTGTATCTATCAATTGGTACACCCATGGGCCTTTATCCTCCTCAACCTCTTCAAAGGGAGTGAGAGTACTGCAAGAATTTTCTTCACCATGGACCACAATTTCTTGACGGTCCGATTCGACCTTTACCATCAGATGAAGTGAAGAGGGCACAACTTTCGCAACATGGATACATGGTCGACCCGGCAGAATATTATAGGATTGAACATCTAATACTTGAAATTCCATTGTAAACTCTACCGCCCCAATGGTAAGTTCCAGCACAATGTCTCCAACAGTATTCTTTCCAGCCCTATCAAATCCATGAACACAAATGATGTTGTTGTGGATTCTTTCATTATCAATCTTCAGCTTCTCCAAAATAAACAAAGGGCATATGTTGTCCCCCAACCCATTATCAATTAGTACACAGGTCACCACCGAATCTTCACATTTCACAGTAAGGTACAAAGCTCTGTTATGTTTTGTTCCCTCTACCAGTAGTTCATCATCTGATAATGTCACACAGTTCACCGTAAAATTTTATTTGCGATCTTTTCAAGATGACTCACTGTAATCTTCGACGGCACATGATCTTCATTCAAGATTTACATTAGTGTGCTACGATGTTCATCCGAGTGAATTAGCAGGTATTTGCAATGTCTTCTTCCTCAATTGTTCTACTATCGAGTAGTTTTGCGCATTCATTTTCCTCAAGAATTCCTCGGCCTCCTCCTCAGTAATAGCCTTTTTCACAGGAGCCGGAATATATTTGGTAAGTTTTGCTTTTCTTAATTCTTCGGGAGCAAACCACCTCCCTGACCTCGTCAAACCGTGGGTCTCACGAATTTCAACTCTAACCTCTTTTCCTCGATACATGACAGTCACTTTGTTGTAATTCCATGTTACACCTTTAATATCCATAATGGGCAATTGAGTTACCAACTTGATAATGACCGGTTCTGTTAGGACCCCTTTAACAATCAACACAGGTTTTGCACTTCCTCCCGGAACTATCACTTTCACTGGCTCGGGTTTGGTCACCACCACTAGTTCATCAACCACTTCCTTAATTGTAATCACCGCTTTTTCACCCATTGCTTTCTCATCTACCTTGCTTTCGCTTGCCTTGATCATTATTACAGTTTGAGAGGGCCTTTTACAATCTCCTCTTTGTATCAAATCGATCATATGAGCTTCATGTTGAACAAGCAGGGATTTTGTATAATATTGGGAGTTTCGGCGGCCTTGACTTCAATTCTCCTTGAATTAATGAGCTCTTGAATTGCGGTTTTCAAATGCCAACACTTCTCTGTGTCATGCCCTGGAGCTCCTGAACAGTACTAATAGCTAACAGAATGGTTCAGGTTCCTTGGTGGTGGGTTTAGGATTTTGGATTCAATGGGGCTTAGGATTTTGATCTACCTCAGTCTATGAAATAGACTGGAGTATGATTCTCCTAATGGAGTTAAAGTCTTCTTCTTTTGCAGCCTATCATTTCTGACACCATGATTTGGACGGAAGCCTTTTCCACCAGGGTTTTTATATGTTTTGGGTGGTGGATATGTTTTCTGGGTGTGATATATGTTATGGGGCGCGGGTGCACGCCATGATGTTTGCAGTTCTGGTAGGTTTGAGCATGGTGCACTGAAAAGTGTGGAACATAGGAAGGATAATAGTGTTGTGGTGGGCCATATGGTGCTGGTGGGTAAGGTTGATGATGTGGGCGAGGTTGATGGTAGTAAAGATTAGGAATCCTGGACCATGATCTTCCTTTTACAACAGCCACCTCTTCTTTCTTCTTTATTCCAATGACACCTCCAGTGTCTGTCTGGATACCTGAGTTGTGGCTTTTATCACTGAATAGCTCATAATCTTGTTAGATTTTAAACCTTCCTCGACCATGCTCTCTATCTTGACGACTTCATTAAATGTTTTCTCGACAGCTGATACCAAATGCCCATAATATGTGGGCTCTAAAGCTTGTAAGAAATAATCCACCATTTCACATTTCTTCATGGGTGGATCCACTCGGGCAGCTTGCTCTCTCCACTTAATCCCGTATTCTTGGAAGCTCTCTCCTGGATTCTTCTCTATCTTCGTCAATGAAAGTCTGTCAGGAAAAATCTCCAGGTTGTATGGAAATGATTAGCAAAAGCCTGGGCTAGATCATCCCAAGTAAACCATCGAGTGTGGTGTTGCCTTGTGTACCACTCTAGGGTTTATCCGCTAAGGCTTTCACTAAAATAAGCCATTAACAACTCATCTTTCCCTCCGGCGCCTCGCATTTTGCTACAAAATCCTCTTAAATGTGCAACTGGTTCACCATGACCGTCTTAGAGATCAAATTTCGGCAGTTTAAAACCTGCAGGTAGCTGCACCTATGGGAATAAACACAAATCTTTAAAAGCTACACTCACTTGCCCCCCAAGGCCCTACATTTTCCGAAAAGGTTGTAAAAGACTCTTCACTTTACGGATCATCTCTTATTGTTCGAGGTTTTTGGATGGTTTCTCCTCCTCAGATATGTCAATGATAGGAGTATAAGGATAAGAATCATGATGTCGGAAGGTAGGCTCTGGAAGACAATAATGATTGTCTAGGGTATGAAATAGTGGTTCACTAGAAGATTTGTGTAATGTGGCCGGTGGAGGATCCACTTATACGAGAGAGACATGAGGTGGTGGTGGTGGGATCTGTTTTGGTGGTGGAGGAGGTGGTGGTGTTTGTGAGGTGGTTGCGTAGTATGATGGGTATGTGTGGTAAGCAGGGGATGAGTTTACGGTGGGTGGGTCTTGTGTTTGGATCGGTGGAGGAATATAAGCAGGATTGACTGTATATGTGGGTAAAGTTTGTCCCTTCACCCAGGCCTAGTACATTTTGGCCATCTGCTGCTTGAGCTTGTACATCTCTTCTTTCATAGCACTTACGTCTACCACCTCATCTTCCCGAGCCGGGTCCACGACTGTAGCCCCAATCGCTTGGCTGATTGCTTTTGTCATGTCTTAGAGCGAGTATTGTAATGACGGGTTGCCAGTATGCCAGCTATCTATAAACTACCTGTCTGGACTCAACAACAACAACGTTCGTTAGTGGTTAAGCCGTTATTGATCAAATAATCGCACTTTGGGAGCACATGCATATTTAAACAATTTTGCTCGGCCACATGCGTCATCCCGGCTTTCTCAGTTATGGCTTTTCATTCATCTTTGCCTCTTTCTTGCTTTGCCAATTCTTTTGCCACGAATTTTCTTTCTCTTTTCATCATCATTTTTCATCATCACGGTTTTTCTTTCTTTCTTTTTCTTTTCTCTTTTTTTTTTAATGATCTTTCGATTCATGTTTATATGATTAATATCGATCCTATAATTTCCCCTATCGCGTATGTGTTTGAAGGAAAGAAAAACACAAATATAAATTTTGGGATTTTCCAAATTTATTAATAGCCAACAACGATTATAAAGATAAACAAACTACAACCCTCTAGACAACAGTTCGAATTGAAATGCAAAAATGAAATAAATACAGACTCGCATGCTTAACCTAATGCAATATAGACTCAAGAATACATTAAAGATCCTAGTGCCCGCGGGACATCGTTCGGTCTCGCTGCGGGACTATATGCAAGTCCCTTTTGGAGTTGGTCTAGGTCACTATTATTTGCTTTACAAATATCATCACTGAGGCAAAAAACGTAGTCTGGGTCATATCTTCACATATCAGGCATTTCTGAGTGATAAAATGTGCGACGTTAAGGATTCTTTCTCTAATCATCCCCTTTTCCTGAAGTAACCTCCCAATTTGTTCAGCACGAGCCTCTTGAGTCCGTTGGCTTTTCTCTTGAAGTTGTTGCAGATCTATTTCTAATCGTGCTAAGGCCGTATAGCAATGTTCTCTTTCCATACTGAACTTTTTCACTTGTTTGCTAATCTTGACCTATGCAGTAATAATCTTTTTCCTCAATCGGGAAACTTCGATATTATGCCCTTCTTTCAATTGATGAATCATGCGGCCCCCTTCTTCTGAATTCTTAGCCAACTGTTTTCGAACCCCGGTTAGTTCCTTTTCCGCTTTGTCAAGGTCAAAACTATAATTATTCATTTTTTGCCGCAAATTATCAATCAATTTTTCATCTCGGGCATATCGGACAGGGGTTTCAGTTGCTATCCTTATTTTCTAAATTTGAGCTCGTAAGGCCTTATTTTCTTTAACCAATTCCCTCTTTTCACCCTCGTCAGCTGCTGCCTGCACACTATTTCGAAATTGAGGTCTTGGACTTGTTTTTCTAGCATGCTGATCTTTGCTTAGTACTCGTTTTCTTTAGCCAATCAATCCCACGACTCTCTTGACAACTCAGCAAATTCTTGGATGTGAGGTCTTTTAGCTGGCCTTTCATCATCACAATCTCTCCTTTACCAAACAGAATAGCCAGGTGACACTTCGCCTTTAGCCCAATCCCTTGCACAGGTGTCAGATTTCAAACATTGGCACTCATTCCAGATTTGATGAACTTTTGCTTCAGGAAATTGCCCGTCAGCACTAAACTCAATTACTTGGGTGCTGAGTTTCTCCATCTTTTGGAAATATTTGATATCTCATGAGTTGTTGTAAGACTCGATATGGAGCATAGGGTTGAATACCTTTGTAATGCCCCAGAAAATTTCGCTAAGTAATATAGGATTCTGTGGTGCCACGTAGGCTAATCATAATATTTTTATATACTATTAATATGGTAGACATCAATTAGACTTAGTAAATATGAGCATAAGTCTTATGGTAAGTTATGTGAGGTCTAAATTGAAGCCTAGGTGTACGCGTAATGGGAAAATTTTCGAAATAGGCCAAAATTCCAAATGGATTCACACAAGGCTCCACTTTGAACGATAATATCTCCAGTTATATAAGGATTTGTGTGAGTATCAACCTATAAAATTAAATCCCTTTGAGTCTAGTTTCCAACGCAACAAACCGTTCGTCATTTGGAGGTGTATACAGAAAGTTATGATCATTTTACTAGTCAGGTATCAGATGCGCGAAATTCTCCGCGAAATGAACTTCGCGCATACTTAGCGCAGCTGAGGCAGAATGCTTAGGAAAATGCGCAAAGTAATGTACGAAGAATGCACACTTCGCGCATCTGGGCAACACTTCGCGCACCCGGATAGTTTTAATACCCCAAAGACCGGCTTAGATTTTCCTTCTAATTCTTGAATTCTTCAAAAACACCTCAAGTGGGGATTCTTAAAATTCTTACTACAAGAGGTATGTCTATCATCTCCAACTACTCTATAGTGATTATTTATGTAAGATACATACATTAGAACTCATGGGAGGGTGAGTGGGAGCCATGGGTTCCTAACCTAGGTTATGTTAGTATTGTAGAGGTTGTGAGATGTGTTATTGAGGTATGATTCTTGGTATGGTAGTGTTATCTATGCATGCTTGTGAAAATAGAGTTGTAGGAAGATTGATGAACATAAATAAGTAAAGATAGGGTTAGGGAATGAAGAAATTCTTGAAAAGGAGATTTGAAATCAAGATGCGCAACTAGTATTTGATAAAATGCTCAAATGAGCTAGTTTCATGAATATCTTTCTAATATATGTTTAATTTTGTTATGTCTCATAGTAGATTGGAATTGCTAGAGTTTTTGGAGTGTTGTAGTAACTTAAGAAAAGCTCAATCGAGGTATGTATGGCTAACTTTGATTCTTGTGAAATCGCCCTTATGTGTGCAATTCATTTGGCATGTGCTAATTTGAGAGATTGTGTGTAATTTGTTGATTTTGTTGTTGGGTATCTAATTGATGTTGAACTACATGTGGTGTGGTATGAAATATGAATTGAAAGATAACAAGGGAATTGGAATTGGTAAAGAACTGAAAACAATTATTGTGGTGGCATATATGGTTTCTTGTGGAAAGAGATTGTCACGACCCCAAACCCTGGTCGTGATGGCGCCCAACACAATGCTAGGCAAGCCCGACCATATTAACCCTTAAACCAGCCAGTTATTAATCAAATTAAACTTAAACAATAAATGATCATATCAGGTGATAAACAAAATGTAAAACATACAAAATACGGTCCCAACCATATCGTGGTGTCACGAGACTGAGCCTCTACAGAATAGCATCCTAATACAACCAAGTCTAGGTAAATAGGAAATCAACAAGATGATAAAGAAGGAGAAAACAAGCTTTGCGGACGCTGGCAGCTACCTCGTAATCTCCGCAAAAGTAGACAAGGATCAGCAGCTACAATGTCTCAACTGCTCTCGGGCACCTGTGGATCTGCACAGAAAGTGCAGGGGAGTGGGGTGAGTATATTTCAACTCAGTGAGTAACAATAATAAATAATAACTGAAGGTAAGAACTCCTGTGCTATCACTTAGCAGTTCTAAGGCAACCCTCATAGGTACGTCATCACTATAGTAGTACTCTAACCCCCAATCTACGTTTATCTCTACAAGATTCTACACTGAAGCAACCCTCACTCGTACCCCTACGGTGTACGGCCATCTCAACATATAAAGACACATACCTATGTCTATAATGTATAAGTAATTAAGTAGATAGTAGGATATGATTAAGTATAATGCTGCGGCGTGCAGCCCGCTCCAATACATATACCGCTGCAGCGCGCAGCCCGCTCCATTTTACGTCGACGGCGCTCACTGGGGGTGTATACAGACTTCGGAGGGGCTCCCTAGGCCCAAGCACTATAATACTGCGGCGTGCAGCCCGATCCACACATGTATTACTGCGGCGTGCAGTCCGATCCAATATTTATATGTATATATATTTATACTGCTGCGGTGCGCAGCCCGATCCCATAATATACACCAGTGCTCACTGAGAATGTGTGCAGACTCAGACTCCCAAGGGGCTCCTACAGCCCAAGCGCAATAACACTGGGGCGTGCAGTCCGTCCCACATGTATATTACATGTATATTTCATGTATATTACTGCGGCGTGCAGTCCGATCCAATATATATACTGTTGCGGCATGCAGCCCGATCCAATATAGGTATATATATATATATATATAATACCTCATAATGGGTCCTCGACCCTATCCCAGTCAGTATGTACTTGGCCTCTCAGGCCCAATATAATATATCACAGTGGGTCCTTGACCCTGTCTCAGTCAATATAGACTTGGCCTTTCAGGCCCAATATAACATCTCATAGTGGGTCCTTGACCCTATCTCATCTCAATCGGTATAGACTTGGCCTTTCAGGCCCACTCAACTAGAACAGGGAATTCCACCTTAGATAATCTCTCTCAATGTACACATCTAGTACGGGCTCATATTATGCTATACAACTAGAGCTACGGCTGAGTGTATGTTTCCAACATGATATAAGGGTCACCTAGCTCTATAGGTTCCCTAATGCTCTACAGATCGGCACAAGGCCCCAAACATGGCTATTAGCCCAATTGTACAGTTATAATCTCAGTAACAGTCATACAACACAGTATTCTATGATCCCCCAATCACAATGTCACCACACCCGTCGTAGAACGCGTGTCTCATCTCAATATAGCATTGTGAAGTGCTAGTACGGGGTTTCAAACCCTCGGTACATTGTTTACTACCACCACTCACCTCGAACCGGTAGAAGCTTCAATCCGCCTTGCGCTTGCCTCGCAAATAAATCTCCTCGGTTTCCAAATCTACTCAAAATCATATAGAATGCATCAATATATGCTAATTTCACGAAATTCATTCGAGATAACCCAAATTATATCAAAACCCACAAGTTGTCAAAACCCAACTTTTGGTACACTTGTCGAAAAATTACAAAAATCACATATTCGGAATCCTCATCTCGATACGAGTCTAGGCATACAAAATTTACCAAAATCGGACTCCATTTGCCCACTCAAATCAGTGTTTTTCTTTAATTTAGGCCTAGGGCTCAAACCCACCTTTAATCTTCCATTTACAAGGATTTAACCAAGGATTTCATGTTAAAATGATGTAATTAAGCCACAAAACTTACCTCCAACGAAACCCCGATGATTTCCCAGCAATCTCCCGTCAATTTCTTCTCTTGGAACTCAAAAATGGAGGTTTTGGGTATTAAACCCGCGACTGTCCAGTTCTGGTTTTAACTTCACTGCCAGAGACCTTTCTTCTACGCGTTCGCGACAGGACTCACGCGAATGCGATGCTCTGCTCCGTCAACCCATTGCGAACACGACACCCAGTCACGCGTTCGCGAAGTACAGATTTCAACCGCCCGGATTTTCTTCTACGCGTCCGCGTCTCCGCTCACGCGAACGCAATGACCAACCCTTCACACCTACGCGAAGGCGTTCCAGCACCACGCGAACGCGAAGCCTCCGATCTTAACCCTACGCGTTCGCGTCCAGACCATCACGAACGCGATGCATAAACTGGCTGACCTTCGCGGACGCATGCCCCTTCATCGCGAACGCGATGAAGGAATTTCCTCTGCAGATACAGCAGCAATTCAGCTGCTGTCTAAGGCCAAAAATGGCCCGTTTGGACCCCCGAATTCATCCCGAGGCCCCCGGGACCCCAACAAAAACCACTAACATACTCCATAACACAATTCAAACTTGTTCCAATCATAGAAACACCATTCTAAACATCAAAATCACCAATTACGCACGGATTCAAGCCTAAGTTTCTTCAAAACTTCCGAAATTGACATTCGATCAAAAACCCGACCAAACGACCTCCGAATGACCTGAAATTTTGCAAGGACATCCAAAATCACCTAACAGAGCTACTGCAATTGTCGGAATTCCATTCCGACTCCCGGATCAAAATCTCACCTATCGATCGGATTTCGCCAAAATTCAACCTTAGCCAATTCAAGCCTATTTCTACACCGGGCCTCTAAATTCAATTCCGATCACTCCCCTAATTCACAATTCACCTCCCGGAACTAACCGAATCATCAGAATTCGATTCCAAGCTCTCTAACTAAATAGTCAACTCCGGGTTGATTTTTCTTATTCAAGTTTCCTCCAAAAAGGCTATATGCCTCATTTCCAATCCAATTCACTCCTAACTCCCCCGATAGCCTCTAACACTGATATAAAAGCATGAATTATTTAATTACAACATAACGGGGTGGTAATTCCCGTGACGACGGGCCGGGTCGTCACATTCTCCCCCTCTTAAGCAAACGCTCGTCCTCGAGCGGGTTAAGAAACATACCTGAAATCTCAAATAGCTGAGGGTATCTGCTCCCATCTCCTGCTCAACATCCCAAGTAGCCTCCTCTACGGGTCGACCTCTCCACTGAACCTTAAGTGATGCAATCTCCTTCGACCTCAACTTCCTTACTTGGCGACCCAAAATAGCAATAGGCTCCACATCATAGGATAGATCACCATCAAGCTGAATGGTACTGAAGTCTAATACATGAGACGGATCTCCGATGTACTTTCGGAGCATAGACACATGGAATACTGGATGAACGCTGGATAAGCTGGGTGGCAAGGCTAACTCATATGCCACCTCTCAAACTCTCCTGAGTATCTCAAAAGGACCAATGTACCTGGGACTCAACTTCCTTTCCTCCCGAACCTCATGACACCCTTCATGGGTGAAATCTTCAGCAATACTCTATCACCAACCATGAAAGACAACTCTCGAACCCTACGGTCTGCATAACTCTTCTGGCGAGACTGTGCTGTGCGAAGCCTCTCCTGGATCAACTTTGCTCTATCCAGAGCATCCTGAACTAACTCAGTCCCTATCAATCTATCCTCACCAGGCTCAAACCATCCGACGGGAGATCTACACCGTCTGCCATACAATGCCTCATACGGGGCCATCTGAATACTCGACTGGTAGTTGTTGTTGTAGGCAAACTCGGCAAGTGGCAAAAACTCATCCCATGAAACACCAAAGTCAATCACACATGCCCGCAACATATCCTCCAGGATCTGAATAGTGCACTCAGACTGTTCGTCTGTCTGGGGGTAAAATGCGGTGCTCAACTCAACGCGCGTACCCATCTCTCGTTGAAATGCTCTCCAAAACTGAGAAGTGAACTGAGTGCCTCTGTCAGATATAATAGACACTGGGACCCCATGCAACCTGACAATCTCCCGAATAAAGATCGCTGCCAACCGCTCCGATGAGTAAGTAGTACTAGCTGGGATGAAATGTGCGGACTTAGTCAGCCGATCAACAATCACCCATACAGAATCAAACTTCCTCGCTGTCCGAGGGAGCCCAGTAACAAAATCCATGGTGATCCTCTCCCATTTTCACTCGGGAATAACCATACGCTGAAGAACACCGCCCGGTCTCTGATGCTCATATTTGACCTGCCGGCAATTGAGGCACTTAGCTACATGCCTAACAATATCCATCTTCATTCTCCTCCACCAGTAGTGCTGTCTCAAGTCTTGGTACATCTTTGCGGCACCTGGGTGAATAGAGTACCGCAAGCTGTGTGCCTCCTCAAGTATCAACTCCCGCAAACCATCAACATTGGGCACGCATATACGGCCCTGCATCCTCAAAAAACCATCACTGTCGATAGTCACATCTCTAACATCATTATGCTGCACTCTGTCCTTAAGGACAAGCAAATGTGGGTCATCATACTGTCGCTCCCTGATGCGATCATATAAGGAAGATCGAGAAACAACACAAGCCAACACCCGACTCGGCTCCGAAATATCTAATCTCACTAGCCGATTGGCTAGGGCCTGAACATCATAAGCAAATGGCCTCTCCCCAACTGGGATGAAAGCTAGGCTGCCCATACTAACTGCCTTCCGACTCAAAGCATCGGCCACAACATTTGCCTTCCCGGATGATACAAAATAGTGATGTCATAATCCTTAAGCAACTCCAACCACCTCCGCTGTCTCAAATTAAGGTCCTTCTATCTGAATAAGTGCTGAAGGCTGCGATGATCCGTGAACACCTCACAGGAGACACCATACAGGTAATGCCTCCAAATCATCAAAGCGTGAACTATGGCTGCTAGCTCCAAATCATGAACAAGGTAGTTCTTCTCATGGGGCTTCAACTGACGAGAAGCATAATCAATGAACCTACCCTCCTGCATCAACACACAACCAATGCCAACTCCCGAGGCATCACAATATACAGTATAAGAATCTGAAGCTGTCGGTAGAATCAAGACTGGTGCTGTGGTCAGTGCTGTCTTGAGCTTCTGAAAGCTCTCCTCGCACTCCTCGGACCATAAGAAAGGAACACCCTTCTGAGTCAATCTAGTCAAGGGTGAAGCAATAGAAGAGAACCCATGAACGAATCGGCGATAATACCCTGCCAATCCCAGAAAGCTACGGATCTCAGTAACTGAGGTCGGTCTGGGCCAACTCTGCACTGCCTCGACCTTCCTCGGATCTACCTGAATACCATCACAGGACACCACGTGTCCTAAGAATGCCACAGACTCAAGCCAGAACTCACATTTGGAGAACTTGGCATACAGCTTCTCCTCTCTAAACCTCTGCAACATAATACTCAAGTGCCGAGCATGCTCCTCCTGGCTACGAGAATAGACTAGAATGTCGTCAATGAACACAATAACAAATGAATCAAGATACGGCCTGAATACACTGTTCATCAGATGCATAAATGCTGCTGGGGCATTGGTCAGCCCAAAAGACATCACAAGGAACTCATAGTGACCATATCTGGTCCGGAATGCAGTCTTCATAATGTCAGACTCTCTAATCTTCAGCTGATGGTAGCCTGAACGAATATCAATCTTCGAGAACACCCTAGCTCCCTGGAGCTGATCAAATAAATCATCAATACGAGGCAGAGGATACTTATTCTTCACTGTTACTTTGTTTAGCTGCCTGTAGTCAATACACATCCTCATGGATCCATCCTTCTTCTTAACAAACAGGACCGGTGCACCCCACGGCGACACACTCGGCCGAATGAACCCCTTATCTAGGAGTTCCTGGAGCTGCTCCTTCAATTCCTTCAACTCAGCTGGTGCCATCCGATATGGAGGAATAGAAATAGGCTGAGTGCCTGGCACCAAATCGATACCAAAATCAATATCCTTGTCCGGCGGCATGCCCGGCAGGTCTGAGGGAAACACATCAGGAAAGTCTTGCACAATGGGAATAGAATCAATACAGGGAGTCCGGGCTTCGACCTCCCGCACAAATGCTAAATAAGAGAGACATCCCTTCCCAACCATTCATTGGGCCTTGAGGAAAGATATTACCCTGCTAGGTACATACTCAGTCGTGCCTCGCCACTCGATCCTCTGAATGCCCGGCATAGCCAAAATAACTGTCTTAGCATGAGAGTCCAGAATAGCATGACATGGAGATAGCCAGTCCATGCCCAATATAACATCAAAATCAATCATGCTGAGAAGCAACAGGTCTACTCGGGTCTCCAGACCTCCAATAGTGACCAAACGGGACCGGTATACGTGGTCCACAACAATAGTATCCCCTACCGGGGTAGATACATGCACTGGCAGCTCAAGACTCCCTCGGGTCGTGCCCAAATGAGGAGCAAAATATGTAGACACATAAGAATAAGTAGAACCGGGATCAAACAATACGGAGGCATCTCTGTGGCAGACTGAAATAATACCTGTAATGACAGCATCAGAAGCAACGGCCTCAGATCGGCCCTGAAGAGCATAGCATCTAGCCTGTCCGCTGGATCGGCCTCCCCCTCGAGGGCAACCCCTAGCTGACTGACCCTTACCCTAGCTCGCGGGGCGGGTGGTGAAGTAGAAGGGCGAGAAGACGAGGGCTGCCCCCTCTATTGATAAGATCTGGAAAGAAGACGGGGACACTCCCTACGGTGGTGCCCAAACTCTCCGCACTCGTAGCAACTCCCCGGTGCCGGGGACTGAGACTGATAAGGACCTCTGGTGCTGGAGTGGCCAGTTGATAAACTAGGCCGAGATGAACCCTAAGCAGATGGGGCCTGTGAAGAACTCTGAGCTGGCATGGCACTGAGAGATGGCTGGCTCTGGGGCAAACCCTGATAACCCTGTCTAGGAGACCATCTGCGACGATCTTAGCGACCCGACTGCGAAGACCTGAAAGAGCGACCTCGGCTCTGCTGACTCTGGCCTCTGGTATGAGTGCCACTAGAACTAGCTGTTCCTCGAGGCCTCTTGGCCTCTCTCTCATCCCGCTCCCTGCGACTATCAGTCTCTATGTCGCGAGCAATATCCACAGCATCCTCAAATGTACGACTCAAAACCCTCTCCCGAGTCATCAGGATACGAATGGGATAAATGAGGCCGTCCACGAAGCGCCCAATCCTCTCTCTATCGGAATGAACCAACCACGGTGCATATCTAGACAACTCTGTAAACCTGATCTTATACTCTGACACACTGACATGTCTCCCTGATGGAGACCCTCAAACTGCCTACGCATCTCCTCTATCTAAGATCGAGGCACCCATTTCTCCACGAACATAGTGGAGAACTCCGGCCATGATAGTGGTGCTGCCCCTGCCGGCCTGCGGCGCTCATAAGCCTCCCACCGAGCGAAGGCTGGTCCCTGAAACTGAAAGGTAGTGAAAGATACCCCGCTGGACTCCAATATCCCTGCCGTACGAAGCATCCGACGGCACATATCCGGAAAACCTTGGGCGTCCTCGCCGGAGCACCAATAAACACTGGAGGAGATAACTCGGTGAACCTCTCGAGACGACGCCGCTCATCGTCGTCCGTCATAGATGGGACCCTGTCCCCCCGAACTTGATCTGTGCTGGCTGAACCGGAACCACGGGCCGGGCCGGAGGAGCCTGCGGTGTGCGCATGCCCTACTGCTGCGGCTCGGAGTGCGTACTACGGGGGTCCGATGACCACCCCGATCCCCGATGCGGCTCGCTGCGGTAGTAGCCGAAACCGCTCGTGCTAGACCGGTGCGGATCGCTAGTATCCGAGCCGGGGTCTCCTGTGGACCGGTATGACAATGGGCACGGCTGGTGCCTGATGCGGTGCTGTTGGCACCTCTGCGACTGGGGGCGGTGGGTCGGTGGCATTGCCTCGGCTGCCCTAACTCCGCCACGACCATGGCCGCGTCCTCGGCCTCTAGCGGGTGGTAGTGGTGGTCGTCCTCCACGTCCGGATGATCGAGTTCTCGCCATATGCGAGAGAATAGAATGTCAAAGTTGAGTTCAAGTCAAAAGTAATCGCACGACAAGAATTCCAAGAATTTGAAACTTTTCCTAAAAAGGTTTGTAGCCTCCCGAGGATAAGTACAGGCGTCCCCGCACCGATCCACGAGACTCTACCAACCGACTCATAACTCGCGAGACCTGTTAACCTAGGCTTTGATACCAACTTGTCACGACCCCAAACCCTGGTCGTGATGGCGCCCAACACAATGCTAGGCAAGCCCGACCATATTAACCCTTAAACCAGCCAGTTATTAATCAAATTAAACTTAAACAGTAGATGATCATATCAGGTGATAAACAAAATGTAAAACATACAAAATATGGTCCCAACCATATCGTGGTGTCACGAGACTGAGCCTCTACAGAATAGCATCCTAATACAACCAAGTCTAGGTAAATAGGAAATCAACAAGATGATAAAGAAGGAGAAAACAAGCTCTGCGGACGCTGGCAGCTACCTCGTAATCTCCACAAAAGTAGACAAGGATCAGCAACTACAATGTCTCAACTGCTCTCGGGCACTTGTGGATCTGCACAGAAAGTGCAGGGGAGTGGGGTGAGTATATTTCAACTCAGTGAGTAACAATAATAAATAATAACTAAAGGTAAGAACTCCTGTGCTATCACTTAGCAGTTCTAAGGCAACCCTCACAGGTACGTCATCACTATAGTAGTACTCTAACCCCCAATCTACGTTTATCTCTGCAAGATTCTACAATGAACCAACCCTCACTCGTACCCCTACGGTGTACGGCCATCTCAACATATAAAGACACATACCTATGTCTATAATGTATAAGTAATTAAGTAGATAGTAGGATATGATTAAGTATAATGCTGCGGCGTGCGGCCCGCTCCAATACATATACCGCTGCGGCGCGCAGCCCGCTCCATTTGACGTCGACGGCGCTCACTGGGGGTGTATACAGACTTCGGAGGGGCTCCCTAGGCCCAAGCACTATTATACTGCGGCGTGCAGCCCGATCCACACATGTATTACTGCGGCGTGCAGTTCGATCCAATATTTATATGTATATATATTTATACTGCGGCGGCGTGCAGCCCGATCCCATAATATACACCAGTGCTCACTGAGAATGTGTGCAGACTCAGACTCCGAAGGGGCTCCTACAGCCCAAGCGCAATAATACTGCGGCGTGCAGCCCGATCCACACATGTATTACTGCGGCGTGCAGTTCGATCCAATATATGTACTGCTGCGGCGCGCAGCCCGATCCAATATAGGTATATATATATATAATACCTCATAATGGGTCCTCGACCCTATCCCGGTTAGTATATACTTGGCCTCTCAGGCCCAATATAATATATCACAGTGGTTCCTTGACCCTGTCTCAGTCAATATAGACTTGGCCTTTCAGGCCCAATATAACATCTCATAGTGGGTCCTTGACCCTATCTCATCTCAATTGGTATAGACTTGGCCTTTCAGGCCCACTCAACTAGAACAGGGAATTCCACCTTAGATAATCTCTCTCAATGTACATATCTAGTACGGGCTCATATTATGCTATACAGCTAGAGCTACGGCTGAGTGTATGTTTCCGACATGATATAAGGGTCACCTAGCTCTATAGGTTCCCTAATGCTCTACAGATCGGCACAAGGACCCAAACATGGCTATTAGCCCAATTGTACAGTTATAATCTCAGTATTCTATTAGCCGGGAAGGATTAAGTCCGAACCCCCAATTACAATGTCACCATGCCCGTTATAGAACGCGTGTCTCATCTCAATATAGCACTGTGAAGTGCTAGTACGAGGTTTCAAACCCTCAGTACATTGTTTACTACCACCACTCACCTCGAACCGGTAGAAGCTTCAATCTGCCTTGCGCTTGCCTCGCAAATCAATCTCCTCGGGTGCCAAATCTGCTCAAAATCATAGAGAATGCATCAATATATGCTAATTTCACGAAATTCATTCGAGATAACCCAAAATTATATCAAAACCCACAAGTTGTCAAAACCCGACTTTTGGTACACTTGTCGAAAAATTACAAAAATCATATATTCGGAATCCTCATCTCGATACGAGTCTAGGCATATAAAATTTACCAAAATCGGACTCCATTTTCCCACTTAAATCAGTGTTTTTCTTTAATTTAGGCCTAGGGCTCAAACCCACCTTTAATCTTCCATTTACGGGGATTTAACCAAGGATTTCATGTTAAAATGATGTAATTAAGCCACAAAACTTACCTCCAACGAAACCCCGATGATTTCCCAGCAATCTCCCGTCAATTTCTTCTCTTGGAACTCAAAAATGGAGGTTTTGGGTATTAAACCCGCGACTGACCAGTTCTGGTTTTTAATTCACTGCCAGAGGCCTTTCTTCTACGCGTTCGCAACAGGACTCACGCGAACGCGATGCTCTGCTCCGTCCACCCATCGCGAACGCGACACCCAGTCACGCGTTCGCGAAGCACAAATTTCAACCGCCCGGATTTTCTTCTACGCGTCCGCGTCTCCGCTCACGCGAACGCGATGACCAACCCTTCACACCTACGCGAACGCGTTCCAGCACCACGCGAACGCGAAGCCTCCGATCTTAACCCTACGCGTTCGCGTCCAGACCATCGCGAACGCGATGCATACACTGGCCGACCTTCGCGGACGCGTGCCCCTTCATCGCGAACGCGATGAAGGAATTTCCTCTGCAGAGACAGCAGCAATTCAGCTGCTGTCTAAGGCCAAAAATGGCCCGTTTGGACCCCCGAATTCATCCCGAGTCCCCCGAGACCCCAATGAAAACCACTAACATACTCCATAACACAATTCAAACTTGTTCCAATCATAAAAACACCATTCTAAACATCAAAATCACCAATTACGCACGGATTCAAGCCTACGTTTCTTCAAAACTTTCGAAATCGACATTCGATCAAAAACCCGACCAAACGACCTCCGAATGACCTGAAATTTTGCAAGCACATCCAAAATCACCTAACGGAGCTACTGCAATTGTCGGAATTCCATTCCGACTCGCGGATCAAAATCTCACCTATCGATCGGATTTCGCCAAAATTCAACCTTAGCCAATTCAAGCCTATTTCTACACCGGGCCTCCAAATTCAATTCTGATCGCTCCCCTAAGTCACAATTCACCTCCCGGAACTAACCGAATCATCAGAATTCGATTCCGAGCTCTCTAACTAAATAGTCAACTCCGGGTTGATTTTCCTTATTCAAGTTTCCTCCAAAAAGGCTATATGCCTCATTTCCAATCCAATTCACTCCTAACTCCCCCGATAGACTCTAACACTGATATAAAAGAATGAATTATGTAATTACAACACAACGGGGTGGTAATTCCCGTGACAACGGGCCGGGTCATCACAGAGATGAAACACTTGAATTGTGGTGAATTGTTGAACATACTTGTGTGAGTACTCTCGAAAATGGAAACATGGTAACCTGCTTGTGATATCAATTTGAAAAGTATTTAAGAATATGAATCGAATTGTAGGTTGCTTATTTGAATTTGTTGTAATTGTGTGTAGTGCCTTATCTGCTGTTTGTAATTATTGTGATTGAAGCTGTACGGTGGGATCAGGTTGCAAACTGCAACATGAGGTAATAAGGTGTGGGTTGGGGTGATAAGGGTGGCCGAGATAATAAGGGTGGACGAGGTAATAAGGATGGAAAGCGATCGAAATCACTATTGAAAATTGATATAAAAATCAATGATGTGAAATTGTGAAAGGATACATCAGGAGAGTTGGCAACCTGTGGGGCACTGATTGCCCCTTTGTTTGACTACTTGTGTTTAACATGATTGATTGGTTATTGTTCTATTTGTTGATCTTAGAACGTGCTTTGTTTTGAGAATTATCTTAAATGAGGAAAATGTGGAAAACATGGTTGGCTGGCTTAATTAATTCTTGATGCAGTTTAATGGCTTGAGTTTACTTGGGACAAAGTTTGTCCATACATACCAGTACAATTCTAGTGTACTGACGTCCCTTTTGCCGGGGGCGCTACATTCGTGTTATGATTGTAGGTGGATCAGTGGCAGGTACTTCGACTCATCGGTAGTAGCATCCTTCATCTTCCACTGCCCGTTTTGGTGAGACCTCTTTCCTTTCGGGGCCCTACGTAGCTCACTCCACTCCTGTTAAGAATCTATTTTGATTTTGTGTAAGGTATAGCCGGAGCCTTGTTACCGGCAAATATTGTATCCTCTTTTGTAATCCTAGAGGCTCCGAAGACAGTTAGCTGTGGGGTTATGGCCTATGTATGTATATATGTCGGGCGTTGTAAAAATTGTAAAATTATTAAGAAGTAATGTGTGTTGTTATGTTGTTAAAGTTATGATTCTTTATTATAAAGTGGTAAAGTCCTTGGTTTCTGAGTAATAAACAACACAGGGGTAACGCATGGGATAGAAAGGCACCCAGGTCCGCTTGACTGGGGCTACCTAGTCAGGCGCCGGTCATGTCCCTCGATTTGGGGCGTGACAAACTTGGTATCATAGCCTAAGGTTTTAAAGTGTCCTAGGATGTCTCGGAGCCGTGTCTAGTAGTGCCCTTCTTATCGGTGTGTTGTCGACCACATCATATAAGTTGGGGGCTGCACAGACATTTAGAAATTTACCAATTTCTTTGATATTCCAGATAGTGCGATATGGCTCAAGATAGGGAGCTAATTTCCTCTATAAGTATTACTCTCAAGATTGATAATTTTGATACCATAATTTGTGAATTTGAAGCATGTAAGGCGGGATTTATCCCACCATTGAGTCCAAGTGGATTACCCAAGGACTTGTTAGGAGAATGTGTTGAGTCATTGAGTGATTGGTAGAACTTATTGTTAAGGAGAGTACCTTCGTTCTTACTAATGTCACTGTACCACCAGATCATGTAGTATTTCATCAGTATGTACGGCTAAAACCCCGTCTCCTAGAAATTAAGCTTCCACGGTGCTCGCATAAATGTTGTAGGTTCAAAATATAATTGATGCAGTACCCATTTTGTTATGTTAAGAGAATTATTGTTTTGAAAATATATGTGGGAGGCACTTCTTCATCTGTTTAGTATATTATTCTTGGTAGATGAGGATATGTAAATAATGTGAACTATGTGCTTAAATGCCCAGACTTCAAGTCAAGTTTGAATTGATATTTTGATGACAAATTTTGTGTGAAAACTTGTTATGGTGGATTCTTCCAAAATGTTCTTACGTGTACCAAAGGTATTTGATTGATTGAGTCGAGTTGTTGGAAATGTATAAAGATGTTTGGAAATAAAGTAAGTGATTGTGTAAATACGGTAAGACTAGATGTTGGATTTTAGCTGTGATTGATACTTTACATGAATTGGTGTAGTGACCCGATATTTATGAAAGATGCATTCCAATATGATCAATGTGCAGTTATTGACAACTTAAAATGGGTCCAAGAGGTATGAATCATGTATTGAAATGTGAAGGCCTTAAATTGAAATTGAAGGAGCATATATTAAATAAAACTGTGTGAAGTCCTCTGTGCATAGAGATGTTGAAATAAGTCAAATGCTTTTGAGAAATAGAGTGTAGACAATGTGTCGAGAACTCGAAAAGAAATTGTACTTGGTGATACTTGTGACATGAGGGAATATGAAATAGATTATGAGGTTGATGTGAAATAAAATATGCGGAAATATTGTGAAATGCGGGGAAGATGGAAATGTGTTATGAAATGTGGCCTGGTGCCAAGTATGATGTGATAATTGTGGCCCAAAGTGTCGATGGACAAATATACGAGAAAATGGCATGATTCTTTTATTTGATAATGTGGTGATCATTTAAAGTGTTTGATTCGTAATTGTGATTTCCTTATTATTGTATGAAGCGCATAGGTGAATAATTTTATATGTGAGCCCTGTGGAAGGGCTATGAAATGCAACCTAGAGGTATGGAAATTATGTAAAAAAAAAACTGTGTGATCCATTTTATTTGGTAATGTGGTGATTGTTTAAAATTTTTGTTAAACCCTTATGATTTCCTTGTCCTTGCATAGATGTGTTCTTAAAAAGAATCTAAATTACAAAATAGTTCATGCACATGCATACTCTTTGAATGAGACGTATTATCTACAAAGTCTCCCTATCACAGTTCTAGGATTTACAACCTCCTATGGAATTGAGCTCTATAAGTATGTTCCTGAATTGAGTTGTAACACTATTTATACTTCCCACTTGTTTTCCTAAATTTTCATCGAGGTACTATTCCCAGTGACATCTTTACAGAAACGTTTTATTTAAATGGACAACATCTGCTCACTTATGCCTATACATGCACCATCATAGAGTTTGTACATGTGGTGCCAAGTTCCATGCAATGTATTCAAGATTTGTGATCCTTCTCGAGTCACTCTTTTTCTTAGTTGTGTATATGGCTTATATGGCTTGAACATCCAATCCACTCTCTTGCAAGTAACATCATGAAAACCTTCTTACAATCAAGAAACGTGAAAGCATGCATCTACACTTATCCTACAAGTACATGTCAATTGAAATGGACACTGTGTGCATAAAGTTTTTCTAAAAATTGAGATCCTCACATCCCATCATAGGAAGAACTTGTGTCGCCATGATTTTTGTTTCCACTTGAGATATCCCGTAGTAAGTAGCTCACTTGCTTTCTAGTATTGAGGTTGTCCGTGATGTAGAAATGTATTGCAGTTTGGAAGATAGTATAGCATAGGCATGTCCAACTCATAACGAATGAAGTCATTGTGCTAGTTCCCTACACTTGTACGACAACCATAAAATAACATGCCCTTCTATGTATCACTATGACACTTCCTTTTTCAAGTAAAAACCTATGGAGATCGCATCATGAATATTTGCAAACCTTCAGTGATTATTGTGCACTGTCTCATTGAGTTTGGTTTTCTTTACACCCTCAACTTCTAGAATCATGGACTATGTCGTTGATGTGCGGAGTGTTTTACTACCCTTGGTAGTTTACCTTCTTGGCTGGTTATGAGTGTTATTTGCCTTCTCCGCAGAGCGTCGTGTTAACTATTAAAAGCATCTAACCAATTCATGAGTTTGTCCCAATATTAAGATTTCCTAGTTATTGAGTTTCACTCGGGAAAGGTTGAGATCATATGACTTTGGAATTTTGTACATACCATGAACATGTTGATTTGAATGACAAGTGGTCGTAATTTTTAGTTCCCTCATATATGATCAATTACGAATAAGTGTTAAGTTGTCTAGAATATGGTAATCTCATAAGCGTTCAATTCTTTTCATCCTTATAGGCCTGTGGCATAGATTCTGTGCGTCAAGTAATGTTAGAGTGTAATTCAACTTCGTGTTATTTTGAATCCCATATCACATTCAAAGTGCCAGAGTATTCCTATTCGGGGTCGACGGATTTTCCCTACACTCTAGAAAATGAGTGGTTCACGTACTTGAGTATTCCTCCTTAATGATTCCTATTTCCCATGTACTACTTACTCCTATGCCTCATTTGTGTATTAATTGAGGTAGTCACAATGATTAACCATGTTAGTATTGTTAGTAGTAACATTTTGTGTCTCTTAGTATACGACCTCATGAAGTACTCTACCCAGTGCATTAATGGATTCCTGAAGAACTCCAGCCTGATCTTGAACTCTGTTGTTCCTCGTTGTATTACATCATTGGTTATTGTAAGTTCAGACAAGTCAAAGATAAAGCTTCATAGTGTGATCACATATATATTGGATAGATAAAGTTATGGTCAGTTTATGGTATCACATCTTAGGGTAACTATTAAGGGTCATCAATGGTTTAGTGTGAGTGTACCCCTAAAAAATGTTATGTGAGTTGATAATAAAGGTAACATGGCTGTATTACACATTAGGTTACAATAGGTGTATGATATTCCCCGTTACTGTTCCTCATGTACTTTGTATTTCCATATGCTTATGTCTAAGAAGGTAGTGATAAAAAAATGTGGGTACAAATTGACTTGGTTGAACTATATGATCATGATGCACTACTTGCAAGACTCATATGGACTGTTGATTGAAATGAAATTATGTTCTTGTTGATGAACACCTTTGCGATTATATTAATGGCTGGTAAGGACTATTATGAACACATGATTGTTTGTTTACTATGAACTGACATCCTTGATGATATGATGCCAAGTTATGGAATTGTGGGTTATTGTGGTTATCATGAATTGCAATATCCAGTGGAGTGTAAATTGTACAGTGGAAGTTATCAAAAGGTAAAGTCAATGGATAGTTATCTCATGCAAGATGTTTATCTGTCATCCTTGTTATGTGTTTTTGGGAGTTGATATTATTTTTGAGAAGGTGTTATGACAATGCTTGTAAGTCGATAATGTTGTGTGGAAGGATAAATGTGTCGTAGAAGGAAAGCACTTTAGCTTGATTGAATACCAGTTAGTTTTGACTTGGAATGTACCATATAGGTATTTTGATGTAAAACTGTGCAGTCCATGTTCTGGTATCCATATGTTAATGTAGTGCTTGTAATACTGGGATTAGGATTGTGGATATATACATTGTGGTGCTATGTACATTAGTGGATGTGTGGTTAAGACGATTTTGGTGATTCTCTGGCAGGTGGATAGGCCTAATTACAAAGGAAACTCTACCAAAATTTTTGAAATATTTATGAGTTAGTTAAAATTTTGAGACTGGAGGTAGGTTAGAAAAGTAACGTAATCGATTACCATGCTTGTCGATTGATTTTCCACCATTAACGTGAGAGGATAAGGTAGTAGTGTAAGGCCCCAGAAAATTTCGCTAAGTAATATAGGATTCTGTGGTGCCACGTAGGCTAATTATAATATTTTTATATACTATTAATATGGTGGACATCAATTAGACTTAGTAAATATGAGTATAAGTCTTATGGTAAGTTATGTGAGGTCTAAATGGAAGCCTAGGTGTACGCCAAATGGGAAAATTTTCGAAATAGGCCAAAATTCCAAATGGATTAACACAAGGCTCCACTTTGAAAGATAATATCTCCAGTTATATAAGGATTTGTGTGAGTATCAACCTATCCAATTAAAGCCCTTTGAGTCTAGTTTTCAACGCGACAAACCGTTCGTCATTTGGAGGTGTATACAGAAAGTTATGATCATTTTACTAGTCAGGTGTCAGATGCGCGAAATGAACTTCGCGCATACTTAGCGCAGTTGAGGCAGAATGCTTAGGAAAATGCGCGAAGTAATGCGCGAAGCTTGCACACTTCGCGCATCTCGGCAACACTTCGTGCACCCGGATAGTTTTAATACCCCAAAGACCGGCCTAGAGTGTTCCCAACTCATTTTTGGGGTTATGACTTACTCTCTCAATAAGGTTTCATCCCAAACTTCATCCCTATGATCTAAGTTAAGGTTTTCATAGTTCTTTGAGTAATTTCTACCCCTTAAACACTTTTACTAACAAGGATTAATCTTCAAATTCCTTAGATTTCCTTCTAATTCTTGAATTCTTCAAGAACACCTCAAGTGGGGATTCTTAAAATTCTTACTACAAGAGGTATGTCTATCATCTCCAACTACTCTATGGTGATTATTTATGTAAGATACATACATTAGAACTCATGGGAGGATGATTGGGAGCCATGGGTTCCTAACCTAGGTTATGTTAGTATTGTAGAGGTTGTGAGATGTGTTATTGAGGTATGATTCTTGGTATGGTAGTGTTATGTATGCATGCTTGTGAAAATAGAGTTGTGGGAAGATTGATGAACATAAATAAGTAAAGATAGGGTTAGGGAATGAAGAAATTCTTGAAAAGGGGATTTGAAATCAAGATGCGCAACTAGTATTTGATAAAATGCTCAAATGAGCTAGTTTCATAAATATCTTTCTAATATATGTTTAATTTTGTTATGTCTCATAGTAGATTGGAATTGCTAGAGTTTTTGGAGTGTTATAGTAACTTAAGGAAAGCTCAATCGAGGTACGTATGGCTAACTTTGATTGTTATGAAATTGCCCTTTTGTGTGCAATTCGTTTGGCATGTGTTAATTTGAGACATTGTGTGTAATTTGTTGATTTTGTTTTTGGGTATCTAATTGATGTTGAACTACATGTGGTGTGGTATGAAATATGAATTGAAAGATAACAAGGGAATTGGAATTGGCAAAGAACTGAGAACAATTATTGTGGTGGCATATACGGTTTCTCGTGGAAAGAGATGAAACACTTGAATTGTGGTGAATTGTTGAACATACTGGTGTGAGTACTCTCGAATATGGAAACATGGTAACTTGCTTGTGATATCAGTTTGAAAAGTATTTGAGAATATGAATCGAATTGTAAGTTGCTTATTTGAATTTGTTGTAATTGTGTGTAGTGCCTTATCTGCTATTCGTAATTGTTGTGATTGAAACTGTACGGTGGGATCGGGTTGTGCGCCGCAACATAAGGTAATAAGGTGTGGGTTAGGGTGATAAGGGTGGCCGAGGTAATAAGGGTGGACGAGGTAATAAGGATGGAAAGCGATCGAAATCGGTATTGAAAATTGATATAAAAATCAATGATGTTAAATTGTGAAAGGAGACAGCAGGAGAGTTTGCAATATGTGGGGAACTGGTTGCCCCTTTGTTTGACTATTTTTGTTTTACGTGATTGATTGGTTATTGTTCTATTTGTTGATCTTAGAGCGTGCTTTGTTTTGAGAATTACCTGAAATGAGGAAAATGTAGAAAACATGGTTGGTTGGCTGGCTTAATTAATTCTTGATGCAGTTTAATGGCTTGAGTTTACTTGGGACAAAGTTTGTCCATACATACCAGTACAATTCTAGTGTACTGACGTCCCTTTTGCTGGGGGCGCTACATTCATGTTATGATTGTAGGTGGATCAATAGCAGGTACTTCGGCTCATCGGTAGTAGCGTCCTTCATCTTCCACTGCCCGTTTTGGTGAGCCCCCTTTCCTTTCGGGGCCCTACGTGGCTCACGCCACTCCTGTTAAGAATCTATTTTGATTTTGTGTAAGGTGTAAACGCGTGATTTTTGACCCTCCCCGAGATTTTTTATATTTTTAGCGTAAAATATTTAGTTTAGTTTTAATATAGCTATTTTAGCTAAATTTGACTCTTTTACTTTATTTTCACCTTAAAATAAAAAATAACAAAAATATAGTTTTATTAATGTTTCGTAGTCATTTTAAACTTGAAAAATACAAAAATAGTACTTTATATTTTTTATCTTTTTATAAAAACGAAAATAATAAAAAAATAGTTTCATTAATATTTTGTAGTTATTTTAAACTTGAAAAATATAAAAATAGTACTTTATATTTTTATCTTTTTATAAAAACGAAAATAATAAAAAAATAGTTTCATTAATATTTTATAGTTATTTTAAACTTGAAAAATATAAAAAAATAGTTTTATTTTAATTATGAGTATTATAGTTATTTTGATTACCTAGGATTAATTAAATAACACCATTCTCGGTTCCGGGCGAAGAATAATTTTCGGGTTCAAACTACCCGGTTTTATAATTTTCGGACCTAGCCCGTAATAATCCGAGTCCACTACACTAAGGGGGACAATACATAATGGGATGTGGGAATAATAACAAAAAGACAAGAAGAAAAAGACAAGGGAAAAAGACAAAGGGATAAAAACAAGAAGAAAAAGACAAAAAAGACATGGGCTTCATTAAAAAATAAATAAATAAATAAATAAAAAAATAATATACACATGATATGTGCTGGACTCACGTGAAGAGAGAAAGGAAAAAAAACATATACTACAAAGAAGGGGATACGGGGCATTGGGGTTTTTTTTTTGAAAACAGAAGAAGAGAAAACGGGCAGCAAGGGATTTTTTTTGAAAAAAGAGGGAACAGACACATAACAAAAAAGAGGACACTGTTCGGTCCCAGCTTCATTTTTTGGAGGAGAGAAAATACATTGTTGCCTCATCTTCTTCCTTCAGTGAGAAAACGAGAACAAACAGACACATATACTACACTGTTCGAACATTTCTTCAGTGAAAAACCATCAACAACCTACGCCATAACTCCCCATCGTCCTTCCCATCAGTCCCTCGCCACAACACTCACACAGTCGTCAACCATCAACGACCACCGTGAACTACCAGTTGTTGTTGCGTGCTGCTTCACGTCTCCTCCATATGACCTCCATAGTCGCTGACCATCGACCACGAACCAGCAACGACCAACAACTCCTCTCCAACCAATGACCTTATAACCACTAAAACCAATCCAGAAAATCGTCATTGACGAGGGAACGCTGCTCGAGTTTGAGGATCTGTCGAGTTCCATTTCCAGCGAGCTCTCATCCAATCGGATCCGGTTCCGTCGAGGCTGTTCGAACTCCGTTTGACGGCCTATTCTCCTTCAAGTTATAACTGGCATTTTCTTTCCGCAGCTCGATATAGCGAAGAAAGGTTTTGACTTCAAAGGTTCGCTTCTTTTCCATTTCAGCAAAGTTCATGGCATTTCTCTTTGAATCATAGTTTTTTTTTGTTGATTTTATCTGGCAAGAATATTTATCATTTTGTGCTTGGTTGTTTTTCCATAATTAGTTAGCGTTTTATTACTTATTATCAGTTGTTTGATTGTCAAGCATTTTGGGTTAAAGGCATATTTTTATTTATTTATATGAATATGTAGTTGCATGTAATAGAAAGGGTTTGCTTTGTGGTTCATAAGCATATTATAGTTGCTCAAAATCGTATAGCTCTCTTACTATTAGATATCCCCTCAAGTATTTCTTCATATCAAAGTTTCAAAAGATATGTTCCTTTTTGTTCACCTTTCAAAAAATTAAAAATACAAATTCTCTTTTGTGTTTTTGGTTATTAAATAATATTACAATAAATTTTAAATTGTTAGCGCTAGTGATAGTAATATCTAAAAAGAGATTTATATATCGTATATATTTACAAACAAAATGGCACAGATCTTGATAACCTAATATATCATTAAATGTAGAAGGAGTGTCCACCGATATATCAATCTTAGTCCTTATTTATTTTTGTGTAAACTTTTCATTTGAAGTATTCTTGTTCATCATTATTCCAAACTCAGTTGTCTCATTTGAATTGATAGAAAGTGGTTCGTTATTCTTTAACTGAGCGACGTAATTAGATTAAAGGAATTGGGGGTGCATTTCATGTGACCCGACTCCAATTTTTAACAAGGTTAAATAAAGCGTGTCATGAACCACAAGTGCATTTCATGTAGCGTGGCTTGCAACATGTTTTAAATAATCTTGAATTAACTCTTAAATAAATATAGCGGAATGTAGTTTGCTTTTAAATTAGAATTAGAGGTGTGCCTCACCTAACAAAATTATACAAATCGCAGGGCCCTCATAAATGTATATATAAAATACTTAGATTTCGAGATGTGCCGTTTCTTAGCGAATTTCACGGCATACTTAAAAATGTAAATAAGTAATCGCTCTAGGCGCGTATTTTAATAATATTACCTTCTTAAATACGGGTGTGCATTTCATGCGGCCCAAATCCAAATCCCAAAATATTGAATAAGAATGTGTCGAGGATCCGGGTGCATTTCATGTGACGTGATTCGAAACATATTTTTAGGCAACATTCTCTTTCGAAAATAATAATAATAATAATAAAAGCGGTAAAGGGATATTAATTTGCATTAAGTACATAAATGTTAAAATCAGATAAATAAGCCGAATATGACAATTAAGCGACCGTGCTAGAACCACGGAATTCGGGAATGCCTAACACCTTCTCCCGGGTTAACAGAATTCCTTATCCAGATTTCTGGTTCGCGGACTATTAAACAGAGTCATTCTTTTCCTCGATTCGGGATTCAACCGGTGACTTGGGACACCATAAATCTCCCAAGTGGCGGCTCTGAATTTATTAAATAAATCCCGTTTCGATTGTCCTTTAATTGGAAAAACTCCTTTGCTCCCTTGCGGATCGGCGTAAAAAGGAGGTGTGACAGCTCTGGCGACTATGCTGGGGATTATACCTCTGAACTTCGGTTCAGGGTTTAAGAATTCGAGCTCAGTTAAATTGTTGTTTTTGCCTATATCTGATTTTATTATATGTTTAATTAATGTGCTATATGTTTACCGCTTTGATACCATCTGAACTGTATATACAAACTGCTATATGTTTACCGCTCTGATATTATCTTGAACTGTATATATAAACTGTGCCGAAACCCTTCTCTTCTCACCTACGGGGATGTGCTTACTGGTTGAGACTCCCCTTTCCTGTTAGTGTCAATACCAAAAATAAGAAAAGAGGCAGGATAAGTTACAAAGCCGGACGATCCCGCGGGTCCCCGGTACGTAGCCCCCTCCTCAATCCGAGTTGTCCGCTCGGGTACACGGTCTAGTACCATTGAAAACATCAGGATATTGAGCCTAGATTTAGGACGTTTATTTGCATCATATCCTGACTTAGGGGACTCAACACAGGGGTTGGGTCCGTCTAGGACAGGTGACCCGGTAATCAAAAGACCGAGCATGTTATATGTTGCATTTATTTGTTCTAGATTATTACAGGCTAAATTTCTGAAAAACAAAAAGAGAGGAAATTTTAGAATAGAAAATATCGAAATGTCGACGAAACGCTGTCGAAGGTTTGAAAAGAAAATTTGAAAAATAGGTGGAACAATTTTGTTGAAATGATTGGTCAAATAATCTGACCGAACTACGCTGGTTTGATTCTCACATGGTGTGAGATACGTAGGCAACCTTCATCGGGTCCAACCACACCTTTCAAAAATCAAAAAAAATGTGTGTTTAATTTTGTCAATAAAATCAAAGTGATGCCATTTTGAAAAATAGCCGAATGTTCCGAAAGGACGCCGGAAGGTTGTTTTTGCAAAAATAGCCACTTTGAATCATTGTAAATAATTTTTGGGCACAACCTTGAAATATTTCCTCGTGGAAATGTTGAAAGGTCGTAGCCGCAAAATCAAGTTTGGGTTACCACGCCTTTCAAAAAATCAAAAAAAATTGTTGTGTTTTTAATTTTGTCAATAAAATCAAACCGTTTGCAAAAATAGCCGAATATTCCGAAGGGACGCCGGAAGGCTGTTTTTTGCAAAAATAGCCACTTTGAATCATTTTTAATAATTTGCGGGCACAGCCTTGAAATATTCCTTGTGGAAATGTTGCAAGGCCATAGCCGCAAAATCAAGTTCGGGTTCACACCCCGTTTGCAAAAATAACCAAAAAAAAATGTCAAATTTTTGATTTTGTTATAAATAAGTCGGGTGATGCTATTCTTGCTTAAAATAAGCCGAACGTCCCTCAAAAAGACGCCGGAAGGCTGTTTTTGCAAGAATAGCCACTTTGGATTTTTTAAATAATTTTGGACACAGCCTTGAAATATTCCCTCGCGGAAATGTCGAAAGGCTGTATCCGCAAAAATCAAGTTTCGGGTCATCACTCAACTTTACAAAAATAACCACTTTATCAAACAAGCCATTACATGGCCGAAATTTTACTGAAATAGCTATATTTTTGCATTTGAACCTTCTCAGTCTTGTGTTGGCCTGTGTCGGTGCTGAACGATGCCCCATAGGCCCCAGGATAAAATTTTGAATTTGCATCTTCTTACATAAAATTTTGCAAAAAGAGCCACTTTGTCTAAATAAGCCATTACATGGCCAATTTATGAAAAAATAGTTTTGTGTTGGTTTATGGTGATGCCGAACGATGCCCCATGAGCCACAGGATAAAAAAAAATTCAAGTTTTATCTTTCTTAAATAAATTTTGCAAAAATAGCCATTTTGTCAAATAAGCCATTATGTGGCCAATTTTGTAGAAATAGTCATAAGTGACACCAAAAATATTCTTATTCTTGTAGAAATCTCCTACACAAGTTTGTAGTTGGAGTCAGCTTGTACAATTTTTATTCAAAAAAATAATTGAATAAACATCTCTTTATTTCTTGCATTAATTTGCAAGAACTACGCTCGGTCTGATTCATGCGGGGTCATGATACGTAGGCAATCCACATAGGATTCGACCATATCCATAACCAAAAAAAAAAAAAGAGAAGAGAAAAAGAGAAAAATAAAAAAAAAATAACAAAAACAATTTAGAAAATAAAGAAAGGTTTAGAAAGCACATATATGAGAAGCTGGAACCACGCATGTAACTGAAGCAAATGCGTAATAGAAAGGTTTAACTGCCTAGGTTCATTGCATCCTTAATGCACGTTTACCTGTTTGTCCAATGCCCTAACACTAACGTAATGTCCTCACTGTTGTGTTCAGTTCCAGAAAGGTGGTTGGTTGTGGTTCTAAAATAACTCTTCCCTGTAACACAAAGTAAGAGGACAATGGCAGAGAATCTCAAGACTGAGTGGGTTGACACCGATACCCGACAACAACTGGTTGAACGGAACCACGGGTTAGTAGAAGAAGTCAAAATATTGAGACAACATGTGGCCGATATGTATTGGGCATGGAGGGATGGAAAAGCACCACCCCCGCCACCACCTAGCTTCCTGGACTCTGTCCTTACCCGTACAATGAACCCGACGCCAGATGATCCCCCACACTCTCCATATATACCCGCCTATCACAATTTTTCCAGCGACTCAATTAGCTCAACTACTCGTCCCCAGCTATGTTTTCACAATGCTACTCCCGTCCCCAACACCACTACTCTCCCCGGGACAACCAAAATCGTACTTCACCTTCCAGGTACCCAGCTCCACAAAAAACCTACCAACCCCCACGAACATACCGGAAACCCCCCGGGTCAGGTTTCGGGCCAAATAAGGCGTTTAGGGAGGAGAGGTTGCTGAAGCGAGAAAAGGCGCTCACCCCTATCGGAGAATCCTATGCAAGTCTGTTTGAAAGGTTAAAGCATGTCGGCCTGATTACACCGCTCCCCGGATATACTCCCGACCCACGTGCAAGAAGTTTCGATCCTACTGCACGATGTGCATACCATTCCAATGTCAGAGGGCACGATATCGAGAGTTGTCGTACCTTGAAAAAGGAAATAGAAAGAATGATTCAAAAAGGGTGGTTGATTGTGATCAATGACGATGACAGAGAGCATACGAATCCTCTGGGGGGTGTATTGACTGAAGCTAAAAATGTTGAAGCAGATGGCAGCCTCGGCAATATTGATGCAGAACTTAGTGGCTAAAATATTGTGCTTGGTAATTGGGAAGACACTCCATCTTTTGGTCAGCTAGATGGAGCTTTGGTGGTTCGTTTTTGTCGTCATTTCCGTTGTCCGAGTTATTTTCAGGGTTTTCTTGTGGTCAAACCCTTTTGTCCTAGCAGTTTGCTTTGGTCTTGCCCAGTTTTGTTTCAGGGCTGTACTCTAGTTTGTTTTGCTTGTTTTGTCATCGAACCATTTCGTTATTAGTTTAATGAAGCTTTCGTCTTTCGTTACTTCCGGTCATTTTATTTGTTTAGTCCTTTTTACCCTTTAGATTTGTCTTGTGCTCAAACGCCGAATCTAGTGACACGACATGCGCACACATAATTGTGGCTTAATTCTAAAAGTTAATCATTAAGCAATTGGAAGATGATCGGGTCATCTAAAGGAAATAAAAACAATTTGAGATTATTTGGATCCTGAGTCATGTGAAACCGGGGCAAGTAAAAAGGAAACAGTCAAAGGCAAGCTGGCCAAATCGACGTGGGGTCGTTCATAATAATGAAAATGAGAGTGTTGTCCAACTGCGCTTTAAAGATATGACGAATGTTAATCATGTTTTTTGCACTTGGTATGTTTTGAAGATTGGAATGACGAAGGCATTTTGTTCTGCTACCCAAACACTTTATCCTTCGTTAACCCTTCGAGCCTTATTTTAATTTCCTTCATACCCCTCATTCGGAATCAATACCAAAATTAGAAACACAAATGGGGAAGTTAAAGAAAAAAAAAGAGAAAAACAAAAACAACCAAAAGGAACGAAAAAAAATGAAAAAATGTTGAAAAGGAAAGCTAGAAAAACGAGGAAATGGGAACTACGTTTGACCTGATTCCTTAAAGAGGATACGTAGGCGCTTCACAGCTCGGTCATAGTGTAAATAAAAACCAAAAAAATCCCCAAGCAAGAAACAGGGGCAGTAAAAAGAAAATGTGTTTATGTAAGGAAAATATAGGATTCCGAAGGTTGTAATTTTGAACCCAATTTGTTTTATTTTGAGCCTTTAATACCCTTTCTTTCTAGCCCTGTCCAAACCCACATTACGGTCCAAAGAAAGACCTTTTGACCAATTTTCAAAAGAGGCCGAGTTAGGCAAATGAGAGAAGTTTCATCGGGACATAACACTCTGATTCCCGGCAGAAAGACTCCGATCTCCAGCAGAAAATAGGAGAGTCTTAGTAGTAACACCACCAATCCCCAGTGAAAAGGTAACACAAATGAGAGAGTCTTAGCGGTGAAAACCTTCACAGGCACCATAAGGCGATGAAAGCTGAGAGAAAAACCGAAATAAGAGAGGTTTGGTAGTGAAAACCCCTCGGGCACTACAAGTCGAACGGAGATTGGAAATTAGATGGGAAAGCCCCATGCGAAGATTACAAAAGGCGGTTTAACAATGGAGGATAGGCTATATGTGCATGTCATGTCCATTAGAGTTGGTATCCACGTTTGATTAGGTTTACTTTATAATTTTTCTTTTTAGAGAGTCATCTTCCTTTTTGTCTTTTATTCTGTTTCCTTTTATCTTTCTTCTTTTTATCGAAAATTCCCCAATAGAGTCCGTTTGCAAGAAATGACTGCAAAATTTTCCATCAGCTTTCCAATTACGCAAGACGGGATTCTAATTGGTACACCCAAGTGGTATAAGTCAGAAGGGAACAAGCACAATGCCAATGTCCGGAAGGATGTTCCCCAACAAGAGGAAGTTGACAAAGGGGTAGACCAGCATCATAAAAGATACCTCCATAAAAAGTAAAGGTTAATGACCTCAAGGCCAAGGCCAGTGAGATTCAAAGGTCGGAGAACGCCACAGAAGAAGGGAGGATATCCCCAGCAGAAGAGGTATTTTCAGTGACAAGGGTGAACAAAGAAAATGGTTCGCCAGTAAAACATGCAAGGTCTTCACGAAAGGTCACTATCATAGGAATTCGGGTGGTCAGTGGAAAACCACGTGGAAAGGTTCGCGAATAAAGAGTCGTCAAGGAAAGCGGGGAAGCAAGAAAAGGAGAAAGCTATCCCCAGCATGAATATAATCAAATAATAACATCCCCAGCAAGTTCCGATAATGAAACGCAGAGCAGGGAAAGAGGAGGAGAACTGTCCCCAGCAGGAGCACCACAACCAGCCACCACATTTTAAAACTAACCAATTTTTCTTTGATTTGAAACAGGAAAAAGAGGGGTTGTTGGCAGAGAAAGCATGCCACGAAGAAGATTCTCAAACTGGGGCAGAAAATTTTCTCCCGTTGCAAAAATTTTCTCGAAACCAAATACCCGGTTGGGGAAAGAAGCTAGATAACGCGAGGAAATGATCTTTGAACCCGATTATCCCCAGCAGCTTTGAAAAAAAAACAACAACAACAACAAGTTGTGATGGAGGAAATTATACTCCCAGCAGACAAGACAAAACGAGGAAGATTGCGTTCAGAAAGGCAAGAAGTCGGTATCATCCCCAGCAGTTCTCGGAAAAATGAAACACTGATTTCGAGATTTCTCCGGCAGCATTATATCCTACAAGTTTTTCAATGGAGCCAAGCGCGAGTCCCGAATGAGGTTTGGAAAGAGGAAAAAGGAAAAGGGATCCCCCGACAGTGTAATCCCCAGTTGATGACATTTCAATCCCCAGCGATCCCGGGAGAGAATAAAGGTTTTGAAGGAAGTAGAAAAAGAGGAAATAAAAAAAATTTCCCCAGCAGCATTATCCCAGCAGGTAAGTAATTAGTTCCAAAGATATCCCCAGCAGTCAAGAGAAAAATAACACGACCCAGGAGGAAAGCAATTCCAAAACAAGGTAATTCAGAAGAAAGGATGGCCCAAGAAGCGATGCAGGAAGAAGAAAGTGGTGCAGGAAGCAAAGGAAGGCGACATGGATGGGATGGAGTTAGTGAGATGTTGTTGAGGTCAGGAGCCCGCCTGAAGAATGGAGTGGCGATTTATTTTCAAAAGATGTTGTTGAAGTCAGGAGCCCGCCTGAAGAATGGAGTGGCGATTTATTTTCAAAGGATGTTGTCGAAGTCAGGAGCCCGCCTGAAGAATGGAGTGGCGATTTATTTCCAAAGGATGTTGTTGAAGTCAGGAGCCCGCCTGAAGAATGGAGTGGCGATTTATTTTCAAAAGTTGATGTTGAAGTCAGGAGCCCGCCTGAAGAGAGGAATGTCAATTTATTTTCAAAAGATGTTGTTGAAGTCAGGAGCCCGCCTGAAGAGAGGAATGGCGTTTATTTTCAAAAGATGTTGTTGAAGTCGGGAGCCCGCCCGAAGAGAGGAATGGCGATTTATTTTCAAAAGTTGATGATTGAAGTCAGGAGCCCGCCTGAAGAATGGAGTGGCGATTTATTTTCAAAAGATGTTGTTGAAGTCAGGAGCCCGCCTGAAGAATGGAGTGGCGATTTATTTTCAAAGGATGTTGTTGAAGTCAGGAGCCCGCCTGAAGAATGGAGTGGCGATTTATTTTCAAAGGATGTTGTTGAAGTCAGGAGCCCGCCTGAAGAATGGAGTGGCGATTTATTTTCAAAGGATGTTGTTGAAGTCAGGAGCCCGCCTGAAGAATGGAGTGGCGATTTATTTTCAAAGATGTTGTTGAAGTCAGGAGCCCGCCTGAAGAATGGAGTGGCGATTTATTTTCAAAGGATGTTGATGAAGTCAGGAGCCTACCTGAAGAGAGGAATGGCGATTTATTTTCAAAAGTTGATGTTGAAGTCAGGAGCCTGCTTGAAGAGAGGAATGGCGATTTATTTTCAAAAGATATTGTTGAGGTCGGGAGCCCGCCTGAAGAGAGTAATGGCGATTTATTTTCAAAAAGATGATGTTGAAGTCAGGAGCCCGCCTGAAGAGAGGAATGGCATTTTATTTTCTAAGTTGATGTTGAGGTCGGGAGCCCGCCTGAAGAGAGGAATGGCGATTTATTTTCAAAAGATATTGTTGAGGTCAGGAGCCCGCCTGAAGAGAGGAATGGCGATTTATTTTCAAAAAGATGTTGTTGAAGTCAGGAGCCCGCCTGAAGAGAGGAATGGCGAGTTATTTTCAAAAAGTGTTGTTGAAGTCGGGAGCCCGCCTGAAGAGAGGAATGGCATTTTATTTTTAAAAGATAATGTCGAAGTCAGGGAGCCCGCCTGAAGAATGGAGTGGCGATTTAGTTTTGAAGTCACAGTTAAAGTCAGGGAGCCCGCCTGAAAAATGGCGTGTCGATTTATTTTTGAATTTGGTTGAGGAAAGCGGTAGAGTGTAACGGAGATCCCCAACATAATCAAAAGGAAGGCAACAAGGATCAGAAAAGATAGATTCAGACTTCGAAGGAGAATAGCTCGAAGATCACAAGTAAGGAAATTCACTTCGGAGTGCAATGCAAGATAGCAACAAAAGAAGCTTGCAACCAGAATGCGAGTCAACAGTCCGAGATGATCAACAGAAGTTAGTCACAATGAAAAAAGGCAAGGAGTTAATCCAAGCGCAGAAGTTGATAAAAGATGTGGTGTGCTCAAGACATGGCCGAGGTCACAAGCACTGCATACTTGGTCTTGATCCGAAAAGCAGCACCTGCAACTAGCAAGTATCAAGGTTCAAATTTAGAGTCCGCATGAAGCACCAACCAATATTCAAGATCAAGCTTCAGAAGACTTATAGATAGGAATTTTGTAACTAGTAGCTTATAGGCTTAGTTAGTCTTCCTCGTGTTTTGATTTTCGATGTAATAGCAGGACCACGGACCGGAACTTCGATGGAACGGAACCTCGACGGGACGACACCTCGACTGGCTCTCCACCTCGGTTACTCCATATTCTTACTCACTTCTGAACTACACGTGGCCTGATTCCTTTATAGCCAAGGATATGTAGGCAGCTCAGATACAAGGGCTCGGTCACATTCCTCTTCTTTTAGTCACGTTATGCACGATTGCATATTACAATAAATTTCACAAGTGATTTGGATGGTTTAATACCATATGTAAGATGAATCATGACACAACTAACTGTAAACGCGTGATTTTTGACCCTCCCGAGATTTTTTATATTTTTAGCGTAAAATATTTAGTTTAGTTTTAATATAGCTATTTTAGCTAAATTTGACTCTTTTACTTTATTTTTACCTTAAAATAAAAAATAACAAAAATATAGTTTTATTAATGTTTCGTGTAGTCATTTTAAACTTGAAAAATACAAAAATAGTACTTTATATTTTTTATCTTTTTATAAAAACGAAAATAATAAAAAAATAGTTTCATTAATATTTTGTAGTTATTTTAAACTTGAAAAATATAAAAATAGTACTTTATATTTTTATCTTTTTATAAAAACGAAAATAATAAAAAAATAGTTTCATTAATATTTTATAGTTATTTTAAACTTGAAAAATATAAAAAAATAGTTTTATTTTAATTATGAGTATTATAGTTATTTTGATTACCTAGGATTAATTAAATAACACCATTCTCGGTTCAGGGCGAAGAATAATATTCGGGTTCAAACTACCCGGTTTTATAATTTTCGGACCTAGCCCGTAATAATCCGAGTCCACTACACTAAGGGGGACAATACATAATGGGATGTGAGAATAATAACAAAAAGACACGAAGAAAAAGACAAGGGAAAAAGACAAAGGGATAAAAACAAGAAGAAAAAGACAAAAAAGACATGGGCTTCATTAAAAAAAAATAAAAAAAAAAATAATATACACATGATATGTGCTGGACTCACGTGAAGAGAGAAAGGAAAAAAAAACATATACTACAAAGAAGGGGATACGGGGGATTGGGTTTTTTTTTGAAAACAGAAGAAGAGAAAACGGGCAGCAAGGGATTTTTTTTGAAAAAAAGGGAACAGACAGATAACAAAAAAGAGGACACTGTTCGGTCCCAGCTTCATTTTTTGGAGGAGAGAAAATACATTGTTGCCTCATCTTCTTCCTTCAGTGAGAAAACGAGAACAAACAGACACATATACTACACTGTTCGAACATTTCTTCAGTGAAAAACCATCAACAACCTTCGCCATAACTCCCCATCGTCCTTCCCATCAGTCCCTCGCAACAACACACACACACAGTCGTCAACCATCAACGACCACCGTGAACTACCAGTTGTTGTTGCGTGCTGCTTCACGTCTCCTCCATATGACCTCCATAGTCGCTGACCATCGACCACGAACCAGCAACGACCAACAGCTCCTCTCCAACCAATGACCTTATAACCACTAAAACCAATCCAGAAAATCGTCATTGACGAGGGAACGCTGCTCGAGTTTGAGGATCTGTCGAGTTCCATTTCCAGCGAGCTCTCATCCAATCGGATCCGGTTCCGTCGAGGCTGTTCGAACTCCGTTTGGCGGCCTATTCTCCTTCAAGTTATAACTGGCATTTTCTTTCCGCAGCTCGATATAGCGAAGAAAGGTTTTGACTTCAAAGGTTCGCTTCTTTTCCATTTCAGCAAAGTTCATGGCATTTCTCTTTGAATCATAGTTTTTTTTTTTGTTGATTTTATCTGGCAAGAATATTTATCATTTTGTGCTTGGTTGTTTTTCCATAATTAGTTAGCGTTTTATTACTTATTATCAGTTGTTTGATTGTCAAGCATTTTGGGTTAAAGGCATATTTTTGTTTATTTATATGAATATGTAGTTGCATGTAATAGAAAGGGTTTGCTTTGTGGTTCATAAGCATATTATAGTTGCTCAAAATCGTATAGCTCTCTTACTATTAGATATCCCCTCAAGTATTTCTTCATATCAAAGTTTCAAAAGATATGTTCCTTTTTGTTCACCTTTCAAAAAATTAAAAATACAAATTCTCTTTTGTGTTTTTGGTTATTAAATAATATTACAATAAATTTTAAATTGTTAGCGCTAGTGATAGTAATATCTAAAAAGAGATTTATATATCGTATATATTTACAAACAAAATGGCACAGATCTTGATAACCTAATATATCATTAAATGTAGAAGGAGTGTCCACCGATATATCAATCTTAGTCCTTATTTATTTTTGTGTAAACTTTTCATTTGAAGTATTCTTGTTCATCATTATTCCAAACTCAGTTGCCTCATTTGAATTGATAGAAAGTGGTTCGTTATTCTTTAACTGAGCGACGTAATTAGATTAAAGGAATTGGGGGTGCATTTCATGTGACCCGACTCCAATTTTGAACAAGGTTAAATAAAGCGTGTCATGAACCACAAGTGCATTTCATGTAGCGTGACTTGCAACATGTTTTAAATAATCTTGAATTAACTCTTAAATAAATATAGCGGAATGTAGTTTGCTTTTAAATTAGAATTAGAGGTGTGCCTCGCCTAACAAAATTATACAAATCGCGCAGGGCCCTCATAAATGTATATATAAAATACTTAGATTTCGAGATGTGCCGTTTCTTAGCGAATTTCACGGCATACTCAAAAATGTAAATAAGTAATCGCTCTAGGCGCGTATTTTAATAATTTTACCTTCTTAAATACGGGTGTGCATTTCATGCGTCCCAAATCCAAATCCCAAAATGTTGAATAAGAATGTGTCGAGGATCCGGGTGCATTTCATGTGACGTGATTCGAAACATATTTTTAGGCAACATTCTCTTTCGTAAATAATAATAATAATAAAAGCGGTAAAGGGATATTAATTTGCATTAAGTACATAAATGTTAAAATCAGATAAATAAGCCGAATATGACAATTAAGCGACCGTGCTAGAACCACGGAATTCGGAAATGCCTAACACCTTCTCCCGGGTTAATAGAATTCCTTATCCGGATTTCTGGTTCGCGGACTGTTAAACAGAGTCATTCTTTTCCTCGATTCGGGATTCAACCGGTGACTTGGGACACCATAAATCTCCCAAGTGGCGGCTCTGAATTTATTAAATAAATCCCGTTTCGATTGTCCTTTAATTGGAAAAACTCCTTTGCTCCCTTGCGGGTTGGCGTAAAAAGGAGGTGTGACATAAGGTATAGCCGGAGCCTTGTTACCGGCAAATATTGTATCCTCCTTTGTAATCCTAGAGGCTCCGAAGACAGTTAGCTGTGGGGTTACGACCTATGTATGTATATATGTCGGGCGTTGTAAAAATTGTAAACTTGTTAAGAAGTAATGTGTGTTGTTATGTTGTTAAAGGTATGATTCTTTATTATAAAGTGGTAAAGTCCTTGGTTTCTGAGTAATAAACAACATAGAAGTAACGCATGAGATAGAAAGGCACCCAGGTCCGCTTGACTGGGGCTACCTGGTCAGGCGCCGATCATGTCCCTCGAATTGGGGCGTGACAACCTTTAAGCCCCATTAAGAGATAATGCGATCCTTCTATCGGCATGTATATGATTTCATTCACAGGTAGCCACCCGAGTATCCATTCTATTAGGCTCGCAGAAAGAGATCTGAAATATGTTGTCCAACCCTTAAATCCATTCGGCAATTAGACCCATTTTATCCTCATGTGAATTATTCTATGCATGTTCTTTCTAAAGACCCGTAACTAAGAAATTGAGGATGGTGGCACAGGTGCTCGATCATCCACATTTGTAATAACAAATTGTATCCCTTGAAGAAATCCACTCCGGCTTTACAAACTATAAGGGCACGAAAGACATCAGCTAATATCATATGTTCCAAAGTACTATTATCTTGAGTGCGAAATGTATTGACAATTTCGGTTATTCTTATATCAATGTTCCCATCATTCCCTAGGAACACTATCAAACCTAAGAAGGCTACCATGAAAGCGAAACGTCTATGCTCCTCCCATTTCGCACGGTTTGCTTTGCTATAGAGCTTGTTTACCGGGTTGTTAAAGCCTCCGATATGACCATATCTATGATATATGAAATGCATAGTACAAAAGCCATTTGCCAAATCTCCACTATGAACATTCCATGGTATTTTCAAGGAATCTAGAAATCTGTAAGCGGTGACAGCTCTCAGAGCAATCGGGTATTTGTCTTTCAGGGGAAACTCATCTTTGCCAAATGTAACTGGCAATCTCCTATAATGCCGGAGTAAGCTCAAATGTCCGAGAAATAAACACATTGTGTGCCAGATCCCAACAGGTAACAAAGGCTCTGATGATATCTCTTCGAGGCATAATATCAAGAAATCATGTAAGACCTTTGATGAGTTGGTATTTTACCATCTCATCTTGTCTTTAAATCAATACGTTTGCTATGTTTGAGCAATAAAATCGTGTATTTGATGCCATTTACTTCTATTTTACAGGTTGTATGTGATTTAGAAGTAATAGTGAGGAAACCAAGTGAAAACAAGTCAAAAGGAGTCAAAAAGAGAGAAAATTTGCGCAATGGCCTCAGTTGTCGCAAATGCGAAGAAAACCTTCGCAATTGCGAAGTGAGCAAAAAAAGAGAAGCATCGCAAATGCGATGATCAACTTCACAAATGCGAAGTCGGCAGGAAAAGAGAGGCATCGGAAATGCGAAGATCAACTTCGCAAATGCGAAGTCAACTGAAGAAGTAAATGTTCACAAATGTGACGAATACTTTGCAAATGCGAACCTGGGCAGTCTGGGCATGGGTCGCAATTGCGACCATATGTTCGCAATTGCGAAGGTCGAGCTTCTGTTCTGGGTAATATTGGAATATCACAAATCTGGACCCCAAATCATTTTTATACTCGTCCAAACAGTACATTATTATTATCTTTGGCATCTTGGACATATTTTTGGCTTAGAGAGAACAAGTTTGGAGGCTAGGGTTTTGCACACACACTTGGGTCTTGAAGATTAAAGCTTGTGGTTAAGGATTTCTTACCCATTTATGTTTATTTCTTCATTTCCTTGCTTTGTATTGTATATCTAAGTGTGTAGTATTTATTTCCAACACTTGAATTTTTTTTGTGGGAATATTCATATTTATAGTGTGGATTAAATACCTTGTTGTGCTTATGTATTGATTGATTTTTATATATTAATGAAGTGAGTTATTATTACTTTAATTATTCTTGTTCTTTAATGTTTCCAAAGAGAATAGCTAACTCTAGGACTTGCCCATTTACTTTGAATTAATTTTGGGAATGATAAATCGGAGCTGGGAAAGATTAATTAATAAGAACTTGAGGCGTTAACCCTCACTTTATAGATTCGACCTACGGATAGGATTGAACTACTTGTAGCCTATCGGGTGTGCTTAATCTTCTAATTGTGATTAGGGACAATTCAATTAGGAAGTCGTGTTAGTCTTCGGAAGAAGCTAATTAAGAATTATTATCCGTGGCTAATTAACATAAACTCACTCATACTTGTACGTGAAATACATTTGATCATTACTTGAGTGTAATTCCTGATGCATTCATACTTGTAGCCATTGATCATTTTATTTGCTTTCTAGGTTAGTATACATTTTTGCATTTAGATATAAACATTTTCCAAAACCCAAAATCTTAAGTGTTTGGCTTAGCGCGACTAGCGATAATTTTCTTGCATTCCTAATCGCCTACATATTTTTCTATGTGGGATTCGACCCCGACTCATAGTTGGGTAAATATATTGTGTACGACCGTGTCTATTGCTTTTTAGCGGTGGAATTGGACGTTACCAAAAATGGCGCCGTTGTCGGGGAACAATTTGGCGTAGTTTAGGTTGTTTGAGAAGTAAGCGAAAGTGCTTTGGTCCAAACTTGTGAATATTTGTGTAATTATTTTTCTTACCTTGGGTCTATTTTTAGTGTTTGTTTCTTGTATATTTTCTTAATTTTGAAAAATGGCATCATATAATGACAATTGGTCGTATGGTAGTTGTTCATATTTTGATGATCCTTGTCCTTATTGTGGAGGACCACACTCGTGGCAAAATTTTTTAAATTCTCCCGGGGGTGGATTGTGCACACAATTCCAAACCCATGAGTGGAGTATTTGTGATAAGTGTGGTTTCCAAAATGGTCATTGGGATGATTGTGCTTATTTGTTATTCCCTTCCCCAAGGCCCTACTATGATGGTTCTATTTGTTTTGATGAGAATTATAGGGTTATGGAGGTGGAAGAATTTGAGCATGGTCAAAATGGAGAGTTCAAGCTCATGTTGGAGTGTTTACTTGAAGAAGGAAACAAGGAAGAAAATGCCTTGGAACATCTTTTGGAGACTAGTCTCCACAATGGTTTAGCACTTGAAAGGTTACACTCACAAATGGATGAAATGATCAAAGCCTCGGAAGAATGAAAACCAAGAATCCTTCTTGGACATTGAAAATGAAAATCCTTCCTTGGCAATTGATCAAAACCAAGAAGAATTCTCAAATGCCCAAAATGAGAGAATAATGCTCAAGTTGGAGACCATTCTTGAAAATGAGGAGAAGCGCAACTTTGCACTCGAGGACTTGAAACAATGCATAAATTACAATGGTGAACACATCCGTACTTTGGAGGATCAAATGCAAATTTTGGTTGAGGCTCTCTATGCCCAACAAATATCGTGTGCGGATGAAAGCCAAGAAGAGTCCAACTCCGAGGAAGAGAGTGAGCTTTACTTTGAGGAGTCAAGAATTGAACATCCGCCAACCAACTCAATGAGTGTTGTTGATGCCGGCAAAAATATGGAATTGGAGTCAACCGGTGTGAATGCTAATGTGCTTGATGTTGACTCTAATCCGGGGGAAAAGCATAAATCAGGCCGGTCCCCTGGACATAGTCCTTTCAGGCAGTGGCCGTTTAGTCAGATAGCTCGGGCAGGCACTGAACCTATTGGTCCTAGTATCATAGGCGACCTGTAGTAGCGAACATCAGGTAACTTCGTGAGGTTGAGGATGAGGAAGTGATGGGGACGACGATGCTCGTGCAAGTTGCAGGCCAGTGTAGGCTTGCTCCGCACAGGGGTGAGGTTTTGATGTATCGCAGAATCCGAAAAGCAGCTTAAAGAGGATGTCAACATAGAAGAATTGCAAAGTACAGGCTTAAAGTCACATTCCAAGCAGTTTTCAACCTTGGAATTGTGTGGTGACACGGGAGTTGAACCACATGAATCAATGAAGGAATGCGAGGAGGAACAACTTTGGCCATACATTTTACAGTTTGAGGAGGCAAGAAATCAAAACAACATTCCTCACTTGAAAGACAAGAAGTGCAAAATGAAAATTTTAAGCATTGGCTCGAACTTCAAATTACCACCCCCCATCGCTCGTGGTCATAAGCTTGATTCCAAGCTAGGGGCCCAATTCATATCATCCAAGTGGCGAGAAAAGTGGTAATGTTGTTTGCGTCGTGCCACGACGTTAAATGCGGCGCTTGGTGGGAGGCAACCCATCGGTTTTTTTTAAAATTTTTGTCATTTTTGAAATTTTCTTTTTTAGAATAGCTTAGAATATTATGTTGAACTAATCTGTCAAGTTTGAGAATTTTTGGAGTTGATTTGAGCAAGTCGGAATGACCCGGAAAGGCCAAACCAGTAGTTGTAGGAAAATGCAGGGCCAGTTTTCGTAATTGCGAAAAATTGTTCGCATTTGCGAACTTCAGCCCTCGCAATTCCCATAAAAACTTCGCAATTGCGAACCGTCCTGGAAAATTTGACCTTCGCAATTGCGAATGGTCTGTCGCAATTGCGACTTCAGAGGCTAAAAATTGGTCGACAAACCATTTTTGAAACATAATCGATTGGAACACTGGTAAGGTTCCCAAGCTCACCTCCATCACCCTCATCACCGAAATTCCATCTTTTCTCACTCCTCATTGAAAATAATTAGGTATGAAGCTTAATCTCACTATTCCTTCTTCCTTTTCCTCATCTTCTCTCTTAATTCTCTTTCAATTTTCTTGTGGGCAACCTAGGGTTTTATTGTGGCAGCTCCTCCCTTTTCCCCCAAAATGGTAAAAATGGTTTTCTTTAAAACTTGTAATTTCTGGGTGAGGCTTGGTTGAGAGTGTGCGTGTTTGTTGTTGTGAAGAAATTTGGGGAAGTCTGAGTACCCAAAATACTTGTCAAATAGAAGAAAACGTTTATGCTTTTGATGTGTTCGATGGAAGGCCCGAACGAAATTGTTGGCCAAACCATCGACATTTTTTATTCATGGTTGTTTATGAAGATTAATACATGAGTTATGATTGATTAATGATTGGGTTAGTCAAAAAATAGCTAGGATTGAAAAATTCTAGGGTTTAAGCTATACTCTCTGCAAAAGTGATTCCGGGATGATAGGTTCGCAATTGCGAACACTTTTTCGCATTTGCGACATCGCAATTGCGAGAAAGTGATCGCAATTGCGAAAACTCCTGTTTCAGCATACTTCGCAATTGCTAAGATTTTGTCGCAATTCCCATTCTTGCAGGCTTCGCAATTGCAAAGATTTCCTGGGAAATGCGATATCAAAGAGTGAATTTCTAAAAATCTGGAAAACCTGAAATTTTGTCTAAGTCTGAGTTTTAACTTTCCGATCATTCTTTTGGCATATTTGCTTCATTTTGCACCATTCTTCATCGCCATGGCATGTTTTCACTTTTGTCACTTGTGACAGGTACTATAATTGAACAATGAGCGAAAATCCCGAAGGATCCTCAAGTGACAGCCCTGTGGATGAGGAGCAGGCATTTGATCAACATCGATTTCTATCAGTAGAATGCCATGAAAGATACTATGCCGAGCTAATTTCGAAGAAGTTACTCTAGGAGAGTGGCATAGAGATGGAAAATGACCAGGAACGCCTTCCAGAATTCCATCGAAGGCAGGTAGCAATTGGATAGAACTGTTTTGCTCCTGAACCTTGCCGAGCAAATGAACAATGGGTGAGGGAAGTTTACGCAAATCTCCCGGCTATCAGGTTGAAGAAGCCACATATGAGAATTCGAGGCAAGGTGGTGCGATTCAGAGCTGAAGATATCAATGCTTCCTATCACTTACAAAACCATGACATGGGTCCATTCAAAGAGAAAGATTGTGCTTTAGGAGAATGGCTAGTGTCAAAACTTTGTCCGGGTGCAGATGTTCCATGGGCCACTGAAAAAAGAGGGATCACCTCAAAAGAATTCACCGCGGAGGCGAAGATATGGCTGGCCATTATATGCAGTCGTATCTCCCTAGTGTCAAACATTTGGAACATCCCTGTTACTCGAGCTCAAATGATAGCTTGCATTCTCGATGACATCCAGCTCAATGTGGGCAAGATCTTCATCAATGAACTGAGAGAGTACCGGCTTCAAAATAGCCCTTCTTTGATATTTGCATCACTCATCACCGAGTTGTGCCAACTGGCTGGAGTAGAAGAAGCTCCAGGGGACAATTGGGTAGATCCGGGGAAGTTTATTCATCCTTTGAGGAAAAGAGGAGAGGGTGGAGCAGTTAAGAGCAAGAAGAGGAAGATGGGCTCTTCCTCTCATGTTGATCAAAGCAGTCAGCCATCATCCTCTACAGCAGGACCATTTGTTGTGCTTGGTGAGGAAATGCGAGTGATTCGCGAGCTGTAACGACCCGGTCCGTCGTTACGGGAATTACCACCCCGTTACCTTGCATTTACATATCTTATGCTTTTATATCAGTATTAGAGTATATCGAGTGAGTTAGGAGTGATTCGGGTTGAAAATGAAACAAATGGCATGATTTAAGGAAGTTTAAATATGGGAAGTCAACCAAGAGTTGACTATTGAGTTAGAGTGCTCGAAACCGGATTCCAATGATTCGACTACTTTCGGGGGATTATTTATGACTTCAGGGTTTCTCATCTATTGCTTCACCATTAACCAAGTTGACACAGAAGAATGCTCCATTTGTATGGTCAGACGAATGTGAGAAGAGCTTCTAGAAGCTTAAGGAGGCTTTGACCACAGCTATGGTACTTGTGTTGCCATCAGCCTCGGGGTCATATACGGTGTATTGTGATGCTTCTAGAGTTGGGCTCGGATGTGTGTTGATGCAGGAGGGTAGAGTTATTGCATATGCTTCTCGTCAGCTAAAGCCCCACGAGAAGAACTACCCTGTTCATGATTTAGAGTTAGCTGCTACTGTTCATGCCTTGAAGATTTGGAGGCATTACCTATATGGTGTATCTTTGTGATGTATATACAGACCACCGCAGCCTTCAAGCATTTGTTTAAGCAGAAAGATCTAAATTTGAGGCAACGGAGATGGCTTGAATTGCTTAAAGACTATGATATTACTATCTTGTACCATCCCGGGAAAGCCAATGTAGTGGCTGATGCATTGAGCCGGAAGGCTATTAGTATGGACAGTTTGGCGTATATTCCAGTTGGGGAGAGACCCCTTGCAGTTGATGTTCGGGCGTTAGCTAATCAGATGGTGAGACTGGATATTTCTGAGCCCAGTAGGGTGATGGTTTGTGTAATGGCTCGTTCTTCTTTATATGATCGTATCCGAGAGCGCCAGTATGATGATCCACACTTACTTGTCCTTAAGGACAGAGTCCAGCATGATGATGCCAGAGATGTCACTATTGATAGTGATGGAGTATTGCGGATGCAGGGCAGTATATGCGTGCCCAATGTTGATGGCCTTCGTGAGTTGATATTGGAGGAAGCCCACAGCTCGCGGTATTCTATTCATCCAGGAGCCGCGAAGATGAATCGGGATTTGAAGCAGCATTACCGGTGGAGAAAGATGAAGAAAGATATTGTGAGCCATGTGGCTCGGTGTCTAAACTGTCAGTAGGTCAAGTATGAGCATCAGAGACCCTGGTGGTGTATTCCGGCGTATTGATATTCCTGAGTGGAAGTGGGAAAGGATTACTATGGACTTTGTCATTGGACTCCTTCGGACGGCGAGGAAGTTCGATTTAGTTTGGGTGGTGGTGGATAGGTTGACCAAGTCGGCTCACTTCATCCCAGTGTGTACTACTTATTCCTCAGAGCGGTTGGCAGAGATATTCATCCGTGAGATAGTGAGATTGCATGGAGTTCCCATTTCTATTATATCAGGACAGAGGTACCCAGTTCACTTCTCAGTTCTGGAGGACATTTCAGCGAGAGTTGGGTTCACGGGTAGAGCTGAGCACAACATTTCATCCACAGACGGATGGGCAGTCTGAGCGTACTATTCAGATATTGGAGGACATGTTGCGTGCTTGTGTCATTGATTTTGGTGGTTCGTGGGCTGATTATTTGCCTCTTGCGGAGTTTGCTTATAATAATAGCTATCAGTCCAGCATTCAGATGGCACCGTATGAAGCTTTATATGGGAGACGGTGTAGGTCTCTAGTCGGTTGGTTCGAGCCCGACGAGGCTAGGTTGTTGGGGACGGAGTTAGTCCAAGATGCCTTAGACAAGGTAAAGGTGATTCAGGAGAGACTTCGCACAGCTCAGTCGCGTCAGAAGAGTTATGCGGACCGGAAGGTCCGAGATGTGTCTTATTCAGTAGGTGAGAAGGTGTTGCTGAAGGTTTCGCCTATAAAGGGTGTTTTGATATTTGGGAAGAAAGGGAAGTTGAGCCCAAGGTTCATTGGACCTTTTGAGGTGCTTAGGAAAGTTGGGGAGGTGGCCTATATGCTTGCTTTGCCATCCAGTTTGTCGGGAGTTCACCCGGTGTTCCATATATCCATGCTCCGGAAGTATGTCGGAGACCCGTCACATGTGTTAGACTTCAGCACGATACAGTTGGATGAGGACTTGACCTATAATGTGGAGCCGGTAGCCATTTTGGGTCGACAGGTTCGTAAGCTGAGATCCAAGGACATAGCTTCGGTGAAAGTGCAGTGGAGAGGTCGTCCCGTGGAGGAAGCAACTTGGGAGACCGAGCAGGAGATGCGGAGCAGATATCCACACTTATTTGATACTCCAGGTATGCTTCTTAACCCGCTCGCGGACGAGCGTTTGTTTAAGTTGGGGAGAATGTAATGACACGGCCCGTCGTTATGGGAATTACCACCCTGTTACCTTGCATTTACATATCTTATGCTTTTATATCAGTATTAGAGTATATCGAGTGAGTTAGGAGTGATTCGGGTTGAAAATGAAACAAATAGCATAATTTAAGGAAGTTTAAATATGGGAAGTCAACCAAGAGTTGACTACTAGGTTAGAGTGCTCGGAACCGGATTCTGATGATTCGACTAGTTTCGGGGGATCATTTATGAGTTTGGAGAACAATCGGAATTGAATTCGGAGGTCCGGTGTAGTTTTAGGCTTGAATTGGCGAAGGATGAATTTTGGCGGAAACCGGATGGTAGGTGAGATTTTGATCCGGGGTCGAAATGGAATTCCGACAATTGTTGTAGCTTCGTTATGTGATTTTGGATATGTCTACAAATTTTCAGGTCATTCGGACATCATTTGATCGGGTTTTGGATTGGGGTGATAGTTTCGGAAGTTTTGAAGAAACTTAGGCTTGAATCCGTGTGTAAATGGTGATTTTTATGTTTAGGATGGTGTTTTTGTGATTGGAACAAGTCCGTATCATGTTTTGGAGTATATTGGTGGTTTTCGTTGGGGTCCCGGGGGCCTCGGGATGATTTCGAGTGATTCGCGAGCTGTAACGACCCGGCCCATCGTTACGGGAATTACCACCCCGTTACCTTGCATTTACATATCTTATGCTTTTATATCAGTATTAGAGTATATCGAGTGAGTTAGGAGTGATTCGGGTTGAAAATGAAACAAATGGCATGATTTAAGGAAGTTTAAATATGGGAAGTCATCCAAGAGTTGACTATTGAGTTAGAGTGCTCGAAACCGGATTCCAATGATTTGACTAGTTTCGGGGGATCATTTATGACTTCAGGGTTTCTCATCTATTGCTTCACCGTTAACCAATTTGACACAGAAGAATGCTCCATTTGTGTGGTCTGATGAATGTGAGGAGAGCTTCCAGAAGTTCAAGGAGGCTTTGACCACAACTCCAGTACTTGTGTTGCCATCAGCCTCGGGGTCATATACGGTGTATTGTGATGCTTCTAGAGTTGGGGTCGGATGTGTGTTGATGCAGGAGGGTAGAGTTATTGCATATGCTTCTCGTCGGCTAAAGCCCCACGAGAAGAACTACCCTGTTCATGATTTGGAGTTAGCTGCTATTGTTCATGCCTTGAAGATTTGGAGGCATTACCTGTATGGTGTATCTTGTGATGTATATACAGACCACCGCAGCCTTCAGCATTTGTTTAAGCAGAAAGATCTAAATTTGAGGCAGCGGAGATGGCTTGAATTGCTTAAAGACTATAATATTACTATCTTGTACCATCCCGGGAAAGCCAATGTAGTGGCTGATGCATTGAGCCGGAAGGCTATTAGTATGGGCAGCTTGGCGTATATTCCTGTTGGGGAGAGACCCCTTGCGGTTGATGTTCAGGCGTTAGCTAATCAGATGGTGAGGCTGGATATTTCTGAACCCAGTCGGGTTATGGCTTGTGTAGCAGCTCGTTCTTCTTTATATGATCGTATTCGAGAGCGCCAGTATGGTGATCCACACTTACTTGTCCTTAAGGACAGAGTTCAGCATGATGATGCCAGAGATGTCACTATTGATAGTGATGGTGTATTGCGGATGCAGGGCGGGATATGCATGCCCAATGTTGATGGCCTTCGTGAGTTGATATTGGAGGAAGCCCACAGCTCGCGGTATTCTATTCATCCAGGAGCCGCGAAGATGTGTCAGGATTTGAAGCAGCGTTACTGGTGGAGAAAGATGAAGAAACATATTGTGAGCCATGTGGCTCGATGTCTAAACTGTCAGCAGGTCAAGTATGAGCATCAGAGACCTGGTGGTGTATTCCAGCGTATTGATATTCCTGAGTGAAAGTGGGAAAGGATTACTATGGACTTTGTCATTGGACTCCTTCGGACGGCGAGGAAGTTCGATTCAGTTTGGGTGGTGGTGGATAGGTTGACCAAGTCAGCTCACTTCATCCCAGTGTGTACTACATACTCCTCAGAGCGGTTGGCAGAGATATTCATCCGTGAGATAGTGAGATTGCATGGGGTTCCCATTTCTATTATATCAGCCAGAGGTACCCAGTTCACTTCTCAGTTCTGGAGGACATTTCAGCGAGAGTTGGGTTCATAGGTAGAGCTGAGCACAGTATTTCATCCACAGACGGACGGGCAGTCTGAGCGTACTATTCAGATATTAGAGGACATGTTGCGTGCTTGTGTCATTGATTTTGGTGGTTCTTGGGCTGATTATTTGCCTCTTGCGGAGTTTGCTTATAATAATAGCTATCAGTCCAGCATTCAGATGGCACCTTATGAAGATTTATATGGGAGGCGGTGTAGGTCGCCAGTCGGTTGGTTCGAGCCCGACGAGGCTAGGTTGTTGGGGACAGAGTTAGTCCAAGATGCCTTAGACAAGGTGAAGGTGATTCAGGAGAGACTTCGCACAGCTCAGTCGCGTCAGAAGAGTTATGCGGACCGGAAGGTCCGGGATGTGTCTTATTCAGTAGGTGAGAAGGTGTTGCTGAAGGTTTCGCCTATAAAGGGTGTTATGAGATTTGGGAAGAAAGGGAAGTTGAGCCCAAGGTTCATTGGACCTTTTGAGGTGCTTAGGAAAGTTGGGGAGGTGGCCTATATGCTCGCTTTGCCACCCAGTTTGTCGGGAGTTCACCCGGTGTTCCATGTATCCATGCTCCGGAAGTATGTCGGCGACCCGTCACATGTGTTAGACTTCATCACGATACAGCTAGATGAGGACTTGACTTATGATGTGGAGCCAGTAGGCATTTCGGGTCGTCAAGTTCGTAAGTTGAGGTCCAAGGACATAGCTTCAGTGAAAGTGCAATGGAGAGGTCATCCCGTGGAGGAAGCAACTTGGGAGACCGAGCAGGAGATGCGGAGCAGATATCCTCACTTGTTTGATGCTATAGGTATGCTTCTTAACCCGCTCGCGGATGAGCGTTTGTTTAAGTTGGGGAGAATGTAACGACCCGGCCCGTCGTTATGGGAATTACCACCCCGTTACCTTGCATTTACATATCTTATGCTTTTATATCAGTAATAGAGTATATCGAGTGAGTTAGGAGTGATTCGGGTTGAAAATGAAACAAATAGCATAATTTAAGGAAGTTTAAATATGGGAAGTCAACCAAGAGTTGACTACTAGGTTAGAATGCTCGGAACCGGATTCCGATGATTCGACTAGCTTCGGGGGATCATTTATGACTTTCGAGAACAATCGGAATTGAATTCGGAGGTCCGGTGTAGTTTTAGGCTTGAATTGGCGAAGGATGAATTTTGGCGGAAACCGGATGGTAGGTGAGATTTTGATCCGGGGTCGAAATGGAATTCCGACAATTGTTGTAGCTTCGTTATGTGATTTTGGATATGTCTACAAATTTTCAGGTCATTCGGACATCATTTGATCGTGTTTTGGATTGAATGTTAGTTTCGGAAGTTTTGAAGAAACTTAGGCTTGAATCCGTGTGTAAATGGTGATTTTGATGTTTAGGATGGTGTTTTTGTGATTGGAACAAGTCCGTATCATGTTTTGGAGTATATTGGTGGTTTTCGTTGGGGTCCCGGGGGCCTCGGGATGATTTCGGACCATCAACCAGGCATTTTGAACTTGGCAAAATCTGCAGAAAACTGCAGGTTACTGCCCAGGCATTTAAGCCTTCGCGTTCGCGTGGCATGGGCCGCGTTCGCGAAGGCCAGGCAGATCAGAGCATAGCGTTCGTAATCAGGGTTGTCTCTTTCGCGTAGGCCAGGAGCCTTGTGCCTCGCGATCGCGTTACTGGGGTCGCGTTCGCGTAGGTATGTGAGAGTGTGCATCGCGTTCGCGAGAGGGGGATCGAGAACGCGTAGAAGGAAAATCTGGGCTGCAGGGAGTTTGAGCATCGCGAACACGTGGTTGGAGTCACGTTCGCGAAGAGTAACTGGAAGCCGAGCATCGCGAACGCGTGAGGGCTCACGCGAACACATAGAACAAAATGTTCTGGCAGTGAATAAAAATCACAGAACAGAGAGCTCGCGGGTTTACACCCCCAAAATACAATTTTGAACCCTAGAGAGAAGAAAACTCGAGGAAAACACAGAGAAATCATCGGGTATTCATCGTAGGTAAGATTCTTGACTCAAAAACATAATTGTATGGTAGGATTAACATCAATCTTCATGAATTTGGGTAGAAATATTGAAGAATTGTGGCCTAGGTATTGAAAACGAGATATTGAGTTTTGGAAGGCCATTTGAACTCCGTTTTCGATAAATTTTATATGCACGGACTCGTGGCGAGACGAGGATCGCGTTGGTAATAATTTCGAAATTTTCCGAGCAGTGGGCCCGGGGTCGGGTTTTACCAACTTAGTGTATTTATGCGAATTTCATGTAAATTGAAATGGGTTATGATTCTTTGACCCGTATTTGATATAATTATTGTGATTTGACTAGATTCTACGCATGAGGCAGCGAATTTCAAAGGAAAAGGCATCGCGGATGAATCTACGACCGGCTAGAGGTGAGTAGTTTGTGTATATGGTATCCTGAGGGTTCGAAACCCCGGCTTAGCACAATGTGACGCTAGTAGGGCGTGGCTCGCACACCGTGGCAGGTGCGGGATTGATTGTGACTGGGGATTGAGACTTGGTACATCCCAAAAATGAATAATATGTTATTAGTGTTGGAAATACACTGTATTTGATATATTTGTGGGCGGTAAGCCTTGTTTGGGGCCTTGTGTCGATCTGTAGCATCCTTAGAGGACAATATTTATGTGATAGCTATATTTGCTTAATCACTGATCTCAGTCCTGGAAATTGATATCACAGTATTGATATGTTAAGTCACCGGTTTTTGCAAATTGAATAAAAGTTAAGTATTTTTCATAAATTATGAACTGGAAACTGGAATTAAGAAAAAATGAACTGTTTTGTGACTTATCTGATTTATGTGGACTGAGGATGGATCGGACTGCATGCCGCAGCGGTTGATAAATGGATCGGGCTGCACGCCGCAGCAGTATTGCGCTTGGGCTGTAGGAGCCCCTCCGGAGTCTGTACACACCCCCAGTGAGCGACGTCGACGTTAAATGGATCGGGCTACACGCTGTAGCGGTTATGTGCATTGCATTGCATCTTTATTTGTTGAATTACTCTTTGGTAGCTATATTGTATTGTTGATGCTAGTTCGTAGGAGACTCGGACTGTAGTGTAGCTTCATATTGTTGTATTTCGTGGATTTCCTACTGTCAACTGCTTTTATATATTTATTACTCACTGAGTATTTAGTACTCACCCCTACTCCCTGCACCTTTTGTGTGCAGACTCAGGTACTCAGGAGCAGTAGACATGCATTTCCAGTGGTTTCAGAGTCATACCGAGTTGCTAAGGTAGTTGCCGACGTTCATAGAACCTAGCTACTCCTCCTCTTTCCAGTTGTTACTTTGTATTCAGACTTGAGTATTTCTATACAGTATTCTCTATTCATGTTGGGTTTTGTTAGAGGCTCTAGACTTCTGACTCCAGATCTTTGGGAGTGTAAGTTATTTTCGCACTTCTCCGTATTTTGTTCACTATTATTATTATTGGAGTTCTTTAACTCATATATTCTTATTGGGATGTCCATTTGGGACTGATATTCGGTGTGATAAGTAATTGTTGGTTTGGCTGGCCTAGCTTGATTATTGGGCGCCATCACGACCGGATTTGGGTCGTGACACGAGCTAGTGGCTGGTCTTCCCCAGGGGACTGGGGAGACATCTGAGGGACTTGCCTATGTCTCAAAGAAAGACTTCCAGAAATACATTGAAGATCAAAAGAAGCAGGCAGATCACCTCAAAGCACTGGAGGAAGCGTACATTGTGCTGGCCAAAAGGCATGGCACATTGAGTACCTCAGTGGACACCTTGGAGAAGTCCCACACCCAAATGGTCAAAAGGGAGAAGAAGCGAGATAAATTTTTCACTCGCATGTGGAAGGGTGTAAAGGGGCTATGGAAGGTCATCAAGCCTCAGGACAGGCTACCATCGAGCAGGGCAGTGGAGGATGATGAGATTCCAGCTGAGTGGCATGAGGAGGAAGGATATGAGGAGGACTCAGACTCCGATAGCGAGAAGAGCGGTTGATGTAGTATTCAGGGAGCACTTTCCTTCATTTTTACTCTATTATATTCTGTTGCATTGGGGACAATGCAACATCTTTGGTTGGGGGTGGCTTCTTGTATAACTGTTGTTTTGGCGGATTGGTATAGTAGTTATTTTCATGTTGTTTCTAGTACATTCTCATGTCATGTGTTATATTAGTTTGTTTATATGTGTTTGTTTTTCATGTTGTTATTAGTATATTTTCATGTGACATGTGATATTAGTATGTTTAGTTACTAAATTGTTATTAGCTTTTTAATATATATATTTAGTAGTATGTTATATAATAGTGGCAACATCCTTGGTTTTCTTTATACCACGGTTCTTTTTCCAAGGATGCCAATGTTCTTCCTTTGTTTTCTTTATACCACGGTTCTTTTTCCAAGGATGCCAATGTTCTCCTTGAACCGGGTAACTTTTTTGGTGACTTTTCCCGATGATGGATAGATTGACAACTTTGTTAAGGGAATTAGTCTTGTAATTAGGAGTAGCTTTTGTTAAAGTTAGAAAAATAAATGGTTTGGAGTTAGGATTTGTGCCCATTGGCCTAGTTGTGGCTTGCTTGGTACCAACATACTTAAACCTCGTCATATGAAGTTTTACTTGTTCAAAAAGAAAAATGATTGATGTAAAGATGTCATGACTTTTAGACTCAACTTTTGGCTCTTTAATTCACTAAATAGCTTCCTTTATGCTATATGTGACCTCTTTGAGTCATTTGTTTCAATTGGATTTTGGATTTGTATTCCACTTGAGTTTTCATGTGCCATGTATGGTGAGATTTATTTGTGAGTTCTTTTGTATTACTTGTGGTCTAGAACATGCCCGGAATGTGCTTCAAGGTGAAATCGTAGACTAACTTGGTTTGAAAAATGATATTAGGCCTTCCTTGGACCGCTAGCATGCCTTAAAAATTCCTACCCATAAATATTTTCCCTAGTCAACCCATTTTTAGCCTTTAACCTTATTCTTTGGCAACCATATTACAAGCTTAAATCCTTTGTTCTTAATTGATCTAGGTTTTAGCACCCTACCTCCCTAAGTACTTTGAAAGTATAAGCATAGGCTAAAAGCCTAAGTTTGGGGGTGAAGGTTGGAAATTGTGATATGGAAGTTGCTTGAAAATGGTGGAAGGTAGAAAAAAAAATTTTGAAAAGAAAAGAAAAGAAAAGAAAAAAAAATATAGAATAAAGTGATAAGAAATTGTGAAAAAGGGAAGACTAGGTGTGAAATGAAAAAGCGAAGAAAGGATGGAAAATACTTTTGAAGGAAGGGGGCTTTAATTGTAAATATTGAAGCGCTTTGGGAGGTTTTGAGTCACTTTAACCGAAATTTTGCCTTACCTTAACCACAAGCCTAAACTATAACCCTTAAGTCCTAATTGATTTTGAACCAAGTTGTCTACATTAGTGGAGGAATACATGAATGGCAAGCCTATGGTACTACTTGTATGCATTTGAACATCTTTTTGAGAGAGAGTGAATTCTTTCCATTTGATATCCCATTTTTTGCTAGAAATTAAGATTCATGAGTGTGAGATTCTCTCTTAAATGTGAGGGCACATGAAGTTTGGGTTGTGAATTTAATCCCATCTTCAATTGGAAAGAATGGCCAAAGAAAGTTAATTGTGATAGAGAGACAAATTTGAAGCTTTAGTGTCATGACTTGATTGTTACTTTGATTTGTATTAGTGGTTGAGCACTTGAAGTACAATGAAGTTTATGTGAAGTGCTTGATAATTCATATGCCTTGGAATAATTGTTGGTACCAATCGAAGTTATGCATTTGAGCTTAAAGTAGACTTTCTTTTTGGCTTGGTATTATGGAGATGCATTGTTGACTTAACCGCTTGTGAAGAGATTATGTTGCTTGTGTTGCTTGAGGACAAGCAATAGTTCAAGTTTGGGGGTGTGATGAGTTGGTATTTTACCATCTCATCTTGTCTTTAAATCAATACGTTTGCTATGTTTGAGCAATAAAATCGTGTATTTGATGCCATTTACTTCTATTTTACAGGTTGTATGTGATTTAGAAGTAATAGTGAGGAAACCAAGTGAAAACAAGTCAAAAGGAGTCAAAAAGAGAGAAAATCCGGGCAATGGCCTCAGTTGTCGCAAATGCGAAGAGAACCTTCACAATTGAGAAGTGAGCAGAAAAAAAGAAGCATCGCAAATGCGATGATCAACTTCGCAAATGCGAAGTCGGCAGGAAAAGAGAGGCATTGCAAATGCGAAGATCAACTTCGCAAATGCGAAGTCAACTGAAGAAGTCAATGTTTGCAAATGCAACGAATACTTCGCAAATGCGAACCTCGGCAGTCTGGGCATGGGTCGCAATTGCGACCACATGTTCGCAATTGCGAAGGTCGGGCTTCTATTCTGGGCAATATTGGAATTTCACAAATTTGGACCTCAAATCATTTTTATACTCGTCCAAACAGACATTATTATTATCTTTGGCATCTTGGACATATTTTTGGCTTAGAGAGAACAAGCTTGGAGGCTAGGGTTTTGCACACACACTTGGGTCTTGAAAATTAAAGCTTGTGGTTAAGGATTTCTTACCCATTTATGTTTATTTCTTCATTTCCTTGCTTTGTATTGTATATCTAAGTGTGTAGTATTTATTTCCAACACTTGAATCTTGTTTATAGGAATATTCATATTTAAAGTGTGGATTAAATACCTTGTTGTGCTTATGTATTGATTGATTTTTATATATTTATGAAGTGAGTTATTGTTACTTTAATTATTCTTGTTCTTTAATGTTTCCAAAGAGAATAGCTAACTCTAGGACTCGCCCATTTATTTTGAATTAATTTTGGGAAAGATAATTCAGAGTTGGAAAAGATTAATTAACAAGAACTTGAGGCGTTAATCCTCACTTTATAGATTCGACCTAGGGATAGGATTGAACTACTTGTAGCCTATCGGGCATGCTTAATCTTTTAATTGTGATTAGGGACAATTCAATTAGGAAGTCTTGTTAGTCTTCGGAAGAAGCTAATTAAGAATTATTATCCGTGGCTAATTAACATAAACTCACTCATACTTGTAAAATCGTGAAATACATTGGATCATTACCTGAGTGTAATTCCCGATGCATTCATACTTGTAGCCATTGATCATTTTATTTGCTTTCTAGCTTAGTTTACATTTTGCATTTAGATATAAACATTTTCCAAAACCCAAAATCTTAAGTGTTTGGCTTAGCGCGACTAGCGATAATTTTCTTGCATTCCTAATCGCCTACATATTGTTCTCTGTGGGATTCGACCCTGACTCATAGTTGGGTAAATATATTGCGTACGACCGTGTCTATTACTTTTTAGCAGTGGAATTGGACGCTACTAACCTTTCAAGTACTTCTTGACTTCGTCTTGTCCATCTTTACCCAGATCATTCCACCATAGACATAACTCCAAAGAGATTTTATTAATGATTAAAAAAGTTTCATTTTGAATCGTGCTCATCCTGCACATTTGTTAAGGTGATTTAATCACTTATTATGACCCCAAAAAACAATGTATAATTTTTCACAATTTTAATTTAAAAAATAAATCCCAATTTCGCAAATACGGCCTTTCAGCACTATAAATAAAGATTTTAGGGTTGTGCTCGCTAATTTGGGGAAATGACTCAAAAGTGACCGTTTTTGCACAAACGGCCTTCCGGCGCCCTTTCGGAACATTCGTCTAGTTTGACCAAATGAAATCACTTAATTTATGGCTAATTTTGACCATTTTGGTTATTTTCAAAAGAAGTGGTTGGACCTATTAAGGGTTGCCTACGTATCATGCCTCGAAATACGCGAATCAAACCAGCGTAGTTCGGTCAAATTATTTAGATAAACTAATTTTATTTTTTGGCAAAAAATTTAATCATTCCAACTATTTTGCGATGATAAAATTTCTATTTATAATCCATAGCGAATCGATAATCCTTCTCAAAATTTTGCCAGAGTTTCGGCAGTATTTGAATATCGGTTTTCTTCTAAAATCAACAATTGTTATTTTCTCTTTTCTTTCCCTCAATTCTTTTCCTAATCGGTCAGCATGATGGCCCGAGACAAATAAATGCAACATATAATCATGATGGTCTTTTCATATTTAGATCACATGTCCTAGACGGACCCAACCCCTGTGTTGAGTCTCCTAGGTCATATATGATGCAAATAAACATCCCTATTTCTAGGTTCAAACCTGGTTATTTTTTCTAGATTGTGCACCCGAACGGACGACTTGAGTCGAGGAGGGGGCAACGTACCGGGGATCCACGAGATCGTCCGGCTTAATAACTTATCCGGCCTGTTTTCATACTTGGGTATGGCACTAACAAAATGGGGAGTCTCAACCAGTAAGCACATCACTAGAGGTGAGAGGCGAAGGGTTTTTGTAACGACCCGGCCCACCACTGTGCATATATTGTCCGCTTTGGGCCTAGCCCGCACGGTTTTGTTCCTCCCCAGCTGGTCCACTGGGGAAAAGGCCTATGCACATGGTGGTCCAACACCCTTACTTAACTAGCCCAGGACTCCCTCTGGAGTACGATGGGTGGGTACTCACAACGAGGACGTTGTGTCCTTGTTGGTGGGGTGAGTGGTATCAGTGGTATCAGCGGGTAGCTGTAGCTGTAGCTCACAGGAGTCCCACATCGGAAGTGAGAGGGAGTCCTGGGCTAGTTAAGTAAGGGTGTTGGACCACCATGTGCATAGGCCTTTTCCCCAGTGGACCAGCTGGGGAGGAACAAAACCGTGCGGGCTAGGCCCAAAGCGGACAATATATGCACAGTGGTGGGCCGGGTCGTTACAATTGGTATCAGAGCCGACTCTCTGGAGTACGATGGGTGGGTACTCACGACGAGGACGTTGTGTCCTTGTTGGTGGGATGAGTGGTATCAGTGGTATCAGCGGGTAGCTGTAGCTGTAGCTCACAGGAGTCCCACATCGGAACTGAGAGGGAGTCCTGGGCTAGTTAAGTAAGGGTGTTGGACCACCATGTGCATAGGCCTTTTCCCCAGTGGACCAGCTGGGGAGGAACAAAACCGTGCGGGCTAGGCCCAAAGCGGACAATATATGCACAGTGGTGGGCCGGGTCGTTACAATTGGTATCAGAGCCGACTCTCTGGAGTACGATGGGTGGGTACTCACAACGAGGACGTTGTGTCCTTGTTGGTGGGGTGAGTGGTATCAGTGGTATCAGCGGGTAGCTGTAGCTGTAGCTCACAGGAGTCCCACATCGGAATTGAGAGGGAGTTCTGGGCTAGTTAAGTAAGGGTGTTGGACCACCATGTGCATAGGCCTTTTCCCCAGTGGACTAGCTGGGGAGGAACAAAACCGTGCGGGGGAGTCTCAACCAGTAAGCACATCACTAGAGGTGAGAAGCGGAAGGTTTTTAGCATAATTTATATATATAGTTCAAATAATATCAAAGTGGTAAACATTTAGCACGTTAATCATGAACATATAGGGAAATCAGATATAAAAGAATACAGTAATTTAACTGAGCTCAAATTCTTAAACCTTGAACCGAAGTTCTAGGTTTCTTATCTCCAGCAGAGTAGCCAGAGCTATCACACCTCCTTTTTCTTAATTATTGGAAGATCCTATTTACTACACCCCGGGAAGGGATATAATAAAAGGAAGGAGTTTTTCCAATTTAAGGACAATCGGAATGAGATTTATTTATTTAATTTCAGAGTCACCACTTGGGAGATTAATGGTGTCCCAAGTCACCGGGGGAATCCCGAACCGAGGAAAGTTTGACTCTGTTACAGTCTGCAAATTAGAAATCCGGATAAGGAATTCTGTTAATCCGGGAGAAGGTGTTAGGCACTCTCGAATTTCGTGGTTCTAGCACGGTCGCTCAACTATTGTATTTGTTTTTATCTGATTTCTATATACGTTCCTTTTTATGTGCATTTATTAATATTCCTCTTTATTATTTAATTTACAAAGAACTACAACATCGTGAAAATGTATCTCGAACCACGACGTACCAGTACACTCGTGGCTTTAAACACATTTCAACTTCATTGAGACTTGGATTTGGGTCACATAAATGTTCACCCGTATTAAGAAGGTAATATTATTACAAAGCGTGCCTAAAGTATCTACGTGTTGTTAACTTTGGGAAAGACCGTGAAATTTGCTAAACGGTCCTTCCAAATCTAAGATTTTCATAAAAATTTATTTGAGGGCCCCGCAATTGTGTATTTAATGCGGCGAGGCTCATCTCATTTTATTAAGGTCATATCTAAAGTATACTATATTTTTTATGTGTTTTGTCTCTAATAACAAAAGGAAAATCTTAATTGTTTATCATTACCTAATAATTTGACATTTTGGGCCACAAACTAATAAGAGTGTAGGTTTATTTCATTTTGTGCTTAATTACAGCCTATATAGCAATTTCCAATCCAAATCTCAGTTTAAAAAAGTCCATATAACATTGTGGTCCAAAAAAGTTTTTTAGTATCATACGACCACGCCCATGTCTACCTATCATGTTTATTGAATTTGGGCGTTTCATTAAGACATTGATCCAAAATTAACACCAAGCATACGACTATTTTCACTTCATTTTTCAGATTATTACGATTTACTTTGAATTCAGACTAGTTTACACACTTAACCACCAGAAGATTTCTTTTATTTAATTCAAGTACTTATTAATCCTATAAGTTACTAATTCAGATTAAACTAACATTCCATTACTGGTCTTTCATACTAATTTCAAGTTGTAGAGATGCACATAATTCACTTGTGATTACATATCATATGTGTTAACTACTAACTAAATTCCTTATTATTACCAGTTTATTAAAGGGTGATTTACGATAAAACGAGAATTTAAACTAACATTTAACTGAATAAAACCTTACAACGAATGACACATTAAAGTGGTATCTTAATCTATAGAATTTGTTCTATTTACTAAACATGGAACAATTATGATCTAAATCCATATGCATTATCAGATGTTGAACACGCACTTATATGAATAACTCTGATTAATTTATTGACTTCAGTATACAGGTAATAACACCTTTTAAAATATCACAATATTATTAACCTAACAGAACTAGTTGCACAAATTTAAATTTATTTTACTTTAACTTTTTTTATCTCTAATACTATTATATAATCTCAACTATAATGAGTGAAACTATTGTAAAACTAAATCTAATATCCGTTTAACGTTCAACGGTCTAGTCCGAGTTTATTACATATCAAATTAATCCTAACGAATACAAGTGATTCTAGTTAACTTCTACATAAATCAAATTCGATAAACAAACAGTAAAATATAAAATGACATGTAAACTCTTTCATTTCATCTTCTTCAATTTCGAAATTACATCAACAATAACAGAAGTGTACCTGGAACCGAAAGGAAATCAATGAGATCCTAATTGAGATATCAGAAACCTGAATCAACCACATCAGTAAACAGCCTCAAACAACCAGATTTAACCACACAATTATAGGTAAATCAGAAAACCCAGCAAAGTAACAAATCAAACAGTAAATTGACATTCAACTCAACGTAACTCCAACTCACCATTAATTTGATAGAAAAAACCAAATCGAAGAGAAATACAGCCCTTGAAATGGTCTTTGAATCGATAAAATAGTGATGTTTTGATGATTTTTATTTTTTGAAATGATGAAATGCAAGAATTCAAATCTCAAACAGCAGGAGAATGTTTTTATGGTCTTCAGATTTTCAAAACTTATTTAAAGGAGGCCTATTTATAGAGTTTGAAGGGAGGAAAATTCAAAACTCCTTAAATTATCCCTTAGTCCCTCCTTTTATTTCAATTGTATCCCTATTATTTATTTTTATTCAATTATTAGCCCTTATTAATGCAAGATTATCCCTGTCCCCCTATCTAGAATGTTATATTCTATTATGTTTCCCATTTTACCCCCACTTTTATTTATTATTCACTGAATTGCCCTTTTATATTGCCCATACTACCGCTCTCTCCTAGGATTTACTACCTTTAAACCATTTGTTATACCCTGAATTACCCATGAACCCAAGTCATATCTTTCAAACAACCCTATTGCCCTTTACCCTTTTACCCCTATTAAACTTGATTAATTTCAGAAACAGCTATAACCAATCGAAATAAACTAAACTAACAATTCAAAACTAATATCAAAACAAAATTATTTCCAATCAATTTTAGAATCAATTTAAGAACTTATGATAATAAGAATCGAAACAATTCCAAAACTAGTCAAAAATCAACTCTATTAAACCCTAATTTCTAATCAAAATATTCATCAAACTAATTTATAAACCTATTTTGTATCAAATATACCAGTATCAAAACAGTATTAGTTTATTTCAACGGACAAAAATTTAAGACAGTAATTAGAACCTTACATCATTTTTATCAGTAACAAAACAAAAGAAAACAAATACATGCAAGTAAAAGAAAAAACAAAACAAAAAAATAGACAACAAAAATAGAAAACTTAGCTTTTTCTTCTTGTTTTCCGTCAGTCTTTTTTTTTGCTTTCTCTTTTCTTCGTTTTCTTTTAAGAACCAATTCTGGCACCCAGAAGGCTTTTTATGGCCTTTTCTTGAATTTTTGGTTGCCGACAGAATTTGTATCTTAATTTGAACCTTTTCAGTGGGTTTTAAGGGTTGAAGGTTTTAGAACAGGGCTAAGGGTGTTTAGAATATACCATAGGGTGATATTGGAGCGGCTTTGATGAAGTAGTGTTCGCCGGAGTAGGGTTCCGGTGACACTTAAATCAATATTCGAGAAGATTTAGACTCATTCGAGGAAAAACAGTTAGAGGGTCTAGACGGTTCTGGGGTGTTAAGGGCGAAGGTAGAGGAAACAATTTTGTTCGCCGGAGTAGGGTTTCGGTTACACTTAAACTGATATTCGAGAAGTTCTAGCCTGGTTTGAGGGAAACTGATTATGTGGATGAGGAGAGGAGGCTCAGAGATCTTTGTGGTGTTAATGGTGAGGGCAACAGAGAGGGTATTGTTTCCCGCCGGTGGGAGTTCCGGTGAGATTGAGAGTGTTTAGAGGTGGCTAAGGTTTTTTATTATAGGGGAAGGAAGATGCATTGAATGATGGTATAGGTATACATCATATTACTGTGCATAGATTCCTCGACTCCTTAAATATCGCCAGAAATGTTCACAATGAAGATTTCGTCCACGGGTTCTGCACTGTAAACTTTATATACCACAGATATGGCCACATTGGAGGATTCTATGCGCCAACGAACAAACTCTGCAGCAAAGCGAATCGGGCTAAATGGGAGGAACACAAGCATTTTGCCTTTATAGTAGCCTTTCTAGGGTTAATCATATTCCCGAGTAAAGACAGGAACATCGACATTAGAGTTGCCGGAATTGCATGTACTCTCCGTACCCAAGATAACAGTACTTTGGCACCAATGATAGTGGCCAATATCTTCCGTGCTGTCACGACCTGCAAAGCGGGAGAAGATTTCTTCGAGGGGTGTAATATACTACTTCAGATGTGGATGATAAAGAATTTATGCCGCCACCCTCAGATTTGAAGATATGGATCGTCTGAAAAGACAAGTATCAAAGAATTCTACGTGAGGACAAAAGAGGCCAAGTTGCCAGAAGGGTCGAAGGGTTGGATCTCATATTTTTGGTCAATGACTGCTAGCCAGATAGAATGGGTGTATGCATGGTTGCCCCTCAATGAAGTCATATATATGCCAACAGAAAGGTCGTATTTCCTTTTAATGGGTCTCAAGAGTATCCAATGTTATGCTCCATACCGAGTATTAAGGCAACTCTAATGATATCATATTGTGCCGAAAGATGGGGACCTCAGCCTTCAAGCAATAGAGATAAGTCTTGATGGGCAATTCCCGGAAGCAAAAATCCGGCAAATATGGAATGAGTGCCAATGTCTGAGAATGGACACCTGTGTGAGAGATCGGGCAAGAAATGAACTATCATCGGGATATTCCACATGGTACCGTAGAGATGTTGAGCATGAGAGACCAACGAAGAGGCCTCATATTCAAGAATTTGCCGAGCAATCAAGGGAACAAAAAGATTGGTTGGCCAAGGAAAATGAATATCGAGCCAGAATCAGCATGTTGGAAAAACAATTTCAGGACATCAAATTCGAAAGCAACTTACAAGCAGCAGCCGATGAGGGTGAAAAGAAATAGCTGAGGAAAGAAAATGAAACATTGAAGGCTCAGATTGTGAAAATGAGAACAACAACCGAAACCCCTGTTCGACTTGCCCGGGATGAAAAGCTAATTGAAAATCTACTGCACAAGGTGAACTATTATAGCTTTGATCTAGATAAAGCTGAGAAGGAATTAGTTGGGGTTCAGAAACAATTGGCCAAGAATGCCAAAGAAAGGGCTCGGATGATTCGACAATTAAAGGATCAACGTAATGTTGAACTAGCCCGATTAAGGAAGAAGATTGTTATGGCCGAGGTCAAAAGTAGCAAACAAACAAAAGAATTTGATATATAGAGAGAGCATTGCTACATGGCCATGACCCGGTTAGAATTGGAGCTACAACAACTTCAAAAGAAGAGCCAACAAACCTTGGATGCTTGTGCCGAACAGATTGGGAGATTGCTTCAGGAGAAAGAGGTCATCAGGGAAAGCATTGTCAACATTGCTCAATACATAACGCAGAAATGCCAACTATACAAGGATATGACCCAGTCTACGTTTACCGCAGTAGCAATGATCTTTGTGAAATAAGTAATGACCGACCTGGACAAACTCCAAAAGGGATTAGCATATAGGCACGCGGTAAGACCGAACGATGTCTCGCGGGCACTAGGGGCTTTAATGTATTCATAGGGCATGCATTTTTGTATTCATATTTTTCTGCATCTAGAAGGTTATACTACAACATTATCTTTTGTAATCAATGTTTGAATATCAATGAAAATCCAAAATTGTCATTAGTTTTTCCTTACATGCAAATTGCTTGTGCGATACGCAGACATATAGGATCAAAAAACGAAAGAAAAAAAATGAGAAAAAAAAAAAGCGAGAGAGAAAGAAAGAAACAATGAAAACAGTGATAAGAGGAAACAAAAGAAAAGAAAAGCCGAAAAAAGAGAATTGGCGGGTCAAAAGAAGAACAATAATGTCGGGATGACGCACAATTGCCGGGCAAAAGATGTGTTTTAAAAAAAAGAACTTGTGATGTTTATCTATTATTATCCAACTATTAACAAGTTTTTGTCGTTGATGAATATCAGATAAAACAGTTAGCAACTGGCATTCTGGCATATCACAACTATAACACTCGTTCAAAAAGCATGACAAAAGCAGTGACCCAAGAAATTGAGCCGACAATCATGGATCCCGTGCAGGAGGAGGAAGTAATAGATGTGAACAACATGAAGGAAGAAGTGTATAAGTTTAAACAACAGATTTCAGAAATGTATCAGGCTTGGTTAAGGGGGCACCCTTACCTACTTACCCAGCTAACCCCATACATATTGCTCCCTCAAACCCGAACCAAGATCCACCCACCATGAATTCATCTTCTATATATCCTACTTACCCGCACTATTATGCTACTACATCACAAGTACCACCCTCAAAACCTAAACAAGCTCCACCACCACCACCCCAGATCGCTCCCGTGTATGTGGCACCACCACCAGCCACTTTACACAAATCCTCTAGTGAGCCTGTATTTCATATCCATGATAATCATTACTACCCTCCAAAACCCACCTTTAGACAACATGATTCTTACAGCCCACTTGTCGACATGACAGAGGAGGAGAAACCGGCTAGAAACCATAAACAAAAGGAGATGGTCAGGAAAATGAAGAGCCTTGAGCAGTCATTTCGCAATATGCAGGGTCTAGGAGACCAAGTTAGTGTAGTATACAAGGACTTGTGTTTATTCCCTGAGGTACAGCTACCCGCTGGGTTTAAATTGCCAAAATTTGACATGTATGATGGCCATGGTGATCCAGTGGCCCATATGAGAGGATATTCCAGCAAAATGCGTGGAGCTGGTGGAAAGGATAAACTACTTATGGCCTACTTCAGTCAAACCCTCGGTGGCTCAGCATTGGAATGGCACACCCGTCAAGATCATACCCGATGGTTCATTTGGGAAGATTTGGCTCAATCACTTACAAACCATTTTCAATATAATCTGGAAATCATCCCTGATAGATTGTCATTGACCAAAATAGAAAAGAAGCCCGGAGAGAGCTTTCGGGAGTATGGTTTCAGGTGGAGGGAACAGACGGCCCATGTGGATCCACCAATGAAAGAAGGAGAGATGGTATATTGTTTCTTACAAGCTTTGGAGCTGACATACTACGGGCATCTGGTGTCTGCAATCGGAAAGACCTTTAATGAGGTAGTGAAGATGGGGAGTTTTGTGGAAGAAGGTTTGAAAAAGAACAAGATTTTGAGTTACTCAGCCATCAAGGCTACATATCAAGTAATTCAAACGGGGACGGGAGGATCAATTGGGAAGAAGAAAAAGAAGAAGTGGCATTTATAGAGGGAAGATCTTGGTCCCAGGGCCCCAACCCATATCATCACCAACCCCGCTCATACCAACCATATCCACCAGCACCGTATCACCCACCTCCCCATTATTATCCTCCAAATGGTCCTTAATTTTCTATCCAATATGCCCAGTCATAACCACCGCCTCCACCTTCATGGCGAGCCCCAGCTCTTCAGAATGTCTACCATGCCCAAAATGCCTACCCACCATAAAAAACCTACAGAAATCCTAACCAAACCAGTTTCCGTCCTGACCCTGAAGTGAAAAGCGACATGGCTCAGAGAAAGAAAACATTCACTCCTATGGGAGAATCATATACTAGTATCTTCCACCGACTAAGACAATTGAGAATGTTGAGCCCCATTGAGCCTAAAATTCCCAATCCTCCACCGAGAAACTTAGATCAATCCATCCATTGTGAATACCGTTCTGGGGAACCGGGACATGATACAGAGAAATGTTGGCACCTAAAGTCTGCGATACAAGAACTCATTGACTCCAGAAGAATTGAGGTGCAAGCACCTGAGACTCCCAATATAACGCAAAATCCTTTGCCGGTGCATCATGAAACACATATGATAGAGCTACTACAGGGAGAAAGCAGCAAAAAACCCTCTCAAACTGTGATGACAATCAAAGCAAACAGCAAGACGGAGGAGAAAGTGTCAATCGAGCCACCAGCAAACAGCCATCAGTGATGATTGAGGCCGAGCCGGTAAAAATGATAGTACCAGGGGTAAAGCGTATACTGACTATGAAAGGGGCTTGGATTGAACCAGTTGTTATCAAGCCAGTTGTTCAGATGCCGATTCCGAATACCAAAGTTGTACCTTAGAATTTTGATAAGGTAACTGTTATGTACAGAGGGAAAGAAGTCAAGAGGGAAATCTATGAAACTCATGGTTTGACCCGGTCTGGGCGATGTTTTGCCCCTGATAATTTGAGAATGGCGAAAGTGGTGAAAGAAATCTAGCTTTTGTGAAGAAAGCGGTCACCGAAGAAGAAGCTGAGGAATTCCTAAAGAAAATGAAAGCGCAAGATTACTCCATAGTTGAGCAATTGAGGAAGATACCCGCTCAAATATCTTTGTTATCTCTGCTGATTCATTCCGATGAACACTGAAGGGTGTGAATGAAAATCCTAAATGAATCTCACGTACCAGAAAAGATCTCGGTGTGTCATTTGGAGAAGATTATAAACAAAATTTTTGAGGCAAATATGATAACATTCTCAGACAATGAGCTACCACTAGAGGGGACGGAACATAATAAGGCGTTATACCTCATGGTGAAGTGTGAGGAATGAGTTGTGACTCGTGTCTTGGTCGATAACGGGTCGAGTGCTAATATTTGTCCTTTGTCTACTCTAGGAAAACTGAAAGTTCATCACGAGAGGATTCACAGAAACAATGTATGTGTAAGGGGGTTCGACGGAGGTAGAAAGAACACCGTGGGAGATATCATACTAGAACTCGCCATTAGACCGATGGATTTCACCATGGAGTTTCAAGTGTTGGATGTTGCTGTGTCCTAAAACCTCCTGTTAGGACATCAATGGATCCACGCTGTAAAAGAGGTGCCATCTTCACTATATCAAAAGGTGAAGTTTGAGTGGGATCGGCAAGAGATAGTAGTGCACGGGAAAGATAATGTTTCTAATGCCATCACGCCATTCGAAGAAGTTGAAGGACACAAAGGTCCTTGGGTCTACCAAGTGATGGACACCGTGACTGTGAACAAAATATCTAAAAGATAAAATATCCCAATACCCAAAGTGACCCCTGTAGCGGTCATGGTTGCCAAAAAATGATTAAGAATGGGTTCTCTCCGGGAAAATTCTAGGAGTTGCCTTACAGGGTATAACACAACAAGTTCATCTTCCGGGTAGCACTAACACTTTCGGCCTGGGTTTCAAGCCAACCATCGCTGATATAGAGAGAGCCAAAAGATTGAAAAACTCCCCAAACCTATCCCAAAACTGTCCTACTCATTTGTCAAGCCTGGTACACAAAGACGTTCGGCAACTGTCATGCCGGGCCATGGAGAGATAAGGCCGGATGAAGAGCTATAAGAAAGGTTTGAGAGATTGTTTGAAGGCATGAATATGATAGAAGCAGTCGAGGGAACAAGCAAGATGGATGTTCAATTTGTTGGACCCTACATCACGATAAATAATTGGGAAGCTACTACTCTTACAATCAGGGGGAGTTGTGGTAGTTAGCTTTTAATATTCCATTCCCAAAACTGTCTTGTTTCAAAAATTGTAATCCTATGTTCCGTCTAGTCAAATGTATCCAAACCTTGTTACCTTTCAAAGTTTAAGGAAATGCAATTTCTATCTTCCTCTATTTTTAGCCTTATTTTATTTTTCTTCTCTTTTCTTGTACAGTCCAGTATTTGCTGATTTCAATGATGTGTCATGCATGAAGGATCCCCGGTCCAGTCTTGATAATCGGATAGATATACTGGAATATGAGGATGAGGAAGCGTTGGAGGAAATTAGTAAGGATTTGAGCCATTATGAAGAGAAACCCAAACCAAACTTAAATGAGACGGAGTCTATTAATTTGGGAAATGAGGAGAATATTCGGGAAACAAAGATTAGTGTACACTTAGAGACTTCACTCAGAGAAGATTTCATCAGGTTGTTACATGAGTACAAGGACATATTTGCTTGGTCTTATGATTACATGCCCAGGCTTAGTACTGACTTGGTGGTACATAAGTTGCCCATTTATCCAGAATGCAGGAAGGTTAAGCAAAAGTTAAGAAAGTTCAAAATGGATATCAGTGTAAAAATAAAAGAAGAGTTCAATAAGCAGTTTAAGGAAAAAGTCATACGGGTCACCAAGTATCCCACCTGGTTAGCCAATATTGTGCCTGTTCCAAAGAAAGATGGAAAAACCAGAGTGTGTGTTGATTATCGAGACCTCAATAAAGCTAGTCCAAAGGATGATTTTCCATTGCCAAATATCCACATATTAATTGACAATTATGCCAAACATCAGAAGGGGTTTTTGTGGACTGTTATGCGGGTTATCATCAGATCCTGATAGACGAAGAAGATGCAGAAAAGAAAGCCTTTATCACACCTTGGGGGACATATTGCTACAGAGTAATTCCGTTTGGGTTGAAGAATGTCGGAGCTACATATATGAGAGAAATGACCACTATGTTTCATGACATGATACATCGAGAGATTGAGGTATATGTGGATGATATTATTATCAAGTCCAAAAAGTAGTGTGATCATGTCAAGGACTTGAGAAAGTTGTTTCAAAGGCTTCAAAGAAATAATCTCAAGCACAATCTTGCAAAATGTGCTTTTGGATTACCATAAGGAAAGTTATTGGGGTTCGTAGTAAGCTGGCATGGTATTGAATTAGACCCGTCAAAGATAAAAGTAATTCAGAACTTGCCTCCGCCAAAGAACAAGAAAGAGGTGATGAGTTTGTTGGGCGGGTTGAATTATATTAGCAGATTTATTGCTCAGTTGACATCGACCTGTGAGCCCATTTTCAAATTGTTAAAGAAAGATGTTACGGTGAATTGGACTGAGGAATGTCAAGATGCATTTGACAAAATCAGGGCATATCTGGCCAATCCTCCTGTGTTGGTTCCTCCAGAACCTGGAAGGACCTTAATCCTTTATCTGACTGTATTGGATAATTCTTTTGGTTGTGTACTGGGGCAGCATGATGAAACAGGGAAGAAAGAACAAGTAATATACTATCTTAGTAAGAAATTTACATCTTACGAGGTAAAATACACTCAGCTGGAAAGAACATGTTGTGCTTTAACATGGGTTGCACAGAAACTGAAACATTACTTGTCGGCTTATACTACTTATATTATATCTCGGTTGGATCAACTGAAGTACATATTCCAGAAGCCTATGCCCACATGAAGGCTCGCAAAATGGAAAATTCTACTTACAGAGTTTGATATTGTTTATGTAACCTGCACTGCAATGAAGGCACAAGCAGTCGGTGACCATTTCCAGTTGATGATGAGTTTGAACTGTTAAAGACATATTTTCCTGATGAAGAGACAATGAATATTGAGGAATTGGAACAAGATGAAAAGACATATTAAATGACTATCACGACCCAAATCCGGTCGTGATGGCGCCCAACAATCAAGCTAGGCCAGCCAGACCAACCATTTCTGGTTACATCGAATACCAGTCCCAAATGAACAACCCAAGAAGAATATATGAGTTTAAGAACTCCAATAATAATAATAAAGAACAAAATACTGACACTCCCAAAGATCCGGAGTCACAAGTCTAGAGCCTCTAACAAAACCCAACAGGAATAGAGAGTACTGTATAGAAATACTCAAGTCTGAATACAAAATACAAAATAACAACTGGAAAGGAGAGGAGAAGCTAGGTTCTGCGAACGTAGGCAGCTACCTCAGCAACTCGATATGACACTGCAAATGGCTGGAAATGCCTGTCTACTGCTCCTGAGTACCTGAGTCTGCACACAAAAGGTGCAGGGAGTAGGGGTGAGTACTAAGTACTCAGTGAGTAATAAATATATAAAAGTAGCTGAAAGTAAGAAATCCACAAAATACCACAATATGAAGCTACACTACAGTCCGAATCTCCTACGAACTAGCATCAACAGTACAATTCAGCTACCACAGAGTAATTCAACAAATAAAGATGCAATGCAATGCACATAACCGCTACGGCGTGTAGCCCGATCCAATTTAACGTCGACGGCGCTCACTGGGGTGTGTACAGACTCCGGAGGGGCTCCTACAGCCCAAGCGCAATACTGCTGCGGCGTGCAGCCCGATCCTCATATCAACCACTGCGGCGTGCAGCCCGATCCCATGCTCGGTCCACAATAAGCAAATAAGTCACAAAACAGTTTATTTTTCTAAATTCCAGTTTCCAGTTCATAATTTATGAAAAATACTTTAACTTTATTAAATTTGAAAAATCCGGTGACTTAGCATTTCAAAAGTTGGTTTCAATTTCCAGGACTGAGATCAGTGATTTAAGCAAATATAGCTATCACATAAATATTGTCCTCTAAGGACGCTACAGATCGGCACAAGGGCCAAAACAAGGCTTACAGCCCACAAATATAGCAAATACGGTGTATTTCCAACACTAATAACATATTATTCATTTCCGGGATGGACCAAGTCTCAATCCCCAATCACAATCAATCCCGCACCTGCCACGGTGTGCGAGCCACGTCCTACTAGCGTCACAATGTGCTAAGCCGGGATTTCTAACCCTTAGGCTACCATATACAGAAACTACTCACCTGTAGCCGGCCGTAGACTCGTCCGCGATGCCTTTTCCTTTGAAATTCGCTGCCTCGTGTGTAGAATCTAGTCAAATAACAATAATTATATCAAATACGGGTCAAAGAATCATAACCCACTTCAATTTACATGAAATTCGCATAAATACACCAAGTTGGTAAAACCCGACCCCGGGCCCACTGCTCGGAAAATTCTGAAATTAGTACCAACGCGACCCTCATCTTGCCACGAGTCCGTGCATATAAAATTTATCGAAATCGGAGTTCAAATGCCCTCCCAAAACTCAAAATCCCATTTTCAATATCTTGGCCACATTTCTTCAAGATTTCAACCCAATTTCAAGAAGATTGATGTTAATACTACCATAAAATGATGCTTTTGAGTCAAGAATCTTACCTCCAACGAATACCCGATCACTTCTCAGTGATTTCCTCGAGTTTTCTTCTCTCTAGGGCTCAAAATTATGTTTTGGGGGTGTAAACCCGTAAGCCTTCTGTTTCTGGATTGTATTCACTGCCAGAGATTTTTGCTCTTCGCGTTCGCGTGAGCTCCCACGCGTTCGCGATGAACAGCTCCCTCTTACTCTTCGCGAACGCGATGCCTAACACGCGTTCGCGATGCTCAATTCCAGCTACCTTTCGCGAACGCGACGCCGTTCACGCATTCGCGATGCTCAAACTCCCAGCCGCCCAAATTCCTTCTACGCGTTCGCGATATTCCTCTCGCGAACGCGGAGCCTTACCCTCACACACCTATGCGAACGCGACCACTGGAATGCGAACGCGATGCACACGATCCCTGGCCTACACTAACACGGCTCTCCTTCTCGCAAATGCGATGCATGATCCGCTTGGCCTTCGCGAACGCGGCCCATGCCACGCGAACGCGAAGGCTTAGATGCCTGGGCAGAACCTGCAGTTTTTCTGCAAATGTTTGCCAAGTCCAAAAGGCCGATTGATGGTCCGAAATCATCCCGAGGCCCCCGGACCCCAACGAAAACCACCAACATACTCCAAAACATGATACGGACTTGTTCAAATCATAAAAACACCATACTAAACATCAAAATCACCATTTACTCACGAATTCAAGCCTAAGTTTCTTCAAACTTTCAAAACTAACATTCAATCCAAAACCCGATCAAACGATGTCCGAATGACCTGGAAATTTGCAGACATATCCAAAATCACATAACGAAGCTACAGAAATTGTCGGAATTCCATTCCGACCCCCGGATCAAAATATCACCTGCAATCCGGATTTCGCCAAAATTCAACCTTCGCCAATTCAAGCCTAAAACTACACCGGACCTCCGAATTCATCTCCGATTGCTCTCCTAAGTCATAAATGATCCCTCGGAACTAGTCGAATCATCAGAATCCGGTTCCGAGCACTCTAACTCAATAGTAAACTCTTGGTTGACTTTCCATATTCAAGCTTCCTTCAAGCATGCTATTTGCTTCATTTCCAATCCAAATCACTCCTAACTCACCCGATATACTCTAATACTGATATAAAAGCATAAGATGTGTAAATGCAAGGTAACGGGGTGGTAATTCCTGTAACGACAGGCCGGGTCAAACAGGGTTGTTCTCCCCAACTTAAAAAAATGCTCGTCCGTGAGCGGGTTAAGAAACATACCTGGAGCATCAAACAAGTGTGGATATCTGCTCCGCATTTCCTACTCGGTCTCCCAAGTTGCTTCCTCCACGGGACGACCTCTCCACTGCACTTTCACTGAAGCTATATCCTTGGATCTCAGCTTACGAACCTGTCGACCCAAAATGGTTACTGGTTCCACATCATAAGTCAAATCCTCATCTAGCTGTATCGTGCTGAAGTCTAACACATGAGACGGGTCTTCGACATACTTCCGGAGCATAGATACATGGAACACCGGGTGAACTCCCGAAAAACTAGGTGGCAAAGCAAGCATATAAGCCACCTCCCCAACTTTCCTAAGCACTTCAAAAGGTCCAATAAACCTTGGGCTCAACTTCCCTTTCTTTCCAAACCTCATAACACCCTTCATAGGCGAAACCTTCAGCAACACCTTCTCACCTATTGAATAAGACACATCTCGGACCTTCCGGTCCGCATAACTCTTCTGACGCGACTGAGCTGTGCGAAGTCTCTCCTGAATCACCTTCACCTTGTCTAAGGCATCTTGGACTAGCTCTATCCCCAACAACCTAGCCTCCCCGGGCTCGAACCAACCGACTGGAGACCTACACCGCCTCCCATAAAAAGCTTCAAACGATGCCATCTGAATGCTGGACTGATAGCTATTATTATAAGCAAACTCCGCCAAAGGCAAATAATCAGCCCACGAACCACCGAAATCAATGACACAAGCACGCAATATGTCCTCCAATATCTGAATAGTACGCTTAGACTGTCCATCCGTCTGTGGATGAAATGCTGTGCTCAGCTCTACCTGTGAACCCAACTCTCGCTGAAATGTCCTCCAGAACTGAGAAGTGAACTGGGTACCTCTGTCTGATATAATAGAAATGGGAACTCCATGCAATCTCACTATCTCACGGATGAGTATTTCTGCCAACCGCTCTGAGGAATAAGTAGTACACACTGGGATAAAGTGAGCTGACTTGGTCAACCTATCCACCACCACCCAAACTGAATCAAACTTCCTCGCTGTCCGAGGGAGTCCACTAACAAAGTCCATAGTAATCCTTTCCCACTTCCACTCACGAATCTCAATACGCTGGAATACACCACCAGGTCTTTGATGCTCATACTTGACCTGCTGACAGTTTAAACACCGAGCCACATGGTTCACAATATCTTTCTTCATCTTTCTCCACCAGCAATGCTGCTTCAAATCCTGATAAATCTTCGCGGCTCCTAGATGGATAAAATACCGCGAGCTGTAGGCCTCCTCCAATATCAATTCACGAAGGCCATCAACATTGGGCACACATATCCGGCCCTACATCCGCAATACACCATCACTATCAATAGTGACATCTCCGGCATCATCATGCTGAACTCTGTCCTTAAGGACAAGTAAGTGTGGATCATCATACTGGCGTTCTCGAATACGATCATATAAAGAAGAACGAGCTACTACACAAGCCATCACCCGACTGGGCTCAGAAATATCCAGCCTCACCATCCGATTAGCTAACGCCTGAACATCAACTGCTAGGGGTCTCTCCCCAACTGGAATATACGCCAAACCGCCCATACTAATAGCCTTCCGGCTCAATGCATCAGCCACTACATTGGCTTTCCCGGGATGGTACAAGATAGTAATATCATAGTCTTTAAGCAATTCAAACCATCTCCGCTGCCTCAAATTTAGATCTTTCTGCTTAAACAAATGCTGAAGGCTGCGGTGGTCTATATATACATCACAAGATACACCATATAAGTAATGCCTCCAAATCTTTAAGGAATGAACAATAGCAGCTAACTCCAAATCATGAACAGTGTAGTTCTTCTCGTAGGGCTTTAGCTGACGAGAAGCATAGGCAATAACTCTACCCTCCTGCATCAACACACAACCGAGTCCAACTCTAGAAGCATCACAATACACCGTATATGACCCTGAGGCTGATGGCAACACAAGTACTGGAGCGGTGGTCAAAGCCTCCTTGATCTTCTGAAAGCTCTCCTCACATCCATCAGACCACACAAATGGAGCATTCTTCTGTGTCAACTTAGTTAACGGTGAAGCAATAGATGAGAAACCCTGAACAAACCGACGATAATAGCCTGCCAAGCCGAGAAAACTCCGAATCTCTGTAGCTGAGGAAGGTCTGGGCCAATTCGCACTGCCTCAACCTTCTGTGGATCAACCCGAATACCATCACTAGACACTACATGTCCCAGAAAACCCACAGTATCAAGCCATAACTCACACTTAGTGAATTTTGCATAAAGCTTCTCTTCTCTCAACCTCTGCAATACCACTCTCAAGTGCTGTGCATGCTCCTCCTGACTGCGTGAATACACCAGAATATCATCTATAAACACAATCACAAAAGAATCAAGGTACGGCCGAAATACACTATTCATCAAGTGCATGAACGCAGCTGGGGCATTAGTCAACCCGAAAGACATCACTAGGAACTCATAGTGCCCATATCGCGTCCTGAACGTTGTCTTCATAATATCCGAGTCCCTGATCTTCAACTAATGATAGCCGGATCGAAGGTCAATCTTAGAAAATACACTAGCTCCCTGGAGCTGATCAAATAGGTCCTCAATACGAGGCAAAGGGTACTTATTCTTCATTGTTACCTTGTTCAGCTGCCTGTAATCAATGCACATTCTCATTGTGCCATCTTTCTTCTTCACGAACAACACCGGTGCACCCCAAGGTGACACACTCGGACGAATGAAACCCTTATCTAAGAGTTCCCGAAGCTGTTCTTTCAATTCTTTTAACTCTGCTGGTGCCATGCGATAGGGAGGAATAGAAATGGGCCGAGTGCCCGGCACCAAGTCAATACCAAAGTCAATATCTCTGTCAGGCGGCATGCCTGGTAGGTCTGCTGGAAATACATCCGGAAACTCCCTCACAATGGGGACCAAATCAAGACTGGGTGTCTCGGCCTCAACATTTCTAATGAAGGCCAAATAAGATAAACAACCCTTGCGAATCATTCGTTGGGCCTTTATATAAGAAATCACCCTGTCGGACACATAATCAGTCAAGCCACGCCACTCGATCCTCGGATTACCCGGAATAGCTAGTGTGACTGTCTTGGCATGACAGTCCAGAATCGCATGGTAAGGAGATAGCCAATCCATGCCTAGAATAACATCGAAATCTACCATGCCCAGTAGTAATAGATCAACTCGGGTCTCCAGACCCCCAATAGTAATAAGACAGGATCGATATACCTGATCCACAACAACAGTATCCCCCACCGGGGTAGACACATGTACGGGCAAAGAAAGAATACCACGGGTCATACCCAAGTGATGTGCAAAATAAGTAGAGACATAAGAATAGGTGGATCCGGGAACAAATAAGACAGAAGAATCCCTGTGGCAGACTGAGATGATACCTGAAATGACCGCATCCGAAGCACTAGCATCTTTCCTATCCGGAAGAGCATAGAAACGAGCCTGGCCTCCACCAGTACGATCCTCACCCCTAGGGCGACCTCTGGATACCTGGCCACCAGTCCTAGCCGACTGTGCTGGCGCTGAAGAAACAGGAGTAGAAGACGAGGGCTGATCCCTCTGCTGAGACCGCTTACGAAGCCACTAAGGACACTCTCTCCTGATATGACCCAAATCACCGCACTCAAAACAACGGCCTGAAGATGGAAGAAGGGGCTGCTGAGGACCCCTCGCTACTGATGAACCCTGAGCTGAAGAAGCGGGAGCAGAGCTCTGAGCTGGAAGAGCACTCAATGCAGGCTGACCCTGCTGACGGCCCTGCTGACCCTGATAGCCCTGATGGCCCTGACGACCACGATCTGATGAAACCCCACTCGACTCTGCACGTCCGGACTAATGAGACCTGAAAGAACGACCCCTACTATACTGATGTTGGGCCCTCGACGGAGCACCACTGTAGCTGCCAGTACCACGAGGCCTCTTAGCCTCTCTCTCCTCCCGCTCTCTGCGGCGATCCGTCTCAATGTGACGGGCAGCATCAACCACCTCCTCAAAGGTAACTGCCGAAGCTCTCTCCCTGGTCATCAATATGCGGATGGGATAAATAAGGCCATCAATAAATCTCCGAATCCTCTCTCGGTCTGTAGGAACCATCCACATGGCATGACGGGCCAACTGTGTGAATCTCATCTCGTACTGATTAACCGTCATATCTCCCTGCTTCAACCACTCGAACTGACGTCGCAGCTCCTCTCTCTGAGACTGAGGCACATACTTCTCCAAAAACACCGTGGAGAACTGCTGCCAAGTGAGGGGCACCTGCCCCAGCGGGCCTACGCCTCTCGAAATCCTCCCACCACTGAAATGCTGCACCTGTGAACTGAAAAGTGGTGAATGAAACACCGCTGGACTCTAGAATACCCGCGGTGTGAAGCATGCGCTGACATCTGTCAAGAAAACCCTGGGCGTCCTCGCCCTCAGCACCACTGAATGTCGGAGGCCGTAGCCTCTCAAATCTCTCCAAACGACACTGCTCATCGTCGGGCAAAGCTGGAACCATATAAGCAGGAGCTCGTGCAATGGGCGCAACTGGCTGGACTGGCTCGGGTGTGTGAGCCACGGGGGTCTGATTTCCTCCCCCTGCCTGCGAAGAAGATACTGCAGCAGTAGCTGCAACTACCTGTGCCAAGCCTGTGCACACTGATAAGATCTGAGCCAAGGTCTCCTGAAGACCCGGTATCACAATAGGCACTGCTGGTGCCTGAACCTGAGTTGTCGGAGCGTCTGCCGCTGGAATCTGGTCCTGAGTCTGGTCAGCCGGTGGGGAATCTGACCCTGAGTCTGGTCAGCTGGTGGGTCAGCAGGTGCTGGTACTGCTGCCCTACCTCTACCACGACCACGGCCTCTGGGTGCCAATGGTGGTCGTCCGCCACGTCCGTTAGCTCGTGTTCTCGCCATCTGCGAGAGAATGGAACATGGAAAATTTTAATTTCATGACAACACAAATCGCACGATATGAATCCAAGAAAATAAGGTTTTTCCTAAAGTTTCTGTAGCCCTTCGAGGATAGATACGGACGTCTACGTACCGATCCGCGAAAGCCTACTAAACCGGCTCATGACTCGCGAGTCCTAATAACCTAGAGCTCTGATACCAACTACTTGTCATGACCCAAATCCGGTCGTTATGGCGCCCAACAATCAAGCTAGGCTAGCCAGACCAAACATTTCTGGTTACATCGAATACCAGTCCCAAATGAACAACCCAAGAAGAATATATAAGTTTAAGAACTCCAATATTAATAATAAAGAAAAAAATACTGACACTCCCAAAGATCCGGAGTCACAAGTCTAGAGCCTCTAACAAAACCCAACAGGAATAGAGAGTAATGTATAGAAATACTCAAGTCTGAATACAAAATACAAAATAACAACTGGAAAGGAGAGGAGAACCTAGGTTCTGCGAACGTAGGCAGCTACCTCAGCAACACGATATGACACTGCAAACGCTGGAAATGCCTGTCTACTGCTCCTGAGTACCTGAGTCTGCACACAAAAGGTGCAGGGAGTAGGGGTGAGTACTAAGTACTCAGTGAGTAATAAATATATAAACGCAGCTGAATGTAAGAAATCCACAAAATACCACAATATGAAGCTACACTACGGTCCGAATCTCCTACGAACTAGCATCAACAGTACAATTCAGCTACCACAGAGTAATTCAACAAATAAAGATGCAATGCAATGCACATAACCGCTACGGCATGTAGCCCGATCCAATTTAATGTCGACGGCGCTCACTGGGGGTGTGTACAGACTTCGGAGGGGCTCCTACAGCCCAAGCGCAATACTGATGCGGCGTGAAGCCCGATCCCATGCTCAGTCCACAATAAGCAAATAAGTCACAAAACAGTTCATTTTTCTAATTTCCAGTTTCCAGTTCATAATTTATGAAAAATACTTTAACTTTATTAAATTTGCAAAAGCCGGTGACTTAGCATTTCAAAAGTTGATTTCAATTTCCAGGACTGAGATCCGTGATTTAAGCAAATATAGCTATCACATAAATATTGTCCTCTAAGGACGCTACAGATCGGCACAAGGCCCCAAACAAGGCTTACATCCCACAAGTATATCAAATACAGTGTATTTCCAACACTAATAACATATTATTCATTTCGGGGATGGACCAAGTCACAATCCCCAATCACAATCAATCCCGCACCTGCCACGGTGTGCGAGCCACGTCCTACTAGCGTCACAATGTGCTAAGCCGGGGTTTCTAACCCTCAGGCTACCATATACACAAACTACTCACCTCTAGCCGGCCGTAGACTCGTCCGCGATGCCTTTTCCTTTGAAATTCGCTACCACGTGTGTAGAATCTAGTCAAATAACAATAATTATATCAAATACGGGTCAAAGAATCATAACCCACTTCAATTTACATGGAATTCGCATAAATACACCAAGTTGGTAAAACCTGACCCCGGGCCCACTGCTCGGAAAATTCCGAAATTAGTACCAACGCGACCCTCATCTCGCCACAAGTCCGTGCATATAAAATTTATCAAAATCGGAGTTCAAATGCCCTCCCAAAACTCAAAATCCCGTTTTCAATATCTTGGCCACATTCTTCAAGATTTCAACCCAATTTCATGAAGATTGATGTTAATACTACCATAAAATGATGTTTTTGAGTCAAGAATCTTACCTCCGACGAATACCCGATGACTTCTCGGTGATTTCCTCGAGTTTTCTTCTCTCTAGGGCTCAAAATTATGTTTTGGGGGTGTAAACCGGTAAGCTCTCTGTTCTGCAATTTAATTCACTGTCAGAGCATTTTGCTCTTCGCGTTCGCGTCAGCTCCCACGCATTCGCGATGAACAGCTCCCTCTTACTCTTCGCGAACGCGACGCCTACCACGCGTTCGCGATGCTCAATTCCAGCTACCCTTCGCGAACGCGATGCCGTTCACGCGTTCGCGATGCTCAAACTGCCAGCCGCCCAAATTCCTCCTACGCGTTCGCGATACTCCTCCCGCGAACGCGGAGCCTTACCCTCACACACCTACGTGAACGCGACCACTGGAACGCGAACACGATGCACACGATCCCTAGCCTACGCGAACGCGGCTCCTCTTCTCGCGAACGCGATTCATGATCCGCCTGGCCTTCGCGAACGCGGCCCATGCCACGCGAACGCGAAGGCTTAGATGCCTGGGCAGAACCTGCAGTTTTTCTGCAGATTTTTGCCAAGTCCAAAAGCCCGATTGATGGTCCAAAATCATCCCGAGGCCCCCGGGACCCTAACGAAAACCACCAACGTACTCCAAAACATGATACAGACTTGTTCAAATCATAAAAACACCATACTAAACATCAAAATCAGCATTTACTCACGAATTCAAGCCTAAGTTTCTTCAAACTGTCAAAACTAACATTCAATCCAAAACCCGATCAAACGACGTCCGAATGACCTGAAAATTTGCAGACATATCGAAAATCACATAATGAAGCTACAGAAATTGTCGAAATTCCATTCCGACCCCCGGATCAAAATATCACCTACCATCCGAATTTCGCCAAAATTCAACCTTAGCCAATTCAAGCCTAAAACTACACCGGACCTCCGAATTCAATTCTGATTGTTCTCCTAAGTCATAAATGATCCCCCGGAACTAGTCGAATCATTAGAATCCGGTTCCGAGCACTCTAACTCAATAGTCAACTCTTGGTTGACTTTCCATATTCAAGCTTCCTTCAAGCATGCTATTTGCTTCATTTCCAATGCAAATCACTCCTAAATCACCCGATATACTCTAATACTGATATAAAAGCATAAGATGTGTAAATGCAAGGTAACAGGGTGGTAATTCCCGTAACGACATGCCGGGTCGTTACAATGACAATACAACAGGAAGAAAGAGAAACACATCAGGGACAATACCCAGGAGTTTGAAGACAAAAAAATAAAGAAAAATAAAATGAGAGAGTCTTATCGGTGAAAACCCTTATGGGCACCATAAGGCAAAAGTGAGTCGAAAATGAATAAATGAGAAAGTCTTATTGGTGAAAACCCTCATGGGCACCATAAGGCGAATGTGAGGCGAGAGAAAATAAATTAGAGTCTTATTGGTGAAAACCCTCACGGGCACCATAAGGTGAAAGTAAGGAATGACCTGATGAATCAAAATGGCAAGACAAATAATGTTTGAGTTGATGAAAGGAGAAATTATGTCAGCAACAATTTGATTGGACAGACTGGGTCGGATGTTCAGATGCATGGATGGTCAAAGGAATCAGCCTTCATACCCAGATAAGTTTTGTCTTTACTTCAAAATATCCTCACCCCTAAAATTCAGGCCATTGCATTTCAGTGTATTTTTTTCAAAACCAGTTGCTAGTTGAAAGCTAGCTACCAGCTTGTCATGTTGGATGGCATAATAATACTGGGTCATTCAAAGGAAAAGAAAAAATAAAAACTCATGGCGATCACATAGCCAAAGGGAATGAAAGAGAAAAGAAACAAAAAGAGAAAAACAAAAATGGATCACAAGGAAGAATTGGGAAGACGATCAGGAATAAGTTACAAAGTAGTATGAAGCAAGATGAGGCAGGCGATGGAAGGAAGGCAAGCGAGAATGCCAGTTGCTAACCATCATTTTATAACTAATAAATTGATCACTGATTAAGACAGGGACAAAAGATTCAAATTCTTACTAATAACTTTAAAGTGAATGTGACCAATGTGGGAGAAAACAATCAAAAAGAAGCAGCAATAAAGGAGAGAATCCACGATGGAGAACTCAATAATTAGGAACCTACCCGAACAACGAGGGAGGTATTATCTTTTGTTTTCAAAATTTACACCCAATTATAAAACTGAGGGAATATTTTTATGCATTTTCATTTTTGCATCAGGCGCCCACCTGGATAACAAGGTAATATTTCTCTGCATTTTCATTTATGCATCAGGCGCCCACCTGGATAACAAAGGAATATTTTTCTGCATTTTCATTTCTGCATCAGGCGCCAACCTGTATAACAAGGGAATATTTTTCTGCATTTTCATTTCTGCATCAGGCGCCCACCTGGATAACAAGGGAATATTTTTCAGCATTTTCACTTCTGCATCACGCGCCCACCTGGATAACAAGGGAATATTTTTCTACATTTTCATTTCTGCATCAGGCGCCCACCTGGATAACAAGGGAATATTTTTCAGCATTATTCATTTCTGCGTCAGGCGCCCACCTGTATAACAAGGGAATACTTTCTGCATCTTAAAACTTTTTCTTTTCAAACAAAGTAACATCATGATACATTGAAAGCCTCATACTGGGGCAAAGGAAAAGTTTTCTTTGTTTTTGCAATAAGCAGGTACCAACCTGGAGAGCAAAGAAACGCATTTTGAAGTCATACAAATGGAGGAAAGCAATATGTTGGAAGCTAGTCATAAGCAAAAGATTTACCGAAAAATGGAAGATGCAAATAAAGAGCAACATGCAAGATGAAAGAGCAAAGCAATACAAGAACACAAGACATAGATAGGATTTTTTGTAATTCATAGACCATTGCTTAGGCTAGCTTCTTTATTTTATTATTATCCCGGTGTAATAAGGGGTCAGTCAGCAATAACAGCGATAACAATAGCAGCAGCAATGAAATAACATTCCCCTGGTTGTTTCAAACTACTAGACCTTCCCGAACTACCCTGACCTGATTCCTTTTTAGCCCAAGATATGTAGGCAACCTCTAAAGCAGGGTGCGGTCAAAAGTTTTTCAAAAATGCTTCATACGGAATATGCAAATGGGCAAAAATCCCTCGTTACTTCTCACTTATCTTTGCACTGAAACTCTTCATGTTCCCGAGCAAAGAGAGGCAGCTGTGAGCACGTGATTTTTGCCCCAAGCAATTGAATTCCAAAATATATAAAAAATAATACAAAAATGATTTGTGTTTTGCAAATTATTTGATTTGTGTGAAATACCAATGTTTGCTTGAAATAAAATTGAAATGAAAATACAAAAGGAATTAATTACAAAAATATCACAAAAATTGTATAACAAATGATAGAAATTAGAAAATTAGGCAAAAATAGAAAAAATAGCGAAAAATCAAGGAAAAATACAAAAAATGGGAAAATAAAAGAAATACACCAAGTGTAAAATAAATACAAAGGAAAAATATAAAATATAAAAAAAATACAAGAAAATAATAAAAAGCAAAAAAATACAATATATCATGGTAATTTGGGCCAAATACACTAGAAATACATAAGCCCAAAACAAAATACAGACCAGGCCCAGTCATTTTGACCGGCCTGCCTAGTCTCGGAACCAAAAGACACCGTATTAATCGATAAATCTGAGTCGTTGATATAACTAATCAACGGACTAGGTAAGGCGGTGCCTGCATGAATGAAACAACGTCGCATATAGAATCAATCTCAACCGTCCAATAAAATTAATCAGAAGGATAAGGCCAGGGTGCCATTTAATGATATGATGTAGTCTTGAGTAACTGATCTCAACCATTCAACATCTTGATCTAACGGACTAAATGAGACTCTTCATTAAAAGAGATGACATCGTTTTGAGGCCCAAAGGATCCCAGTCATTCATCGCAATTAATCCAACGGTTGTGGATCAATAATATACAATTAATATATATCTACCCTCCCCGTTCAACCCCTTCATTACATATACACCCTTCTTTCATTGTCAAACCCTAGCTGCCCTAGGATCCATCTTCCTCTCCCGCCCGTCTCTCATGGAGACCACCGGAGGTCAGCCCCAGGCCTCTGTCTCCGGCTTAGGCAAACACCAAATACCTTTCCCCACCATGAAACAACCTTAAACCCATTAACCCTGTCCAAAGACTAACAGTCCCCCCCCCCCCAGTCTTGAAATCCCAATCACTGGAACCCTAACCGGCGACCACCCAAGTACGAACCAGGTCCCTAAATTAACAATATCCAACTGTCTTTAGACTATCTACCACCAACCTAGGTGGTTTCTCTCGAATTTTCCCCTAACCCGTCGAATATTCAAAAAGCCCTCTCCGGAACCCTACTCCGACGAGCACCCAAAAACAACCCTTCTTCAATACATCACCCCAAGTCCCCAAACACCACTTCCCTTCTCAAAATTAAACTCCAATGCCCTATTTGGGAGATCTAACACTCAGAGACCAATAGTCTCTGATATTCTGAAAAAAATCAAGAAAATGAAAAGATCGAAGCGAAAAAAAGAAAGAAATAAGAAAAGAAAAGGAAAAAGAAAGGAAATGCCTGAAAAAAGCTAAGTACCCTACCCTGTCTTTGATCGTTGGTTTTCATGTGTTAACTTATTCGGAAACTAGATTCTTTTATGTTTGAACTTGTTTTGTTTAGTGCTTATCATGCTTAACTGTTTCGAACTTAAAGAATTCATATGCATGTCTTAAAACATGACTCTATCTCTGTTCTATATCTTGATTACTCGTGCATACTAGCCATGAACTTTATTTCATATGTGCCTGAAATCATTTAAGTGTTCTTATGTTCTTATATTAGCTACTTGTGAATCATATGCTATTAACCATTTTTATGTGATTGTTCAGTATATCCTACCTCGATTAGGGTTTTAATTAGTTGGAATTCAACCATTATTAAATTTTCCTCTAAGATCTGATTAATTTGAAATTAAGTCATAATTAGGGTTATTTGTGCAAAAAACATGAATCTAGCTATATTTGCAGTTTGATTTGTATGTTAGTTCCTTCTGAACCTCTGAATGCTTTTGAGTACTTAGGTTATATGTATAAATGTTTTTGTGGCTATGTTTGCAAACTAAGTAAGAGTTCTGATTATTTGCTATCTTTGTAAAAGTGGTTAAAATTGAAAATGTCTGGAGTTTGAAATTGATTAAGTTTTAAATATAGGTCTTAGAGGGCTATTTGGTAAATACATTTAATCTGCCCTAGTCTTGACAGACCTAAGGCAGATCGGGTAATAATAAATAAATACAAGGGATAAAAGGGGAAGGGTAAATGGCATTATTGTGGATTAAATAGAGCATATAAGGATAAAAATGACTTTACTGCTTGGTATTTCAGAAATTACTTGAATAAAAAGGGGTATACTAGGTAGAGTAAAAGAGATTTGTGTAATAAACCTTAGAAAAAAGGGTAATTGGGTAAAACCTGCCTAATAGAACCCAATATAACTGCCTAGAACCTTCTAGCAGGGGTTCTAGGGCATTTCGATACAATTTTAGTGGACTATACTGTAATTAATTGAAAAGAATAAAGGTTGGGAAATAGAATTAAATTATTTGAAATTTCCCCCAAAATGCCTCTATAAATAGGCTTCTATAAGACTGATAAAAGGAGTTGGATGGTTGGACATCTTTGAATTAAAGTGTTCTGAATTTTACATTTGAAGGGATGGACAATTCTTAAAATGTTCACGAATTCTTAGGGGTAATTCTAAGGGTTCACGACTAGCTAGAAGGTTCACAATTTTTAAAGGCTATACTGTTCTTCAACTTCGAGTCGAGTATTGTACCTGGGATCCTTGCTGGTGCTTTTTCTGTTATGTTCGTCTCAACTAGCTTGGATTTCTGCTATTTCTCGACTTGATTACTAGTTATCTATTGAGTTTGGGAGTTGCTGTGTTATTTCCTGCTCTTGTTTGCTGTTGATACTCTGTTGCTGCCATTGCTGACTTCTCTTGTCCTTCATCTCCTTAGAACTCATCAGTTTGTTTTCGTTTGATCAGGTACAGTACTATTTCTCAAAGATGTAATTGAAAACTTGATGAAGGAATGAATATTGGACTGCTTTTCCGCTGAAGCTATCTCTTTTTCTTATTGTTTGTAGTTCTAGATCGTAGATCCTTTGTAATTCATTAGGATTGGTTGTAATAAATAATAGACTATGTGAATTAGATTAGATTAAAGTAGTAGTAGATAATAATATAATTAAACATAGTTAATAGTTTATCGCCTAATTCAAAAACTAATACATAGCTAATACACTTAGAGAAATAAGTATGATTCTGAAACTGGACATATAAACGGGCACTTATCTATTTTGTTAGCTAAATCCTAAATTAGAACCATTAATCCAAAGAGTATAAATAGATCAGCTTGTATTACTGTTTATATCTGCTGAATATGAGTTAACTACAAATCCGTTTTTTAAGCTTTGTGATTTTAGTAGTTCAAACATGTTTAGTTAAATTCAGAACATTGTTTTCCTTTAGCTAAAATAAGTGACAAAATAATCCTGAAAGCTAGTATCATAATAATTACTTGAATATCAGAACCTGCCACATAGTATAACAATACTAATACAAATTATTGTGCTAGAATTTAAGTTGGTTGTTAGATATTGAAATTAGTAGTGATCGAAAATGTAAATTGGTATCTTTTGAAATAATATGGTTTTATTGACTTCTCTATCACTTGAATAATACTTGCTCAAATACTGTTTTGAAAGTGTTAGCTTGCTCTTAATTTCGCTTATATAGTTTGGGCCTAATCATGAATATAGGCCCAGATCTGAATAACGTGGTGCTTGTGTCCTCGAGTAGGAACAGTAGTATACATTGGGCTCCAAATGCCCAATTGTCTTTAATAATGGACTGTTAAGCAGCCTATGTCCAGGCCCAATAATGAATAATGGCCTGGACTCCAATATTATAGTTTAAAAAATAACACAAAAACAGATATGTATTAGGAAGAAAAAACAAAAGTAGAAAATATAGTGTATGAATAGGATTGAATTTTAAAATAAGGGATGAGCCTCATTCCGAAGATGAAAATACACGGGGCCTCCAAACAGATTTCAATGTAAAAGTGCTAGACTTGGAGGGACCGTTTAGCGAATTTCACGGTCCTTACCAAAGATAATAAGACGTATACATTATATGCACGATAAATAAAAATTATGTTCCTAATACGGGTGTACATTTTATGTGACCTAAATCTCAAATCCCGGCGAAGCTAAAATGCACTAAAGTCATAGGCGTACTGGTTGCGGTGTGATTCGAAATGCATTTTCGTGACGTCGCAAATCCTAAATATAACAAAGCGGAACATTAATAACATTTGAAAAATCAAAACATATAAGTAAATCAGATAAAAACAAATACGGCAGTTGAGCGACCGTGCTAGAACCACGCAATTCGGGAGTGCATAACACCTTCTCCCGGGTTGACAGAATTCCTTATCCGGATTTCTAGTTTCGCGGACTGTAAAACACAGTCATACTTTCCTCAGTTCGGGATTAAACCGGTGACTTGGGATACTATTATTTTCCCAAGTGGCGACTCTGAAAATTAATAAAAAATCCTGTTCCGAATGTCCTTTAATTGGAATAACTCCTTCCCTATTATTATTATATCCTTTCCCGTGGTGTAGTAGTTAATATGTGGAACATAAAGAAAAAGGAGGTGTGACACCATACGATAAGGAGGAATAGAAATAGGCTGAGTTCCCGGCACCAAATTAATCCCAAAGTCAATATCCCTGTCCGGCGGCATGCCCGGTAGGTCTGAGGGAAACACATTAGGAAAATCCCACACAATGGGAACATAATCAATACTGGGAGTCTCAGCTCCAACATCCCGCACTAATGCCAAATACGATGGACATTCCTTCCCAATAATCCGTTGGGCCTTGAGGAAAGATATTACCCTGCTGGGTTCATAATTAGTCATGCCTCACCACTCGATCCTCGGAATACCCGGCATAGCCGAAGTGACTATCT
>JASVEL010008100.1:0-89970 GCA_032618575.1 Nicotiana noctiflora
GCCCAAGGGGCTTATATGCATTCATGATTATGCATGGATCGGGCTGCACGCCGCAACATGAGCGATATTGATATTGCGCTTGGGCTGTGGAAGCCCTTTCGGAGTCTAAACCCCCACAGTGAGCGCGAGTACCTTTTCATGGATCGAGCTGTACGCTACATCGTCATATGCATTGCATTGCATACATACATTGGACTTGTACTACGTGGCATGACATTTAGCACTCATACATTACTGGCATACATGTGTTATCTGACTTATTGACCAGACACTCTGGTGGAAATTGATAAGGAGTGTTGAGCCCAAGGGGCAGATTGAGTGCAGACTTGCACTGTCTGAGGTTGTACTAGGCATTGAGCTGTTATAATGAATGGAAGAGATGTTAAAAAGAGATTTCTAAATAATCTACTGACATATGCTAAAAAGGAACAAAATGAAAGTGTATTGTACTTTAAAAGATCGTTCGTTATTATCTAGGATGAGATAATGCTTTGTGTGGTTTTCTTTTCCTCAGCATTATTTACTTTTATTACCGCTGAGTTGGAAGTACTCACTCGACTCCCTGCACCATGTGTGCAGATTCAGGTACTTGGGAGCTTAGCTAAGCTTGAAGCTGATATAGAGCTCCATTTGGGATCGTCGAGGTAGCTGCCTGCCGTCCGCAAGACCCGACGCTCCCCCCTTGTTACTCTGTTACTACTTGTTTTATTCCGCATACTCAAAGACTTGTAGATTATTTACATTATTGACTGATATTCTGATAGAGTGTCACGACCCTAGTTCACCAATCGTGAACATGTCATGACGGCACCCAGTCCCCACGACTAGGTAAGCCTAACACTTTGCGGAATGTACAAGTTTATGAACTTTAAAAAAGAAATAACGGAAAACAATATAAATAGGAATGTAATCCGTGCCGCTTGGCACATACACTCGTCAACACACTGTGTAAAAATACTACCAAGACCCGGAATCCCACGGGTAACACATACTAAAAGAAATACAACTGTGGCTCTATGTGTAAAGAGTATCTAAAACAATGGAATGAAGGAAAAACATCTACTAGAACCATCATACCTCGTGGTCTCCGGATCCACAGACGTAGCAGATCATACCTCGAGGTCTCCAAGTGTGCCGCTGATATCACCTAGTATGGGCCTGTCCTGATGTACCTGGATCTGCACAACAAAAGTGTGCAGAAGAGTAGCATGAGTACACCACAATGGTACTCAGTAAGTGCCAAGCCTAACCTCGATGGAGTAGTGACGAGAAAGGTCAGGGCCCTACTGAGAGAAAACAATTACGAAATGATAATAACAATAATAAGCAGTTTAAATGGTAATAATTCCGAAATAACAGCAATAAAATGATTACTGCAACCGCCTACAATCAAGCTAATAACAAGTAACAAACTCAATTAACAAGTCCAGGAACTGTGGGAATTGAACCCACAGTCCCTTTCCATAACCAACAATCCAAGAGCTACAGGAATTGAACCCGTAGTCCCAATCTCCATAACTGAGGATCTCCGGGAATCGAACCCGCAGTCCATATCTCAATAACTCAGGATCTCCGGGAATCGAACCCGTAGTCCACAAACAATATCACTTTGGGTCTCTGGGAATCGAACCCACAGCCTTGGGATCTCCGGGAATTGAACCCACAATCCATATCTCAATAACTCGGATCTCCGGGAATCGAACCCGCAGTCCATAAACAATATCACTTCGGGTCTCTGGGAATCGAACCCACAACCCATATCTTAATAACTCGGATCTCCGGGAATCGAACCCGCAGTCCACTAACACATCAAATAAAGAAAAGGCACACAGAGAGAATATAATATGTTTAACTACAACTTCACCGAAACTAGTGCCAACAATTTATCAAGAAGTTCAAGTAAGTCGACTAGGCAATTAAACATGTCGAATCCTAGCTAATCATGCTTTTCTAACTAATACCGGGTAAAAATAACGCTTTTATCAGCTAAGAGCAGGAATATCACTAATCGGACAATTCAAGTAAATGTGTGTTACAACAATCAGCGCATGTACACGCCCGTCACCTCGCGTACAAGGCATTTAAACTATCACATAATATCCTAGGGGTGAAAGTTCCCCCACACGAGGTTAGACAAGCCACTTACCTCAATTTCGGTACAAAACCGCTAAGAGACAACTCTCTTGCCACGAATGTCGGCCTCCACAGGCGTAGTATCTGATAAAAATCAATAGAATCATATCAAAATAGGCCAATTGGGCATTACCCAATCAAAACAATTCAAAATACACCAAAAAACCTATAAGTTGCCAAAACCCGACTTTCGGTACGCTTATCAAAAAATTGCGAAAGTTATATATTCGGTTTCCTCATCTCAATACGAGTCCGTGCATATAAAATTTATCGAAATCGGACTCCGTTTGCCCATCCAAATCAAAGATTTTCTAAAATTTAGGCCTAGGGCTCAAACCCACCTTTAATCCCCCATTTTCAGTGAAATAATGAAGAATTTCATGATAAAATGATGTAATTAAGCCTCAAAACTTACCTCCAACGAACCCCCGATGATTTCTCAGTGCTCTCCCGTGATTTCTTCTCTCTAGGGCTCAAAATTATGTTTTGGGTGAATGAACCCGCGAGCCCTCTGTTCTGCAATTTAATTTCACTGCCAGGAAATTTCACTCTACACGTTCGCGATGCCCCTCACGCGAACGCGATGCCTTGCTTCATTTTACTCTTCGCGAACGCGAACGCTCCAACGCCTTCGGATGAACGAATTCCCAGCGCCTGATGTTCCTTCTCCGCGTTCATGATACCCATCACGCGAACGCGATGCACACCCTCACGCACCTACGCGAACGTGACCCCTGGAACGCGATCGCGAATCTCAAGACTCCTGGCCTACGCGAACGCGATGCCCAGCCACGCGATCGCGATGCTTTGATATGCGTGGCCTTCGCGAACGCGGCCCATGCCACGCGAACGCGAAGGCTTAAATGCCTGCCAGTGATCTGCAATTTTCTGCAGATTCTTGCCAAGTTCAAATGCCCGGTTGATGGTCCGAGTTCATCCCGAGGTCCCCGGGACCCCAACGAAAACCACCAACATACTCCACAACATGTTACGGACTTGTTCCAATCATAAAAACACCATCCTAAACATCAAAATCACCATTTACATACGGATTCAAGCCTAAGTTTCTTCAAAACTTTCAAAACTAACATTCAATCCAAAACCCGATCAAACGACGTCCGAATGACCTGAAAATTTGCGGACATATCCAAAATCACATAACGAAGCTACAGAAATTGTTGGAATTCCGTTCCGACCCCCGGATCAAAATCTCACCTATCGTTCGGATTCGCCAAAATTTCAAACTTCGGCATTTCAAGCCTAATTGAGCTACGGACCTCCAAAATACATTCCGAACGCGCTCCTAACCCCGAAATCACCTAACGGAGCTAATGGAACCATTAGATTTCCGTTCCGAGGTCGTCTAAACACTTTTCCGGCTACGGGCCATTTTTCAACTATAAGGCTTCTATTTAGGGACTAAGTGTCCAAAAACACTCCGAATTCCAGAGCCGACCCTCCCGGCAAACCGCAATAGCAAAAATGAACTTAAGGGAACACTTAAATAGGGGTTCGGGGCGTAATTTTCTAAAACGACCGGCCGGGTCGTTACATCTTCCCACACTTAAAAGATTCGTTCGTCCTCGAACGAGCATAGAAAACATACCTGGAGTGGTGAAAAGATGAGGGTACTGGCTGCGCATATCCTGCTCGGTCTCCCAAGTCGCCTCCTCGACCGGCTGGCCCCGCCACTGAACCTTTACCGAAGCGATGTTCTTTGACCTTAGTTTCCTGACTTGCCTGTCTAAAATGGCAACTGGCTCCTCAACATAAGACAGATCCTTGTCTAGCTGAACAGAAGTGAAATCCAATACATGCGACGGGTCACCATGGTATTTCCGGAGCATAGAGACATGAAATACGGGGTGGACTCCGGCTAGGCTGGGAGGTAAGGCCAACTCATAAGCAACCTCTCCAACACGCCTCAAAATCTCAAAAGGGCCAATAAATCTAGGACTCAGCTTCCCTTTCTTCCCAAACCTCATAACGCCCTTCATGGGCGAGACTCGAAGCAAAACCCGCTCACCAACCATAAAAGCCACATCGCGAACCTTCTTGTCCGCATAACTCTTCTGTCTAGACTGGGCCGCACGAAGTCTGTCCTGAATCACCTTGACCTTGTCCATTGCATCCTGAACCATATCAGTACCTAGCAGCCTGGCCTCGCCCGGCTCGAACCAACCCACGGGAGACATGCACCTCCTACCATATAGGGCCTCATACGGTGCCATCCGAATACTGGACTGGTAGCTGTTGTTATAAGCAAACTCCGCCAGTGGCAAGAAGTGATCCCATAAACCTCCAAACTCAATCACGCACGCACGGAGCATATCCTTCAAAATATGAATAGTGCGTTCGGACTGCCCATCAGTCTGGGGGTGAAAGGCTGTGCTCAGCTCTACCCGAGTACCTAACTCCTGCTGTACGGCTCTCCAGAACCGTGAAGTGAACCGAGTGCCTCTATCCGAAATGATGGAAACTGGAATACCATGCAGCCGAACTATCTCCCTGATATAGATCTCCGCCAGTCGCTCCGATGAATAAGTAGTGCTCACCGGTATGAAATGGGCGGACTTGGTCAACCGATCCACAATAACCCAAATGGAATCAAACTTCCTAACAGTCCGTGGAAGTCCAGATACAAAGTCCATGGTGATGCGCTCCCATTTCCACTCTGGAATCTCAATCTGCTGCATCAATCCACCCGGACGCTGATGCTCATACTTCACCTGCTGGCAGTTGAGGCATCTAGAAACATAATCAACTATATCCCTCTTCATCCGCCTCCACCAGTAATGCTGTCTCAAGTCCTGATACATCTTCGCGGCACCCGGATGGATGGAATACCGCGAGCTATGGGCCTCTGCTAGAATCAGCTCTCGAAGATCATCTACATTGGGCACACAGATACGCCCATGCATCCTCATAACTCCATCATCCCCGATGATAACATCTCGAGCATCACCACGCCGAACTCTATCCTGAATGACAAGCAAATGAGGGTCGTCGAACTGACGCTCCCTGATGCGGTCAAATAGAGAAGACCGAGAAACCACACAAGCCGGAACCCTGCTAGGCTCCGAAAGATCCAATCTAACAAACTGTCTGGCCAAAGCCTGAACATCCATCGCCATAGGCCTCTCCGAAGCCGGTAGATATGCCAAACTCCCCAAACTCTCTGCCCGACGACTCAAGGCATCAGCAACCACATTAGCCTTGCCCGGATGATAGAGAATAGTAATATCATAGTCCTTCAGTAGCTCCAACCATCTCCTCTCACGCATATTCAGGTCCTTCTTCTTAAGCAAGTGCTGCAAGCTCCGATGATCTGTGTAGATCTCACAAGGAATCCCATATAAATAATGACGCCAAATTTTCAAGGCGTGAACAATGGCAACTAGCTCCAAATCATGAACAGGATAATTCTTCTCATGCACCTTCAGCTGTCTCGACGCGTAGGCAATCACCCTACCGTCCCGCATCAATACCGCACCGAGTCCAACTCGTGAGGCATCACAATATACAGTATAGGACCCCGAACCTGTAGGCAACATCAATATAGGGGCCGAAGTCAAAGCTGTCTTGAGCTTCTGAAAGCTCGCCTCACACTCATCTGTCCACTGGAAAGGGGCACCCTTTTGGGTCAATCTGGTCATAGGTGCTGCAATCGAAGAGAACCCCTCTACGAAACAACGGTAATAGCCCGCCAATCCAAGGAAACTGCGAATCTCAGTAACGGAAGAGGGTCTGGGCCAACTCTGCACGGCCTCCACCTTTCTCGGATCTACTCGAATACCATCACTCGACACCACGTGGCCCAAAAATGCCACTGAACTCAACCGGAATTCACATTTAGAGAACTTGGCATATAGCTGCTTCTCCCTCAGAATCTGAAGCACTATCCTCAAATGCTGCTCGTGCTCCTCCCGACTCCGGGAATATACTAGAATATCATCAATGAAGACAATCATGAACGAGTCCAGATAAGGCCTGAACACACTGTGCATCAAATGCATAAAAGCCGCTGGAGCATTAGTCAGCCCAAAAGACATCACGAGGAACTCATAGTGGCCATACCGAGTCCTGAAGGCAGTCTTCGGGATATCTGGCTCCTGAATCTTCAGCTGATGATACCCAGAGCGCAAATCAATCTTAGAAAACACCTGTGCGCCCTGTAGTTGGTCAAATAAATAATCAATGCGAGGCAAAGGATACCGGTTCTTCACTGTAACCTTGTTCAGCTGATGATAGTTAATACACATACGAATAGAACCGTCCTTTTTCTTCACAAACAACACAGGAGTACCCCAAGGAGAAACACTGGGTCAAATGAAACCCTTACCCAATAACTCCTGTAACTGATCTTTCAACTCCTTCAACTCGGGAGGAGCCATACGGTACGGTGGAATAGAAATGGGCTGAGTGCCCGGCAACAAATCAATAGCAAAATCAATATCTCTGTCGGGCGGCATGCCCGGGAGATCAGCTGGAAATACATCAGCAAAGTCACGTACCACAGGAACGGAATCAATAGAGGGAGTGTCAATACTGACGTCCCGCACATAGGCTAGATAAGTAGCACACCCCTTCTCAACCATACGCTGAGCTCTGAGAAAAGAAATAACACGGCTAGGGGTGTGATCTAGAGTACCACTCCACTCAATACGTGGAATGCCTGGCATAGCCAGCGTCACGGTCTTGGCGTGACAATCAAGAATAGCATAATGGGGCGACAACCAGTCCATGCCCAGAATAATATCAAAATCGACCATCCCGAGCAACAATAGATCCGCTCTGGTCTCAAAATCACAAATGGTAACCAAACACGACCGATATACACGGTCCACGACCAAAGAATCACCCACCGGAGTGGAAACATAAATGGGGGCACTCAAAGAATCCCGAGGCACACCCAGATGAGAAGCAAAGTAAGAAGACACATATGAAAAAGTGGAACCAGGGTCGAATAGAATCGATGCCTCCCTGTGACTAACCAGAATAATACCTGTGATAACAGAGTCAGATGCAACAGCCGCAACGCGATCAGGAATAGCATAGAATCTGGCCTGCCCCTCTCTCGAGGGCGGCCTCTGGCACCCTGATCCCCACCCCTGGCTGGCTGGGCAGGTGGAGTGGCAGCTGGAGCTAGAATGATGGGCTGCTGGCCCTGAGAACCGCGTTGAGGCTGCGAAGACTGATGAGGTGCTCCCCTCCTACGTCTGGGGCACTCCCTAACCAGATGGCGAGAATCCCCGCACTCAAAGCAAGCTCTGGGAGGACGCGGTGGCTGTGACTGACCGGCCTCACCCCCACTAGTCTGACCCTTGGAAGTACCCCGCGCATGAGGTGCACTGGAAATTGGGGGAGCATAATAAGGCTCCTGAGGTGCTGGAAGAGCTGGAGTACTACCGGCTGCTGGCAATGCTGAGTGAACTGGTCGACCGGAATAACCCCTGCCAAAATGACCGGCTGCTAAAGTGCGGGAACCAGAGAAATGGCCCGACTCAAGAGACCTCTTGGCCTCCCTCTCTCCCCGCTCTCTAGGGAGCATACTCTCGATCCTCCCGGCAATGCTCACTGCCTGTTGATAAGATATATCTGTCTCCAACTCTTTGGCCATGCTGGACCGGATTGGCGGAATCAGGCCCTCAATAAATCTCCGCACTCTCTCCCGGACCGTGGCTACCAAAGCCGGCGCATGCCTAGCTAGACGGGTGAAACTGATAGCATACTCCGATACTGACATGGAGCCTCTGTCGCAACCGCTCAAACTCCGAGCGCCAAGAATCCCTACGGCTCTGTGGAACAAACTCCCTCAAAAACAGATCTGAAAACTGCGTCCAAGTCAATGAAGCAGACTCCTCTAGACTATCCAACTCATACGTGCGCCACCAATCGTAAGTGGCCCCACGAAACTGAAAAGCGGTGAAGGAAACCCCGCCGGTCTCCACAATCCCCATAGTACGAAGAATACGATGACACTCCTCCGGAAAACCCAATGCATCATCTCGAAGCCAACCCACCGAACACCGGAGGGTCATATTTTCGAACCTCTCCAATCTACGTCGCTCGTCCTCAGAGGCAGCTGGCTCACCTCCGGGCTGTGCTGGGGCGGCATGAGGCATAACCAAAACCTCTGGAACCTGTCCCACTGGCACACGCTGCTCAGGTGTAACGGCTGCGGGAGTCTGGGCCCCTCCCTCGGCCTGAGATGTAGCTGCGATGAGAGGAAGCAGTCCTGCCTGAGCTAAAGTGGTATACATACTCATGAACTAGACCAGGGTCTCCTGGAGTGTTGGAGTAGTAGCCGCTGTAGTCGGTGTACTAGGTGCATGCGCTCCAACCTGGTCTACCTATGGCACCTCAGCGGTGGTGTGCGCGGGTGCTGTGGCTGCACCTCGGGCGCGTCCTCGTCCTGTACCTCGGCCCCGGCCTCCAACGGCGGCAACAGGGGGCGCGGGTACCTGATCGTCGCGAGTAGCACGTGTCCTCACCATCTGTGAGAGAATAGAAAGCAATAGTTTAGATTTGGTGCCAAAAATGTCGCACGACAAGGAATCCAAAAGAAATGAAGAGTTTCCTAAACAGTTACATAGCCCCTCGTAGATAAATACAAACGTCTCCGTATCGATCAGACGAGACTCTAAGTAACCGGTCTGTGTCCCGTGACTCCTATGAACCTAGAGCTCTGATACCAACTTGTCACGACCCTAGTTCACCAATCGTGAACATGTCATGACGGCACCTAGTCCCCACGACTAGGTAAGCCTAACACTTTGCGGAATGTACAAGTTTATGAACTTTAAACAAGAAATAGCGGAAAATGATATAAATAGGAATGTAATCCGTGCCGCTTGGCACATACACTCGTCAACACACTGCATAAAAATACCACCAAGACTCGCCCAGACCGTGGCTACCAAAGCCGGTGCATGCCTGGCGAGACGGGTGAAACTGATAGCATACTCCGATACTGACATGGGGCCCTGTCGCAACCGCTCAAACTCCGAGCGCCAAGAATCCCTAAGGCTCTGGGGAACAAACTCCCTCAAAAACAGATCTAAAAACTGCATCCAGGTCAATGAAGCAGACTCTCCGGACTATCCAACTCATACATGCGCCACCAATCATAAGCGGCCCTACGAAACTAAAAAGCAGTGAAGGAAACCCCGCTGGTCTCCACAATCCCCATAGTACAAAGAATATGATGACACTCTTCTAGAAAACCCAATGCATCATCTAAAGCCAACCCACTGAACACTGGAGGGTCATATTTCTTGAACCGCTCCAATCTACGCTGCTCATCCTCAGAGGCAGCTGGCCCTCCTCTGGGCTGTGCTGGGGCAGCAGGAGGCATAACCATAATCTTTGGAACCTGTCCCACTGGCACTAGCTGCTCAGGTGTAGCGGCTGCGGGAGTCTGGGTCCCTCCCCCGGCCTGGGATGTAGCTGCAGTGAGAGGAAGCAACCCTGCCTGAGCCAAAGTGGTATACATACTCATGAACTGGGCCAGGGTCTCCTGTAATGCTGGAGTAGTAGCAGTTGTAGTCTGTGTACCAAGTGCCTGTGCTCCAACCTGGTCTACCTGTGGCACCTCAGCGGCGGCGTGCGCGGGTGCTGTGGCTGCACCTCGGGCGCGTCCTCGTCCTCTACCTCGGCCCCGGCCTCTGACGGCGGCAACAGGGGGCGCGGGTACCTGATCATCGCGAGTAGCTCGTGTCCTCACCATCTGTGAGAGAATAGAAAGCAGTAGTTTAGATTTGATGCCAAAAATGTCGCACGACAAGGAATCCAAAAGAAATGAAGAGTTTCCTAAATAGTTACATAGCCCTCGTAGATAAATACAGACGTCTCCGTATCGATCAGCGAGACTCTAAGTAATCGGTCTGTGTCCCGTGACTCCTATGAACCTAGAGCTCTGATACCAACTTGTCACGACCCTAGTTCACCAATCGTGAACATGTCATGACGGCACCTAGTCCCCACGACTAGGTAAGCCTAACACTTGGCGGAATGTACAAGTTTATGAACTTTAAACAAGAAATAGCGGAAAATAATATAAATACGAATGTAATCCGTGCCGCTTGGCACATACACTCGTCAACACACTGTATAAAAATACTACCAAGACCCGGAATCCCACGGGTAACACAGGCTAAAAGAAATACAATTGTGGCTCTATGTGTAAAGAGTATCTAAAACAACGGAATGAAGGAAAAACATCTACTAGAACTATCATAATAGAAGGAGGGCCTCCGCATCCGCGGACATAGTAGATCATACCCCGAGGTCTCCAAGTGTGCTGCTGATATCACCTAGAATGGGTCTGTCCTGATGTACCTGGATCTGCACAACAAAAGTGTGCAGAAGAGTAGCATGAGTACATCATGGCAGTACTCAGTAAATGCCAAGCCTAACCTCGATGGAGTAGTGACGAGGAAGGTCTGGGCCCTACTGAGAGAAAACAATTACGAAATGATAATAACAATAATAAGCAATTTAAATGGTAATAATTTCGAAATAACAACAATAAAATGATTACTGCAACTGCCTATAATCAAGCTAATAACAAGTAACAAACTCAATTAACAAGTCCAGGACCTGTGGGAATTGAACCCACAGTCCCTTTCCATAACCAACAATCCAGGAGCTACAGGAATTGAACCCGCAGTCCCGATAACAGTATCCCTGGGTCTCCGGAAATCGAACCCGCAGTCCATATCTCAATAACTCAGGATCTCCAGGAATCAAACACGCAGTCCATATCTCAATAACTTAGGATCTCCGGGAATCGAACCCGCGGTCCATATCTCAATAACTCAGGATCTCCGAGAATCGAACCCGCATTCCATATCTCAATAACTCGGATCTCCGGGAATCGAACCCGCTGTCCATATCTCAATACCTCGGATCTCCGGGAATCGAACCCGCAGTCCATAACACATCAAATAAAGAAAAGGCACACAGAGAGAATATAATATGTTTAACTACAACTTCACCGAACTAGTGCCAACAATTTATCAAGAAGTTCAAGTAAGTCGACTGGGCAATTAAACATGTCGAATCCTAGCTAATCATGCTTTTCTAACTAATACCGGGTAAAAATAACGCTTTTATCAGCTAAGAGCAGGAATATCACTAATCGGACAATTCATGTAAAATGTGTGTTACAACAACCAGCGCATGTACACGCCCGTCAACTCGCATACAAGGCATTCAAACTATCACATAATATCCTAGGGGTGAAAGTTTCCCCACACGAGGTTAGACAAGCCACTTACCTCAATTCAGGTACAAAACCGCTAAGAGACAACTCTCTTGCCGCGAATGTCGGCCTCCACAATCCTAGTATCTGATAAAAATCAATAAAATCACATCAAAATAGGCCAATTGGGCATTACACAATCAAAACAATTCAAAATACACCAAAAAACCCACAAGTTGCCAAAAGTTGACTTTTGGTACGCTTATCGAAAAATCGTGAAAGTTATATATTCGGGTTCCTTATCTCAATACGAGTCCGTGCATATAAACTTTATCGAAATCGGACTCCGTTTGCCCATCCAAATCAAAGATTTTCTAAAATTTAGGCCTAGGGCTCAAACCCACCTTTAATCCCCCATTTTCAGTGAAATAATCAAGAATTTCATGATAAAATGATGTAATTAAGCCTCAAAACTTACCTCCAACGAACCCCCGATGATTTCTCGGTGCTTCCTCGTGTTTTCTTCTCTCTAGGGCTCAAAATTATTTTTTGGGTGAATGAACCCGTGAGCCCTCTGTTCTGCAATTTAATTTTACTGCCAGACCCCTTTGCTCTACGCGTTCGCGTGAGCTCCCACGCATTCGGGATGTCCAGCTTCATTTTACTCTTCGCGAACGCGAACGCTCCAACGCGTTCGCGATGAACGAATTCCCAGCGCCTGATTTTCCTTCTACATGTTCGCGATACCCATCACGGGAACGCGATGCACACCCTCACGCACCTACGCGAACGCGACCCCTGGAACGCGATCGCGAAGCTCAAGACTCTTGGCCTACGCGAACGCGATGTCAAGTCACGCGATCGCGATGCTTTGATCCACCTGGTCTTCGCGAACACGGCCCATGCCACGCGAACGCGAAGGCTTAAATGCCTGCCAGTGATCTGCAATTTTCTGGAGATTCTTGCCAAGTTCAAATGCCCGGTTGATGGTCCGAATTCATCCCGAGGCCCCCGGGACCCCAACAAAAACCACCAACATACTCCACAACATGTTACGGACTTTTTCCAATCATAAACACACCATCCTAAACGTCAAAATCACCATTTACATACGGATTCAAGCCTAAGTTTCTTCAAAACTTTCAAACTAACATTCAATCCAAAACCCGACCAAACGATGTCCGAATGACCTGAAAATTTGCGGACATATCCTAAATCACATAACGAAGCTACAGAAATTGTCGGAATTCTGTTCCGACCCCTGGATAAAAATCTCACCTATCGTTCGGATTCGCCAAAATTTCAAACTTCGGCATTTCAAGCCTAATTGAGCTACGGGCCTCCAAAATACATTCTGGACGCGCTCCCAACCCCGAAATCACCTAACAGAGCTAATGGAACCATTGGATTTCCATTTCGAGGTCGTCTAAACACTTTTCTAGTTACGAGCCATTTTTCAACTATAAGGCTTCTATTTAGGGACTAAGTGTCCCACACACTCCGAATTCCAGAGCCGACCCTCCCGGTAACCCACAATAATAGAAATGAACTTAGGGAAACAGTTAAAATTGGGGTTCGGGGGGTAATTTTATAAAACGACCGGCCGGGTCGTCACATAGAGGCTCTTGGCTCGTGACCCTAGATCTTTGGGAAGTTATGTTGTGTTTTCGAGAGATTTCCGGATATTCTTAATACTATCAGTTTGATCTTATTTTCCTTCACTATTGATGACTTAAAATAAATGATTCTGAGCTCTAAGCTCGAGATGACAGTGTATTTGGTCGGGCCGGCCTAGTAATATGCTGGGCGCCATCACGACCGGGTTTTCGGGGTCGTGGCACTTGTAGTGTCCGACTTAATATTAGATTGTGGATAATAATTGAAGGCTGTGGAAGAACTTATTTACAAATATGTCATTCATATTTTATTATTATGGTTAAAACATATGTTGTAGTAAACCCGAAGTTTACTAAAATAAATAGCTATCAAATTAAGACTATAAATGATTGGAAGATTGAAAATCTTCATGTTTCCACAATCATAGGGGGTAAAATAATACGTATATGAGAAGTCACCCGCCATATTTTTCGATTTATACTACATCATGTATCACGGTAAACCAGAAGTTTACTAATACAAAAGTAGCCATAGTAAATCAATAATTTACTAATGCAAAAGTTTATGTCATAGTAAACCAGAAGTTCACTAAGAGATAGCACATGCCATGATAAACTTGAAGTTTTCATTTGCCATTGTTAAATGAGCTATTTAAGAATTTAGATAAGCATATACTGAAGAACTAGAAGATTCTTCAAGAATTCTTCTGTGTTGCTTGCTCTTATAATAAATTGATTATACCAGCTAAAGTTGGGAGTAAGACCCCTAATTCTGAAATATATAAAAGGTGAATATGGGCCCATTAACCTATCAAGTGAACCACTTATAGATGCATATATAAGATGGTTACATGTAACCTGCAGTTTGGCATTTGAAATTGCTTTTCTCACTTAAGAGCATAATTTTATGATTATGAAATCAAGATAGTTCATCTTGATAATACTGGTTTATATACAAGCTAGTTTAGTAGTTAATACCTCTTATTAATGTCTAAACCGTTGTTTATGAGAACAAAGTTTCATGTGTTGGTCTAAGATTTTCTAAATTGCATATAGCAGCACTTGTATGCATCAGACCAACAGTATATGATAAGTCCTTCCCTCACAATTGATTTTGGATCAGAAATCAAATATTTTACTATCTTTTGATGTGTGGTATATGATTAATTTATCTACCACAATGTACAAAAATATGTTTTCCAAAAAAGATTAGGGATATATGTTAGTTTTTCTAACATTTGGGGAAGGGAATAAATAGTTGAAAAATATGCTATATGAATAAAATGATCATTAATATGATCCTCACTTAGAAGATAATTAAAATCAAATGCCAGAAGCATTTGCAGATCAAATATCAAATATCATATTTCAGTTGCAAATGCTCCTATTAAAATTTAAAGTCCCTGAAGGATAGAGTTTACTGTATGCATGAAGCGTGGTAGATCAATCGGTTCCAAAGGTAATAATACTTGAAAAATGATAAGGAGTTAATGATCGTCATGAGAAGGAAATGAGCTCTTGAAGAGCCCACGACATAACATTTCATGAAACTCCAGAAGAAGTGGAGGTGCCTGAAAATAAAGAAAGTGATTAGATTTCAACAATTTATGCTGCTTAGAAAATGATACAAAATGACCGTCGATGATATATTTGATACAATATAGTGCACAATACTGTGAAATATTATGAGGATCAGACCATTAGTCTAGACACCTGAAGATGTCATGCCATTTAAATACAAGTCATAACCTATTAAATCTCAATAAAGATCCCTAAAAGATTTAAGATGCCTGAAGCATTTAGATTAAAGTCTTGAGAAATGTACTCGATCAGATTATAAAGATCTTTGTACGGTTTAAATCAAAATGGGCGCATGTGATATTATCGCCTCAGTGAATATTTGCTGAAAGAAAGTTACATAAATGATGTTATTTGTCCATCTATTCTTATAAAGAAAATGTCATGAGAATTAGATACACTTGCTGTTTACGTTGATAACATAAATCTTATTAGAACTCCAGAAGATCTTCAAAGGCAATTGAAAATATTAGGAAAGAATTTGAGATGAAAGATCTTGAAAAAATAAAAAATAAAAAATATCTTGGTCTGCAAATTAAATATTTAGCATACGAGATCTTTGTCCATCAATTTTCCTATATAGAAAGGGTCTTTAAATGCTTTTTACATGGACAAAGCACACCCATTAAGTACACCAATGGGTGTTCGATCACTTGAAGTGAATAAGGATCCGTTCCGATCTCCAGAAGTGGATGATGAACTCCTTGGTTTTGAAATACTCTATTTCAGTACAATTGCTATGCACTTATTTATCTTGCTAATTCTAACAAAGGCTGTGCAGATCGTATTGGTTATGCAGATACAAGATTAGAATGCAGAGACTCAACTATTTGAAACAAGATTTTCATCAGGGGGAGTAAAATACGCGATGCACTCTTTTTTTCCTTATTAACTTTTTTTCCACAAGTTTTTCCTTATAAGGTTTTTAATGAGGCACCAAGCAATGCGTATTACTAAATATGTGCACTTATATATATATATATATATTTTTAATGAGGCACCAAGCAATGCGTATTACTAAATATGTGCACTCATTTTCCTTCACTAGATTTTTTTCCCACGGGGTTTTTCCTAGTAAGGTTTTAATGAGGCACATTATCTTTTAATGAACATCCAAGGGGGAGTGTTATAAAAATATTATATATGGATGTTCATTTAGTACTCCGTTATAAATAAGCTTCCTGAAGAAGTTTATCCATATGGGACTCCGCCGAAATTTGTTTATCTATTGAGTACTCTATTGGAAATAAGCTTCCTGAAGAAGCTTATCACTTCGGTATCCGATTATGGATAAATATTAGCCCCGATAGAAGATTATTCATACCGGGTATAATAAGCTTATCAATTTGGTACCCAGTTATGGATAAATATTACCCGTGATTGGGTCTAGAAGCTGGTGACTCAGTCGACTTACGACGAGCATCGGTGGTGAGCCGAGTCTTGAGGCAGATGGGAGGTGAACTTCACGGTGTGTGCGCATACTATTTCTTCCTTGCCCCTTGATGACAATAAAATATTCATATATTATATACATAATAATAAATTATTTTAAACAATATATATATATATATATATATATATATATATATATATATATATATATATATATATATATATATATATGTAAATTTTCTGTATTTTCTAAATATGTAAATTTTCTGTATTTTCTAACAGTATTTTGCAGGAAATAAAAATATCATGACAAAACAATTAAATGGATAAAAAGAGATCACGAGGCATCATGAAAAAAGAGACCACGACGCATCATGACAAAAGAACCACGAGGCATCGTGGCACCTTATGAGATTTCATTTCTATAAAAAGGATGTCTTATTTGTGTTGATTGAGAGGAAGATCATACGTACCTAATTAATAATTTTTTTCTAGATTTGGTTTGTACTTCTTTCTTTATCTCTTTCACTTTCCTCTTGTAGTTTTTTATTTTCTAAGAGTGATAATATTATTTTAAGAATTCCTTTCTTTGTGAGATTTAAATACTCCATAATGGATTAATCTCTTTCGTTGGGATAGTTGATGAAGCTCGATATTGTTATAATATTAATCTCAATTTTACTATATACTTGACCTGAAACTTTCTAGTTATATTTCCATATTGTGCTGGAATATTAGTTTTAATTAATTATTATCACTTCTATCTATTTATTCTCCAAAGTTAGTTCTATGTCAATTTTGTAATTCTCACGAAGCAAAATTAATATATGATAACTATTGGGTAAAATAATAGAGTGAGAGTACTTCTTTTTAAGCTGTCATTCCATGTCTTTAATCTTGCTTACTTCCATTCTAATTCTCACGGAGGAGTTGGAGTTGGCAAGATTATTGATTTTTTAGTGAAAAGTAATTGCAAGAGGATATTTCTATATTGTGCTGGAATATTAGTTTTAAATTAGTTATTATCACTTCTATCTATTTATTCTCCGAAGTTAGTTGTATGTCAATTTTTTTTATTCTCACGAAGCAAAACTAATATATGATAACTATTGGGTAAAATAATAGAGTGAGTGTAATTCTTTTTAAGCTATTATTCCAAGTCTTTAATCTTGCTTACTTCCATTCTAATTCTCACGGAGGAGTTTTAGTTGGCAAGATTATTGATTTTTAGTAAAAAGTAATCGTAAGAGATTTTTACTATCTTATAGCGCAATTCAAGCAAGAAAAGAATTTCAGTTTAATCGTCACGAGTCATATATCAATTGATTTACATAATTTTCACGGAATGTTATTAATTGATTATTTCTTATTGAGCAAACATAATTGTATTAGCAATAAACAATTATTCCTAAGAGAATTACATGTAGAACTAAGATTTTATTATTATCACGCTATTGTGTGAATTCAATGACTCCCAACTCTTTTTTAAATATAAAGCTTCCGAAAGTTATTTTGTAACCAATTTAGATTTTCAACAAACAAAACTTCATCAATTTAGTTCTCTCAAATAGTAGTAAGGATATTATAAGTTGGTAGCTAGATTATCCAATCTCCGTGGGACAATATCATAAACTATACTAGAATTTGATATTAGCCTCGTCAAATATTTGGTGCCGTTGCCGGGGATTGGCACAAGTCTACTTCAGACTAAATATTCTATTACTAATTTGGGAACTTACTATTAGTATTATTATCTTCGTTATAAATATTTACTAAATATTACTACTATTACTCTTACTATTACAAGTACTAACACCTCATACAAGTGTTATTATCTTTTATCCTTCTTATCAGGATTAAAGCATAGTACACTACTGAAAAATTCACCTATGGCTACGGATGCAAGACCGTTCCAATAGGTAAGTAAACCGTTGCCATAGATCTGTCGCTACGGTTCAACACCCGTTCCACAAGCTGGCGTGGCTATAGAGCTTATGGAACGGTTTTTGAAACGGTTCAGATGACCGTTGCTATAGTACAGTCTATCGCAACGATTTTTTCTCTTCCTGTTGGAACGATTATTTTCATCAACTGCAACGGTTACTTTATGTTACCATAAAAGCAACTGCAACGGTCCATAACCGTTACTATATCTATTAAGTCGTTACATGCATGACAGAAATGGCAACGATTTCTTCAAGAAATTGCAACGGTTGAATTACCTATTGCAACGGTTTTGAGAAAATTTTGGAACGGTTTATAAGTCCTATTGCAACGGTTTGTAGAATAATTTTGAACGATTACAAATGATATTGCAACGGTTGAACTACCTATGGCAACGATTGAACTACTTATGGCAACAGTTCTGTTAGCTGGAACAGTTTAATTGAATTGAAAATAGTGTCTCCTGCTGCAATAAACTATAAAACATTAAAATTTATATAAATAACAAAATAAAACTATTCATAATCCAAATTATCTAACAAGCTAATTAATAATAAATCCATAGATAATGATGAAACCAATAAGTACATACAACTGATCTTTCAAGTCCACAATTTTAAAATGTTTTGATAACAAACATATATTCTTATAAACCGCCACATGCAGCTACAACAATCAACAATTCAAAAATCTCTTAAGTAAGATCAAGATCTTCATCACTGCCTTCATCACTACCTCTGCCTTCCTTTGCTTCTTCTACTCCACCTACAAAAGAGTATAAATAAAATTATAAATCTCGTTTCCTTGATATCAAAAACCTCATAAAGGGTTGCATTGCTAAGTTGCTACAACTATGTATTTATATATTTGAAAATGGAAATCAAAACCCAATTCTTTCACCCATCTAGTTAAAAATATTATGTTTACATATACTAAAAGGCTTCTTTTTATTTTTTAACCCAAACGAGTGACTTTGGGAAGATATACTAAGATTCATAAGAGCTCATATATGGTTGCACCAATAGATTATCAACAAATAAGTGAAGATTAAATGGATTTCTAATGCTAGGTCATTAAATACTTGGAGCAAACAAAACACCTAAATCTTAACATCACGAATCAATTGATGGCCAGCTGAACCAAATCCCTAACATAAATAAAGAATACAAAAAACAGCAACAACTTCGGGTGTTACAAGAATTAAGTGCACATCAATCCCAATTCCCAACTGATTAAGACGAAATTGAAAAAAGAAAATATTATACCTGAACCCGAAAACCCTGCACCCTTTCAACAACTACAGCTGAAACAAGACCGATGCCGTTTCTTGAAAAACGTATTTGTTGTGTTACAAATGAAGGAAAAAAATCAATTACTGGGTGTTATAGATTAGCTTTGGTTTTAACATAAACAATTTTGATTATTCTTTTGGGGAGAGAATTGAATTGGTACGTTTTTTGCAGTCAGGCGAACTGATAACGAACCAGTAATTTTAATAAAACGTTGAACTGATAACGAACCACCACTGTTAGATTGTGGAATGGTTGGGCTGATCTAGATCCCATGGCTGACAGCCCATGTGCAGCAGGCTCACATGTGAAATAACTGAGCTCCCAAATGAAGCCCAGCTTGGTAGTCTGATGCGGACAGTGCTATTGTAATTGGGCCAAAGACAACCCAAAACATAAAACAACGAATATATTTGAAGCAAATCGTATCATTTAAGGATATCTGGAATCGATTAAACATAGATAATCTTTAATTCAAATGCAAAGCATACTTTTAAGGCTAACATGGATTCTAAGACAATACTAGTTGCAAAACACCATCTGTTGCACGAACTATTCACTGATTACAATCGCATCATTTAAGGGGCCCAAGTGCAGACAGAAAATAAGTTGAAACAGCTAATACTCCGGCACTTTTAATTTCTCTAGCTACGTACTTTGCTCTAGATGGTGTTGGCACTTTGTCAAACACTATAAGACTGGTTCGAAAGTATTTGAATTTCAGGTCATAGTCATCAGTAGTAGAGATTTCCGAGTGGGGAAGTACTGTTGATTCCCCTGTGGAGGGATTCCATACCAATAATATTGAAGGTTGTGCAAAATCACGATTACTCCAAATCCCGATGAGAAACAGGCCATCGCAACAACAATAGACTTTTATACCATATGTTGGATTACAACTTGAAGGCCAATCAAATTTTCTCATATCCTTAACAAGTTGAACCAAGGATAAAGAATAACAAAAGAAGTCAAAAGATTTATCATTAGGGGACCATTGGAAAGAAAAAAACAATTTTTGGGAATTCTGTTGGTACTTGGCATGATTGAGATGTTTCTTCTTAAAATAAGGTTCCGAGATCAATGTATTCCAAGATTCTGAAACACACTTGAAATGAACAAGTCACTGGTAGCCTGCTGAGGACTTTGAACCATTCCTAATTTTAATCGTAGGTCACTCAGGAAGTTTAAGCTGTATTTTTTCAAATCTGCAATGGCATTACTAACAATGTTTCATAATCAAAACTATGCGATAGGAATGATTACATGTCTTGTATAAGTGTTTAAGACTTTTTTTGTCACGACCCCAAATCCGGTCGTGATGGCGCCCAGCACACTGCTAGGCCAGGCCAGCCCGACCAATCAACAATAACCACGGAGCCACAAGCTCACTTTATCCAATTTAAGCACAACGGTGATAGATATATTTAAAACAGGGAACCAAGTCCCAACATGTGCCGACTCCCATAGACCGAAGGGTCAATAGTCATGAGCCTCTAAAGAACATAAGTGTAATAAGGTTTACAACCAAAGCTCAGAGCGGAAAGAAATAACAATACATGATCAAAGACAGTAGGAAGGAATATCGGGTCGTGCGGACGTCGGCAGCTACCTCGAAGTCTCCATAGAATGGCGATAACACAAGCCGTTGCGATAGCTCAACTGCCCTCCTAATCCTGTATATCTGCACACACACAAAAAAATGCGGGGGAGTGGGGTGAGTATATTTCAACTCAGTGAGTAACAAAAATAAACAACGACTGGAAGTGAGAACACCTGTACTATCACTATACAGTTCTAAGGGTAACCTCACAGGTACGTCATCACTATAATGAATACCCCCAATATCCGGTCCACATCTATGCCATCTAGGTCCCACACTGACCACATTCTCACTCATACCACTACGGTATACAACTATCTCAATATATGGAGACATATACATATGTCTATATCATATCAGTATTTTAGTATATATATGAATATCCATAAGTATAATGCTGCGGCGTGCAACCCGCTCTAATACATATACCGCTGCTGCGTGCAGCCATTTAACGTCGACGGCGCTCACTGGGGGTGTGTGCAGACTTCGGAGGGGCTCCTTAGGCCCAAGCGCTATGATACAGTGGCGTGCAGCCAGGTCCACCATATATTACTGCGGCGTACAGTCCGATCCAAATTATATATATATACATATAATATTATAATACCGCGCTCACTGGAATGTGTGCAGACTCAGACTCCGAAGGGGCTCCTACAGCCCAAGCGCAATAATACTGCGGCGTGCAGTCCGTCCCACATGTATATTACTGCGGCGTGCAGCCCGATCCAATATATATACTGTTGCGGCGTGCAGCCCGATCCAATATAGGTATATATATATATAATACCTCGCAATGGGTCCTCGACCCTATCCCAGTCAATATAGACCTGGCCTCTCAGGCTCACTCAGCTAGAATAAGGAATGTCTACCTCCAAGTACACATCTAGTATTGGCTCATGATATGCTATACAGTTATAACTATGACTGAGTTTATGTATCCAACATGATATACTACGGCTGGGTGTATGTAGCCAGCATGATTTAAGGGTCGCCTAATTCTACAGGTCCCCTAATGTTCTACAAATCGGCACAAGGCCCCAAACATGGCTATTAGCCCAACTATACATTTATAATCTCATTATCAGTCATAATACACAGAATACTATTAGTCGGGAATGACCAAGTCCAATCCCCAAATCACAATGCCACCACGCCCGTCTCATGATGTGTGTCTCATCTCTACATAGCACTGTAAAGTGTAAGTACGGGGTTTCAAACCCTCAGTACATTATTTATTACCACCACTCACCTCGATCCGATAGAAGCCTTAATCCGCCTTGCGCTCGCCTCGCAATTCAATCACCTCGAATGCCGAATCTGCTCAAAATCAATGAGAATACATCAATATAGGCTAATTAAACACAACCCATTCGAAATAACTCAATTTACATCAAAATAGGCTAAACTCGAGCCCCGGGCCCCGGGCCCACATCTCGAAAAATTTCGAAACTCATATTTCCGGAACCCTCGTCTCGCCACGAGTCCGTACATATAAAATTTACCAAAATCGGAGTTCGATTGGCCTTTCAAAACCCAAATTTTCGTTTTCAATATCTAGGCCACAATCCTTCACAATTTCAACCCAAATTCATGAAGATTGATGTTAATCCTACCATAAAATGATGTTTTTGAGTCAAGAAACTTACCTCCGATGAATACCCGATGATTTCCCAGCGTTTTCCCGTGATTTCTTCTCTCTAGGGCTCAAAAATGGTGCTTTGGGGTGTATGAACCCGTAATGAAATGTTTCTGGACTTAAACTCACTGCCTGGGCCATTTACTCTACGCGATCGCAGCACTGGGCGTGCGATCGCGATGCACAAAAATTCTGGCTGCCAACTTTCCTCTACGCGATCGCGTGAGCCTGGACGCGATCGCAGTGCTCAACTCAACGACCCTACGCGATCGCATCAAAGGGGTCGCGATCGCACTGCTCAAGAACACGACCTTACGCGATCGCATCGACCGACCCGCGATCGCGATGCACAAACACTCAACCTCACGCGATCGCATCGCTACTTCTACGATCGCGAAGAGCAATCTCCCAGCCTCATCTCGATACCCTACGCGATCGCAGTCTCAACCTTGCGATCGCAGAACTTCCCAGCTTAACCCTACGCGATCGCAGACCTAGCTTCGCGATCGCGAAGCACAAAAATCTTCTGCACTAATTGCAGCAGAAAAAGCAGTGCCTTTGGCACAAATTGGTCCGTTTGGACCCCCGAATTCATCCCGAGGCTCCCGGGACCCCAACGAAAACCACCAACATACTCCAAAATACGATACGAACTTGTTCCAATCATAAAAACACCATCCTAAACATCAAAATCACCAATTACACACGGATTCAAGCCTAAGTTTCTTTAAAATTTCTGAATTGCTCATTCAATCAAAAACCCGACCAAATGATGTCCGAATGACCTGAAAATTTGCAGGCATATCCAAAATCACCTAACGAAGCTACTGCAACTGTCGGAATTCCATTCCGACCCCCGGATCAAAATCTCACCTACCGTTCGGATTTCGCCAAAATTCAACCTTAGCCAATTCAAGCCTAAAATTACACCGGGCCTCCAAATTCAATTCCGATTGCTCTCCTAAGTCATAAATGATCTCCCGAAACTAGTCGAATCATCAAAATCTGATTCCGAGCACTCTAACTCGATAGTCAACTCTAGGTTGACTTTCCATATTCAAACTTCCTTCAAACATGCTATTTGCTTCATTTTCAATTCAATTCACTCCTAACTCACCCGATAGGCTCTACCACTGATATAAAAGCAATAAAACATGTAATTGCAACATGATGGGGTGGTAATTCCCGTAACGATAGGCCGGGTCGTTACATTCTCCCCAACTTAAACAATCGCTCGTCCTCGAGCGTACCGAGAGTTGTACTAGAAGCAACCCAATAGCTGAATGACCTTACCAAGCATATATTAGGGCGATCATACGTCACCCTATCTCACATAAGTCCAAAAACACCATATAGTCAAAATTTCACAGACCATCTGGACCATAAATCACATTGCACTTTCTGAAATCATATGCCAAATGCAAATCCCATGCCTATACTCAGGATACACTCGAATCCACTGCAATAACCCATATTCACTACTCCGGGTGAGATCATATGATGTATCAAACAACCCAATCACTCGAGACAATAGTCTCTAATCACACAATTTCCCATGATAACCAAATACCAACTGAAAAACCCTTTTTCATTAGATAGAGTCTTGTTCCAACACCTTCATATCATGCCCACGGCAACCGAACACGCGATATATCGAACCCATCTCTCAGGTCAACCATTCATGAATCCATTTCCCTTTTAATTGATACTACAACAGAATTTTGGAGTCGAACCTCAATATTACCTTTCTAACCAATTGAAATCACATATACTCACACTCATTATTGGCTCCAATGATCATTTCGATTATAACACACCTCACTGGTGATATGACACCTCAACACCGGCCTAAGCCACGATGAGCACAACACAGGCTCCAATAAGAAACGTCTGATCATACTCAAATCCTAACAACCAACTCAAACAAAAGAGCCGTAGCTCAATTCCTCTATACCATCATAACATAAAACTGAGATCTCGTCTCACATCATAGGAATAAAGTACCTAACTCCTTCTCGAAAGGTCATAACATCACGTGGCCTTGCCACAACTCATGATTCTATCCAAACACTATTACTCATGGAGCACCTCAAGTCACCATGCTCAAAACGGTCAGCCACACACATATCTAGGTCTAAACTCAAGCAATCAATCACACCTGCGGTGATACAATGATATACGCTATCAAATCTTGAAAGGACACCACCGATGTGCTATTCCCGAGCGATGCCCAATACGGACTATTCCTCAGAAGCTAGAAAGTACTGTATACACGGTAACATACCACTAACTACATTTTCACAATATTCTGTTGCGGCGTGCAACCCGTTCCAACAACATACATGTGGCGGCGTGCCACCCGATCCAGATACCATACATGTGGCGGCGTGCCACCCGATCCACGAATACACCTAGCAAAGGGAATGCACATCGAGACAAGTCGCTCATCGCAACAACATATACATAGCCTCAAGCTCGGCCACTTGCATTGCACCCGACAAAGTTCCCCAATACTGGAACTGAAACAATGGTAGATACCTCTACACTAACATCCGCCCCTAAGGTCTAATTAACAAAGCAATACCTACAAGCTGTCCGCTGGTCCTGGGTACAACTACTCTGTTGGAGCATACTTTGATGTTTTTCTGCTACGCAATTTGTGTCATTTTCCGACATAGTTCATATCACATTAGTCTGGACAAACTAGCCCAATGACGACCAATAAGCAATCAAGTATCATAACCCAAGTTGAGAGAAAAAGCCATTAGAGCTTCTGATTTTCGATAATCACAAAACGGTGTCGATACTCATGATATACAACCACTGCATAGGCGGACTAACGAGAACTTCAAGTCTCCAACACATATACAACACATGAATCACAATACCTGGTTCCACACTCCACCGTACGAATACATAACGCACATCAAGCGTCCATTCATACCACGACGGCCATTCAGAAATTTCACTATGCCATCAACGATTCAGTTATTATAGCCGATCCAACAAGAGAATACTACCATACAACTGGATATCATCATTTTACATTACCTTGTCCTTTTTGGATCATATTCCCTGCCAAGTTAATAGAATAGCGGTATCATTTTCTTAAATTATCAGAAAGATCGATTCTTAATTCACCTGCAGCTGTCCGTGCTGCTCAATAATTTTATTGACTTCCCATATATTATGAACTGATCTCAAAACCTTGAATATACCCTTATCAACTTTCCATAACACATCGTGTATACCATATCACACTAAGACAACATGGAAATTCATATCCCTTTCCTCCGCCTCAATATTGGCGCACTCCACTAGTCAAAGACTTTCGTGATCCCATATAGAAGAAAAACTCATTACACATTCCACGCTTCGCATACCGACAGGAATATACTCATCTTCAAACCATGATAAAACACATCACGAACTATTTCTTCCCATTCGTTGCATAAGTTTAACTGCCAGGGCTGAGTCCTTATACCCATATCAAGTTACACAACTGCCGGCACTCAAGAGCTTTGCTGCAATGTCTGCAAGACTCATTACTTCAACCACATACCAGGAATCAATCCGTATTCCTTTCTATACCATTCTGGTTTATTAACAAGTTGTTCCATTTACCCAGTTTCCTTTCTGATTCATCTCTAATTTCATATCAGTCTTTACTATAGTACCATAATACATCAACTCATGTTACCACATGAGACTCGTACACAAGACCACACGGTCTAAGACCCAAAGGCCACTGAATACTCTCTCAATGTTAACCAAAAGTACCACATTCTACAATACTTTATTTCGATGAACCTCTTGCGATTTGAATTCGTTATCATTACCTTCCAATACGGATTACATAGAATCCCATCATTCACATAATATAACACAAGTACCGATCTCTTCTAACGAAACCACCATCTTTAGCCACATGCACAATCTTAAGACACCCGACTGTTACAAGTAAAATCTTGAACACCGTAAACAATTCTCGGGCGTCAGTCATCCTTATTCAGCTGTAATTCAACTGTCTTATTGAGCAGAACCACTCGTGCCTTATTAGAACTCTGACACTGCAGATCATGATTACATACGGATACAATTAGCTATCTTTTTTTTCTATACACCGAACATTCTTTACCAACATAAGTTTACAACACCCTAGTACTTCATCAGATCTACGAAGCACCATAACCTTTACCAGAATTTCCCAACATACTTAGAGACAGAATCAACATAGCACACAATAGTGCAATCGGTTAATCAATAGCAACCTCCCCAACTTAGCTCGAAGCCATTCATCAAAGCACTTTCAACCACTCATATCATTATTACTCAAGTGATGCCGAAATGTTAATATGAGATTAAACTCAAGTCATTTACAAGCCTTGACAGAGACTCGAATCATCAGAGACCTTAGCTCTTCTGCAATTATTGCAGATATACATGCACCACCAATAAGCCCACTCTCTTTAGGTGACAGAAATCTTACTAAGTCCCAAATTTTTCCAAAATTTCGGCAGAGTTTCCTTTGTAAATTGGCCTATCCACCTGCCAGAGAATCACCAAACCATTCTAACAATACATCCACAACTCAACAAGATATCACAATGTATTTCAACAACATTAAATCCCATACTATACGAATCATATTATCACAATTTATACTTGAACTTGTGTTGTACCTGCTCGAATCATAACACATATCAAAATCACTTTAGTCTTCCTGAGTTTGAACTCGTTCCACTACACATAAGGGACTTTACCTTCCAATTAAGAGGCGATGAGAATATTTCTCACGCCCATAGCTAGGGCTACATATCAAATCACAATAAAGATCAATATTGATCGTATGAACTTCGTAATACCGACTCGCGAAATTAGTACCTTGGTGCTCAAGCCATAGACAAGGATCTGGCCTCAAGTCCTCCCGACTGGCCCAACATGAATTCACAGAGATTATATCTCGCCCCTCGTTCGGGAAAATCACAAGCCATATGGCAATTATATTACTTAGCGCTCGATGCGTACACAGACGTGTGGAAGGAATTTCAAAAATTATATCTCAAGCTGCATCAAGTACGCACGATAAGAATTCCAAGAAATGTGAAGTGTTTCCTAAAGGTTCGCAGCCTCCCGAGGATAAGTACAGGCGTCCCCGTACCGATCCACAAGACTCTACTAACCGACTCAAGACTCATGAGGCCTAGTAAACCTAGGCTTTGATACCAACTTGTCACGACCCCAAATCCGGTCGTGATGGCGCCCAGCACACTGCTAGGCCAGCCCGACCAATCAACAATAACCACGGAGCCACAAGCTCACTTTATCCAATTTAAGTACAACAGTTATAGATATATTTAAAACAGGGAACCAAGTCCCAACATGTGCCGACTCCCATAGACCGAAGGGTCAAGAGTCATGAGCCTCTAAAGTGTAATAAGGTTTACAACCAAAGCTCAGAGCGGAAAGAAATAACAATACATAATCAAAGACAGTAGGAAGGAATATCGGGTCGTGCGGACGACGGCAACTACCTCAAAGTCTCCATAGAATGGCGATAACACAAGCAGTTGCGATAGCTCAACTGCCCTCCTAATCCTGTATATCTGCACACACAAAAATGCGGGGAGTGGGGTGAGTATATTTCAACTCAGTGAGTAACAAAAATAAACAACGACTGGAAGTGAGAACACCTGTACTATCACTATACAGTTCTAAGGGTAACCTCACAGGTACGTCATCACTATAATGAATACCCCCAATATCCGGTCCACATCTATGCCATCTAGGTCCCACACTGACCACATTCTCACTCATACCACTACGGTATACAGCTATCTCAATATATATGGAGACATATACATATGTCTATATCATATAAGTATTTTAGTATATATATGAATATCCATAAGTATAATGCTGCGGCGTGCAGCCCGCTCCAATACATATACCGCTGCCGCGTGCAGCCATTTAACGTCGACGGCGCTCACTGGGGGTGTGTGCAGACTTCGGAGGGGCTCCTTAGGCCCAAGCGCTATGATACTGTGGCGTGCAGCCAGGTCCATCATATATTACTGCGGCGTGCAGTCCGATCCAAATTATATATATATACATATAACATTATACTACCGCGCTCACTGGAATGTGTGCAGACTCAGACTCCGAAGGGGCTCCTACAGCCCAAGCGCAATAATACTGCGGCGTGCAGTCCGTCCCACATGTATATTACTGCGGCGTGCAGCCCGATCCAATATATATACTGCTGCGGCGTGCAACCCGATCCAATATAGGTATATATATATATAATACCTCGCAATGGGTCCTCGACCCTATCCCAGTCAATATAGACCTGGCCTCTCAGGCTCACTCAGCTAGAATAAGGAATGTCTACCTCCAAGTACACATCTAGTATTGGCTCATGATATGTTATACAGTTATAACTATGGCTGAGTTTATGTATCCAACATGATATACTACGGCTGGGTGTATGTAGCCAGCATGATTTAAGGGTCGCCTAATTCTACAGGTCCCCTAATGTTCTACAAATCGGCACAAGGCCCCAAACATGGCTATTAGCCCAACTATACATTTAAAATCTCATTATCGGTCATAATACATAGAATACTATTAGTCGGGAATGACCAAGTCCAATCCCCAAATCACAATGCCACCACGCCCGTCTCATGACGTGTGTCTCATCTCTACATAGCACTGTAAAGTGCAAGTACGGGGTTTCAAACCCTCGGTACATTATTTATTACCACCACTCACCTCGATCCGATAGAAGCCTTAATCCGCCTTGCGCTCGCCTCGCAATTCAATCACCTGAATGCCGAATCTGCTCAAAATCAATGCGAACCGGCATCCACGCACGTCAAAACTAGCACAAATTAGCACAAATATATCAAAATAGGCTAAACTCGAGCCCCGGGCCCCGGGCCCACATCTCGAAAAATTTCGAAACTCATATTTCCGGAACCCTCGTCTCGCCACGAGTCCGTACATATAAAATTTACCAAAATCGGAGTTCGATTGGCCTTTCAAAACCCAAATTTTCGTTTTCAATATCTAGAGGCCACAATCCTTCACAATTTCAACCCAAATTCATGAAGATTGATGTTAATCCTACCATAAAATGATGTTTTTGAGTCAAGAAACTTACCTCCGATGAATACCCGATGATTTCCCAGCGTTTTCCCGTGATTTCTTCTCTCTAGGGCTCAAAAATGGTGCTTTGGGGTGTATGAACCCGTAATGAAATGTTTATGGACTTAAACTCACTGCCTGGGCCATTTACTCTACGCGATCGCAGCACTGGGCGTGCAATCGCGATGCACAAAAATTCTGGCTGCCAACTTTCCTCTACGCGATCGCGTGAGCCTGGACGCGATCGCAGTGCTCAACTCAACGACCCTACGCGATCGCATCAAAGGGGTCGCGATCGCGCCGCTCAAGAACACGACCTTACGCGATCGCATCGACCGACCCGCGATCGCGATGCACAAACACTCAACCTCACGCGATCGCATCACTACTCCTGCGATCGCGAAGAGCAATCTCCCGGCCTCATCTCGATACCCTACGCGATCGCAGTCTCAACCTTGCGATCGCAGCACTTCCCAGCTTAACCCTACGCGATCGCAGACCTAGCTTCGCGATCGCGAAGCACAAAAATCTTCTGCACTAATTGCAGCAGAAACAGCAGTGCCTTTGGCACAAATTGGCCCGATTGATGGTCCGAAATCCTCCCGAGGCCTCCGGGACCCCAACGAAAACCACCAACATACTCCAAAACACGATACGAACTTGTTCCAATCATAAAAACACCATCCTAAACATCAAAATCACCAATTACACACGGATTCAAGCCTAAGTTTCTTTAAAATTTCCGAATTGCTCATTCAATCAAAAACCCGACCAAACGATGTCCGAATGACCTGAAAATTTGCAGGCATATCCAAAATCACCTAACGAAGCTATTGCAACTGTCGGAATTCCATTCCGACCTCCGGATCAAAATCTCACCTACCGTTCGGATTTCGCCAAAATTCAACCTTAGCCAATTCAAGCCTAAAATTACACCGGGCCTCCAAATTCAATTCTGATTGCTCTCCTAAGTCATAAATGATCTCCCGAAACTAGTCGAATCATCAAAATCTGATTCCGAGCATTCTAACTCGATAGTCAACTCTAGGTTGACTTTCCATATTCAAACTTCCTTCAAACATGTTATTTGCTTCATTTTCAATTCAATTCACTCCTAACTCACCCGATAGGCTCTAACACTGATATAAAAGCAATAAAACATGTAATTGCAACATGACGGGGTGGTAATTCCCGTAACGATAGGCCGGGTCGTTACATTTTTACATGCCTGCATAGCTATAATATAGTGTGTTTTTACTCCATGATTGCTCTACATGATTAAAGAAAAGCATTACAAGTAGCCATTTACATACATATATCCAGAATCAGCACCTCATTTCTAATTCTTTATGCAGTGGGATATTCCAGAACCTTTCAATTTAGTTTTAATTCATTCGTTTATTTTGTTTGAAAAATTGCAGTGAAGCAAGAAAATCTTGTAACAAGCCAGCGCCTAGCAAATTGCTTCATCTGCAATTATAGTCCCTCTTTTGCTGTTGAGATTCTTGAGAATTAGAATTATGTTCACATTGCTTTCTCTCTGTGATTCTGTCAAATATGGTCGTCTGATCACTTCAAGATAAGCAGAAATAATGTGAGAGCTGATCAGTTGACAATGTCTTTTTAAATCATTATATAAATCCATCAAAATGTTTAAATAATATGCATGTACTATGTTACCATAGGCATAAAGCAAAGAGGATATAAATTACGAACTAAACCAAAGAGGACATGGGAGAAAAATTGAAGCATGTCAGAATAACATTCTAAAGGATGTAAATACAAAATAATCATAAAATTTTTATAACAAAAAAGTCATTATCACTCACTCAAAAAATAATTAACTTAAAAGAATTTCATAATTTTGTTATTTAATCATCTGCTTCCATCCAGTCCCAATCAGTATTATCAAACACATCCTCCTCCTCTGATGTTTCCACAATTTCATCATGTGAATTTTGTGCATGAGATGGAATATCGATGATATCAACTGGTACATCTTCTCTTGACCATCTAATGTCATCATCAAGCAATTTAGATGAGGAACCAATATCATTATTAGGTTCCCGCCAAAATGTGTCTCCAATATTGGGACAATTCTCTTCCTCCAGGTCATACAAATCAACAGGTACTTTACTCCGTGCATAATAAACATCTTTCTCAATTGAATCATCCACATAAAAAACTTGATAAACTTGTGATGCCAACACAAAAAGGTCATCTGTACTACATAATCTATTGAATTACACCCGAGTTAACCCATAATCATTTATTTCATTACGAAACCAATCACATCTAAACAGTACAAAACCAAAAGAACCCCAATAATCAATCTCAATGATATCCTTAATCGCCCCATAATAGATAACCTCTCCATCGATGAGATTTTGGTCCCTAGCACAAGCAAAACTATCTATTGTTGCCTATAAAGTCACTCCACTATTTTGAGTCTTGCCTCGGGAATCCTGTTCTTTAGTATGAAATCAGTATCCATTAATAAAATATCCCGTGTATCTTTTGGCTACCATATTAGGTCTTTTGGCTAGCCATCTTAAATAATCTGGCAATACAATATTTTTAAATTTTTCTTTAAACTAATTGCTGAATTCCCGACTATGATCCCTCGCTCTTACCCATGCATTTGATCTACTATGATTAACAATTAAATTCTTATGTTCCGTGCAATCAAGAACATTTCCAATTTAATCATATAATAAAGAAAAAATTATATAATAAATAAATAAATAAATTCTTATTGATCTTCTTTTACTTTTATGCTTATTGTGGTCCTATCTAAGGGTGGTCCTATATGGGGGTGGTCCTATCGTTCATAGTTCTGAATTAAATGCCTGTTCGTGATATCTGTTTCATAGTGGAATTAACCTGAATATTTCCGTTCGGCTGTTTATAATATATTCTAGATATTGTATATCCTGAGTTCTTTTCAGCATATTGAAGCAAAAAAACATGTTAAGGGAGGCTAATCAAGGGTGAAGCTATGTTGGGTTAAGGGAAATTTAATTGACAAATCTTCAACGAAATATTTCATTATGTATATAAATAAAATATTAGATGTTAGAGAAATATGACATATACAAAAAAGAAAATTGAATAACAACACAATGGAAAGACAACAAATTAAAGCAATTTTAATAGTGGTAATGATTAAATTTATTCCTCAGAGCTGAAATCTAAAAGCCATTGCTGCCCTATTATTATCGAAATCATGACACAAAGTCTCAGTAGCCTGACCTATCTAGCAATGATGCATTAGTAAAATATAGTAACTATATATACAAAAATGTTATAAATATACTATATTATGAATATTCATTTAGTACTTCGTTGTAAATAAGCTTCCTGAAAAAGCTTATCCATATGGGACTCCGCCGTAAATATGATTTTCTTTTGAGTACTCTATTGGAAATAAGCTTCATGAAGAAGCTTATCACTTCGGTAACCAATTATGAATAAACATTACCCCCGATAGAAAAATTATCTATACCGGGTATAATAAGCTTATCACTTCGGTACCCGGTTATGGATAAGCATTACCCCCGGTATAAGATTATTCATACCGGGTACAATGAGCTTATCCTTTCAGTACTATGTTATGGATAATTATTGCCCCTAGTAGAAGTTTATCTATATCTAGTATAGTAGCAGCTTACACAACAGGTTGTAGTAGCATACATATAAGCTTGTAGTAGCAGCATACACAACATCTTATAGTAGCTTACACAGCAGGTTGCAGTAGCAGCTTACACAGCAGCTTGCAATACCAACTTACACAGCAGCTTCCTTTCTTCTATGAATAGAAGAGTTTTCAGTTCATTATGTATATCTGTGATGACCCGGCCCGTTATCATGTGAGTTATCACCCCAATTTTCCGTTATATGATTCTTCATGTTTCAATATGTGTGTTTGGTGAGTTTGAGTCAATTCGGATCGAGTTTGGTTGGAAATGAGACAAATAGTCTCTTAGGAGAAGGCATAGTTGGGAAAAGTCAACCGGATGTTGACTTGTGAGTTAGAGAGCTCGGAATTGAATTCTACTGATTCGGTCAGCTCCGGGAGGTCATTTGTGGCTTAGGAGAGCGATTGGAATTTAACTTGGAGGTCCGATGTAGTTTTAGGCTTGAATTGGCTAAGGTTGAATTTTGGCAAAATCCGAACGGTAGGTGAGATTTTGATCCGGGAGTCGAAATGGAATTCCGACAGTTGCATTAGCTCCGTTAGGTGATTTTGGATATTCTTGCAAATTTTCAGGTCATTCGGACACCGTTTGGTCGGGTTTCTGATTGGATGTTGGTTTCGGAAGTTCTAGATGAAACTTAGGCTTGAATTCGCTTGATTTGATGATTTCCGTATTTAAGGGTATGTTTTTATGAGTGGAACAAGTTTGTATCATATTTTGGAGTAGGTTGGTGGTTTTCGTTGGGGTTACGGGGGCCTCGGGATGAATCCGAGGGTCCAAACAGACCATTTCGTGTTAAATAGCACAACTGATTTGCCGCTATAAAATTGCAGGAAATAAACTAATCGCGATCGCAAAGATGGCCACACGATCGCGTAAAGCATCGCAGGACTGAGGATCTTTTACTCTTCGCGATCGCAAGGTTCTGGATGCGATCGCGTAAGCTTGGATCTGGAAGCAGTGCGATCGCGATGTAAGTGTCGCGGTCGCGTAGAATTGTTAAGCTGGTCATCGCGATCGCGGCTAAGTCCACGTGATCGCGTAGAAGGAAATTAAGCCTGCCACAAATTTCTACATCGCGATCACGTGCCAAAGGTTACGATCGCGTAGGGTAATGATGCCTGGCAGAAGGGTTTTAACAAGGCATTTCATCCGCGAACCCATTACACATTTCCTCCATTTTTGAGTTCTTAGAGAGAAAAGTGACAGGATTTGAAGGGGATTTCACCGGGTAAACATTGGAGGTAAGTTCTATGGTCTAAATACGCGATTTTATCTTAGAATCTTCAATTATTTCTGTCACGACCCGGATTTTCCCCCAATATCGGGATCGCGATGGCGCCTACTCGTGGTAGCTAGGCAAGCCACCTGTATTCATACTATCCTGTTTTTAACACAATTTTAATTAAATAAATGCGGAATACTTTATCGAAATAGAAATAACTAATTACAAGATGAAAATCATACCGAAATCCTCTACCCAAGACGTGGAGTCACCAACTCACGAACTACTGCTGAATACTACACATAAGAGTTTGAAAGAAATATAACATAATTCTGTTTGTCTCGGAATAAAGAGACTACAGCTAGTAACATAAATAAAGAGAGAGACGCCGGGCCTACGGACGTTTGCAAGCTACCTCGGTCTCAAATGTGATCAACTCCCACACAATCGATTTACTGCTGCTACTCTTGATCGTAACCTGGACCTGTGCAAAAATGCACAGAAGTGTAGTATCAGCACAACCGACCCCATGTGCTGGTAAGTGCCTGGCCTATCCCGGCGAAGTAGTGACAAGCCTAGGACCAGACACCCACATAAACCTGTGCAATTCAATATATATGTATACCACAGAATAACAAGAAATAATAACCGAGTAATAACACAATAAGGGATATCTCAAAGAATTCAACAATTAACAACAGTTAATAAGTTCACAAGGAAAACAAAGTATAATGGAAACACATGTAATATCAAGTCAAGGAATAGCAAACAATTGCACGGCATCACCCTTCGTGCTTTTACTCTCATCCTCACCAAATAAAGTACACGGCATCACCCTTCGTGCTTTTACTCTCATCCTCACATCCATAGTACGGCATGATCCTTCGTACATGGTTCAATAACAGAGGGCACGGCATGATCCTTCGTGCATAATCAATAAAACATGGCACGACATTAACCTTCGTGCATAAATAAATAAACATGGTACGGCATCACCCTTCGTGCATTATCACTCTTCCTCATCCAAATAACAATCACGGTTAAGGGCAAAGAAAGAAGCAGTAATTCATAAACTCTCCCAATAAGGGCAATCAATAATTATCTTCACAACAAGTCCCGACAAGGGAGAACAATAACAATTCTACAACCTGACAAAGGTTCAACAATTCATCTGTAAATATATCTCAAAATAAGCATTTTCAACGACTCACGGTCATACTAGACGCCAGTGTATGGATGCTCGTCACCACAGCCCATACACCACACTCGATCACATAACACATTACACATAACACATAATCCTATTCCCTCAAGCTAGGATAGAACAAACACTTACCTCAAATGTTTATGAACAATTCAATCCGTGGAAATGTCTTTTTCTTTCAAATTTGGCTCCAATCCAATCGTATCTATACACAATTGATTTAATATCATCAATACTACTCAACAAACTAATTCGTAAGACCAATTACAACTTTTACAACATTCTGCCCGGAATAGTGAATTTCGACTCCGGGCCCACATGGTCGGAACTCGGGGTTAGGACCAAAATCCGATTACCCATCCCCTCACGAGTTCATGTATATGATTTGTTTCAAAATCGGACCTCAATTCGAGGTCCAATTTCCCAATTTATGAAAAACCCTATATTCTAACAAAAACAAGAAATTCTACCATGAAAACCTTTGATTTCTATTGAAAAACATGTTTAATGATGTTAGGAATTGAAAGAATTAAGTAAAAAGTGACTTACAATTGTTTTGATGAAGAAGGAATCCGTGAAGAATCGCAATTGGGTGTTTTTGATTTGTAAAAAGTGAAGAAATGAACTGAAAATCGTGTTTTAGAGGTCTCCGTGTTCGCATTTGCGAACATGGGTTCGCAATTGCGAACCCCGACCAATTTCTGGAGTTTGAAAAATAAGCTAAGGCTGGGAAGTTCGCATTTGCAAACTTTTGTTCGCATTTGCGAACACTGGCAGGAAAGGGGAGTGTTCGCATTTGCGAACTAATGTTCGCATTTGCGAACACATGCAGTAAAGGGCATTGTTCGCATTTGCGAACAATTGTTCGCATTTGCGAACATAGGCAAGGACAAGGGGATGTTCGCATTTGCGAACAATTGTTCGCATTTGCGAACAAGGCTGGGTCATGTGGGGCTTCGCATTTGCGATCGGGGTTCGCATTTGCGAGCCCTGCCTTGTTCTGCCCCCTTCGCAATTGCGAGAAATGCTTCGCAATTGCGAAGCCAACAGCTGGGTGAAAAACCAGCAGTGCAAAAATTCAGAATTTAATCCAACGGCCTATCAAATCTTTACCCGAGCCCCCGGGCTCCAAACCAAACATGTACACAACCTCAAAAACACATTATGAACTTGTTCGTGCGATCACATCGCCAATATCACATCGTTTTCATCAAATCAAGCCTCAAATTCATGATTTTCATACTTTTGGTTTTCGAAACTTTCAAACTTGGAACTCAAGGTCCAAAACATCTCAAACGACATCCGAATGTCACCAAACTTTACAAAAATCACATATATAATATTTCAGACTTGTACCGGGCGTCGGAACCAAAATACGAGCCCGATACCAAGGTCAATTAATTCATTTCCTTTAACAATTACATCAAAAACAATTTCATAGAAAAGTTCATAACTTGGGCTCTAGGCCTCAGAATTCGACTCCGGACGCATGTCCAAGTCCCATATTTTCCTACGGACCTCTCGGGACCACCCAATCTCGGGTTTGGATCCGTTTACCAAAAATGTTGACCGAAGTCAACCATATCAATATTAATATTATTTTTATCCACATTTCTCATAGAATTCATATTTTCTATCACAAAATCTTTCCGGCTACATGCTCGGATTGTGCACGTAAATCGAGGCAACATGGAATGATGTTTTCAAGGCCGCAGAAGCTCTAAATGATTAATAAAATAAGTGATGACCCTTTGGGTCGTCACAATCTCCACCTCTAAAACAACCGTTCGTCCTCGAACGGACAAAAGAAAGAAGTACCTGAGTCAGGAAACAAGTGTGGGTAACGGCTCCGCGTATCAGACTCGGACTCCCAGGTCGATGCCTCAGGAGGCTGATCCCTCCACTGAACACGAACAGAAGGATAACTTTTCGACCTCAACTGTCGAACCCGCCGATCTAGAATAGCCACCGGCTCCTCCTCGTAAGATAGATCATTGTCCAATTGGATAGTACTGAAGTCTAAGACATGTGTGGGATCGCCGTGGTATCTCCGAAGCATAGATACGTGAAAAACTGGATGCACGGCTGATAAGCTAGGCGGCAAAGCTAATCCGTAAGCCACCCCTCCCACTCTGTCTAGAATCTCAAATGGACCAATATACCTAGGGCTGAGCTTGCCCTTCTTCCCGAACCTCATCACGCCCTTCATAGGCGACACTCGGAGCAATACTCGTTCACCAACCATGAAATCTACATCTCGAACCTTACGATCCGCATAAGTCTTCCGCCTGGACTGAGCTGAACGCAATCTCTCCCGAATAGTCTTGACCTTATCCAAGGCCTCCTGAACTAAGTCTGTACCCAACAACCGAGCCTCTCCCGATTCAAACCATCCAACTGGTGATCGACATTGCTTACCATACAACACCTCATACGGAGCCATCTGGATGCTAGACTGGTAACCGTTATTGTAGGCGAACTCTGCTAATGGCAGAAACTGGTCCCACGAGACTCCGAAATCAATAACACGGGCTCGAAGCATGTTCTCTAGAATCTGAATAGTCCTCTCGGACTGGCCATCCGTCTGAGGATGAAATGTTGTACTCAACTGAACCTGGGTGCCTAACTCCTGCTGGACCGCTCTCCAGAACCGCGAGGTAAACTGCGTACCCCGATCAGAGATAATAGATACTGGCACTCCATGGAGACGAACAATCTCCCTAATGTAAACCTCCGCTAACCTCTCCGACGAGTGGGAGACAGATACTGGAATAAAGTGTGCCGACTTGGTCAACCTATCAACAATGACCCAAATAGCATCAAATTTCCTCCGAGTCAAAGGAAGTCCCAGTAACGAAGTCTATAGTGATCCGCTCCCATTTCTACTCGGGAATTTCAATCCTCTGGAATACACCACCAGGTCTCTGGTGCTCATATTTCACCTGCTGACAATTTAGACACCGAGCGACATACGCAACGATGTCTTTCTTCATTCTGCGCCACCAATAGTGATGCCGTAAATCCTGGTACATCTTCGCGGCGCCTGGGTGAATAGAATACCGCGAACTGTGGGCCTCCGCTAAGATTAACTCTCGAATCCCTTCGACATTGGGCACACAAACTCGACCCTGCAATCTCAATACCCCATCATCATCTAGATTTACCTGTGTGGCACCTCCCCGCTGTACTGTATCTCTCAACTCACGCAAATGAGGATCATCAAATTGCCTCTCACGGATATGCTCAATTAGAGAAGAACGAGCGACCGTGCAGGCTAACACCCTGCTAGGCTCAGAAATGTCTAATCTCACGAACCGGTTGGCTAAGGCCTGGACATCTAGAGCTAATGGTCTCTGACTGACCGGAATGTATGCAAGACTACCCATGCCGGCATACTTTCTACTCAATGCATCGGCCACCACATTGGCCTTACCTGGGTGATATAAGATAGTAACATCATAGTCTTTTAGCAACTCTAACCATCTCCGCTGTCGTAAATTCAACTCCTTTTGCTTGAACAAGTACTGTAGGCTTTTGTGATCAGTGTACACCTCACACGTCACACCATATAGATAATGCCTCTAGATCTTTAAGGCATAAACCACTGCTGCCAACTCAAGATCATGAACTGGATAATTCTTCTCATGTATTTTCAACTGTCTCGAAGCATAAGCGATAACCTTACCATCCTGCATCAATACCGCTCCAAGCCCTGTACCGGACGCATCACAGTAAACTGTATAAGGCCCTACACCCGTAGGTAGTATTAGCACGGGTGCTGTAGTCAAGGCTGTCTTAAGCTTCTGAAAGCTCGCCTCCCACTCATCTGACCACTGGAACTGGGCACCCTTCTGGGTCAACCTGGTCATCGGGGCTGCAATAGAAGAAAACCCCTCTACAAATTGACGGTAGTAACCTGCTAACCCCAAGAAACTCCGGATCTCAGTCACTGAAGCTGGTCGAGGCCAATTCTGGACCGCCTCAATCTTCTTTGGGTCTACCTGAATACCTTCCACTGATACAATGTGACCCAGAAATGCTACCGAACTCAGCCAGAACTCACATTTAGAAAATTTGGCATATAGCTGGTTATTTTTCAGAGTCTGAAGAACCACTCTGAGGTGCTGCTCGTGCTCTTCCCGGCTGCGGGAGTACACCAGGATGTCATCTATAAAGACTATCACGAACAGATCTAAGTAAGGCCTGAATACCCGATTCATCAACTCCATGAATGCTGCTGGGGAATTGGTCAACCCAAAGGACATGACCAAGAACTCATAATGCCCATATCTAGGGCGAAAGGCTGTCTTAGGAATGTCCGCCGCCCTGATCTTCAGCTGATGGTAGCCTGACCTCAAGTTTATCTTTGAAAATACCTTGGCACCGTGAAGCTGGTCAAATAAATCATCAATTCGCGCAAGTGGATATTTATTTTTGATAGTCACTTTGTTTAACTGCCGGTAATCAATACACATCCGCATCGAGCCATCCTTCTTCTTTACAAATAATACGGGTGCTCCCCAGGGGGAAACACTGGGCCTGATAAAACCCTTCTCAAGAAGGTCTTGCAACTGATCTTTCAACTCTTTTAGTTCCGGCGGGGCCATACGATAGGGTGGAATAGAGATGGGCTGAGTGCCCGGTGCCAAATCAATACAGAAATCAATATCCCTATCGGGTGGCATGCCCGGCAGGTCTGAAGGAAAAACCTCAGGAAACTCCCGTGCAATAGGGACTGACTCAATGGAAGGAACCTCTGCGCTGGAATCACGAACATAAGCCAGATAAGCTAGACACCCCTTCTCAACCATGCGTCGAGCCTTAACATAGGAAATAACAGTGCGAACGGAGTGGCTTGAGGTACCTTTCCACTCTAATCGGGGTGATTATGGCAAGGCTAAGGTCACAGTCTTAGCATGACAATCTAGAATAGCATGGTATGGCGATAACCAGTCCATCCCCAATATGACGTCAAAATCTACCATATCCAAAAGCAACAGATCAACACGGGTCTCAAGACCCCCAAATATAACTACGCATGAACGATGCACTCGGTCGACTACAATGGAGTCACCCACCGGTGTAGCCACGTAAACCTGGAATATCCAGAGCATAGCTGGGCACGGCCAAATACGGTGCAAAGTAGGAAGACACATAGGAATATGTAGATCCGGGGTCAAATAATACTGAAGCACCTCTGCCACACACAAGAATAGTACCTTTAATCACGGCATCTGATGCCTCTGCCTCTGGCCTGGCTGGTAAAGCATAGAATCGGGGATCTGCACCTCCCCTCTAAGCTTCGTCTCTAGGACGACCATCAACTGGCTGACCTCTACCTCTGGTTGGACGGTCTCCACCTCTACGGTCTCGACCTCCACCTCTATAATCTCTACCCCCGCCTCTGGCTGGCTGGGCAGGCTGAGGGTCAGCTGGGGCCTGAATCATAGGACTAGGACCTCGCTGCTGAGAGTTGCCCGCTGCTAAAGGGCAATACCTAGTAAAATGACCTGGGTCACCACAACCGTAGCAACTCTTAGACTGATAGGGCTGTTGGCCCTGACGACCTGAATGGCCTCCACGAACACTCTGAAGAGGCTGAGCATTAATAGGAGGCTGGTCCGAATAATGCCCACGAAAACCACGATCACTTGGTCCACCCTGTGAAGCCTGAAGGGAGGAATGGAAAGGCCTGGAAGACTGGCCTCTATCAAAGGATTCTCTGCCACCAGAGGAAGAACCACCAAACCTTCCTGAATGACGAGGCCTCTTATTTGAAGAATAACCTCCTCCTCTAGCAAGAGCCATCTCAACTCTGCGTGCTGCATTGGCTGCCTCCCGAAATGATATGTCACTCCCCACGCCCATAGCCATCTGGAGTCTAATTGGCCGATTAAGCCCATCTATAAACCTGCGGACCCTCTCCCGCTCCGTGGGAAGTATCACCGCTGCATGACGAGCCAAATCGACAAATCTCGTCTCATACTGCGTGATCGTCATAGTGCCCCGATGGAGGCGTTCAAACCGCCTCCGAAGTACATCCCGCCGAGTAGCAGGAGAAGCTTCTCCATAAATAGTTCCGCAAGCCGATCCCATGATAAAGTCGGGGACCCCGCTGGTCGAGTCAAGCAATAATCTCTCCACCAAGTCTTGGCGGATCCTGCAAGCTCTGAATGTACGGAAGTCAACTCCATTTGACTCCACGATCCCCATAGTCTTGAGAATCTCATGGTAGCTGAATAAGAAGTCCCTGAGGATCCTCTGATGTGGCTCCGCTGAATGTTGTGGTGAATAGCTTGGAGAACCGATCAAGTCTCCATAACGAATCAGAAGTCATGGCCGCTCCATCTCCGGCATGAGCCGTGGTACTCGACTGAGTGGCCACAGCTGGCTGAACCACTGGTGCCTGAGGCTGAGGAGCTACCGGCTCCGGAGTACGAGCAATAGGAGTCTGGGCCCCTCCTCCAGCCTGAGAAGCGGCCGGTGCAACTGATAATAAGCCCGCTCTGGCAATGCTGTCCATAAATCCCGCTATTTTGACCAAAGCATCTCGAAGATCCGGGGTAAATAAAGCCTCTCCTGGGACCTGAGCTGGGCCCACTGGAGCTGCTGGGATTGGAATCTCCTCGTCGATCTCAATATGAGGCTCCACCTCTGGAGTAGCTACCGGGGGCTGAGCTCTACCCCTACCACGGCCTTCGATACGGCCTTGGCCCCTGCCCCTCACGGGAGCTTCCTGGGGCTCGGGCTACTGTCAGCAGACGAAGAAGCGCGTGTCCTAACCATCTGCGAAAGGACAGAATAGAAATTCAATCAATAATTGAGGAACAAGTCACACGACAAGAAAGAACAAATGAGAGACTCTTTCCTAACTCAATAGACTCTGGAGGACAAGTACAGACGTCTCCGTACCTACCTCTCAAACTCTACTAAGCTTGTTCGTAAGTGGTGAGATCTATGTAACCTAGAGCTCTGATACCAACTTGTCACGACCCGGATTTTCCCTCAATATCGGGATCGCGATGGCGCCTACTCGTGGTAGCTAGGCAAGCCACTGTATTCATACTATCCTGTTTTTAACACAATTTTAATTTAATAAATACGGAATATTTTATCGAAATAGAAATAACTAATTACAAGATTACTGAAATCCTCTACCCAAGACGTGGAGTCACCAACTCACGAACTACTATGGAATACTACACATAAAAGTTGGAAGGAAATATAACATAATTCTGTTTGTCTCGGAACAAAGAGACTACAACTAGTAACATAAGTAAAGAGAGAGAGACGCCGGGCCTGCGGACGTCCGCAAGCTACCTCGGTCTCAAATATGATCAACTCCCACACAAAAGATCTACTGCTGCTGCTCCTGATCGATCGTAACCTGGACCTGTGCAAAAACGCACAGAAGTGTAGCATCAGCACAACCGACCCCATGTGCTGGTAAGTGCCTGGCCTATCCCGGCGAAGTAGTGACAAGCCTAGGACCAGACACCCACATAAACCTGTGCAATTCAATATATATGTATACCACAGAATAACAAGAAATAACCAAGTAATAACACAATAAGGGATATCTCAAAGAATTCAACAATTAACAACAATTAATAAGTTCACAAGGAAAACAAAGTATAATGGAAACACATGTAATATCAAGTCAAGGAATAGCAAACAATTGCACGGCATCACCCTTCGTGCTTTTACTCTCATCCTCACCAAATAAACAAATAAAGTACACGGCATCACCCTTCGTGCTCTTACTCTCATCCTCACATCCATAGTACGGCATGATCATTCGTACATGGTTCAATAACAGGGCACGACATGATCCTTCGTGCATAATCAATAAAACATGGCACGGTATTAACCTTCGTGCATAAATAATAAATCAAGGCACGGCATCACCCTTCGTGCATTATCACTCTTCCTCACCCAAATAACAATCACAGTTAAGGGCAAAGAAAGAAGCAGTAATTCATAAACTCTCCCAATAAGGGCAATCAATAATTATCTTCACAATAAGTCCCGACAAGGGAGAACAATAACAATTCTACAACCTGACAAAAGTTCAACAATTCATCTGTAAATATATCTCAAAATAAGCATTTTCAATGACTCACGGTCATACAAGACTCCAGTGTATGGATGCTCGTCACCACAGCCCATGCACCGCACTCGATCATATAACACATAACACATAATCCTATTCCCTCAAGCTAGGATAGAACAAACACTTACCTCGAATGTTTATGAACAATTCAATCCGTGGAAATGTCTTTTTCTTTCAAATTTGTCTCCAATCCAATCGTATCTATACATAATTGATTTAATATCATCAATACTACTCAACAAACTAATTCCTAAGACCAATTACAACTTTTACAACATTTTGCCCGGAATAGTGAATTTCGACCCCGGGCCCACATGGTCGGAACTCGGGGTTAGGACCAAAATCCGATTACCCATCCCCTCACGAGTTCATGTATATGATTTGTTTCAAAATCGGACCTCAATTCGAGGTCCAATTTCCCAATTTATGAAAAACCCTATATTCTAACAAAAACAAGAAATTCTACCATGAAAACCTTTGATTTCTATTGAAAAACATGTTTAATGATGTTAGGAATTGAAAGAATTAAGTAAAAAGTTACTTACAATTGTTTTGATGAAGAAGGAATCCGTGAAGAATCGCAAATGGGTGTTTTTGGTTTGTAAAAAGTGAAGAAGTGAACTGAAAATCGTGTTTTACAGGTCTCTGTGTTCGCATTTGCGAACATGGGTTCGCAATTGCGAACCCCGACCAATTTCTGGAGTTTGAAAAATAAGCTAAGGCTGGGAAGTTCGCATTTGCGAACTTTTGTTCGCATTTGCGAACACTGGCAGGAAAGGGGAGTGTTCGCATTTGCGAACTAATGTTCGCATTTGCGAACACAGGCAGTAAAGGGCATTGTTCGCATTTGCGAACATAGGCAGGACAAGGGGATGTTCGCATTTGTGAACAATTGTTCGCATTTGCGAACAAGGCTGGGTCATGAGGGGCTTCGCATTTGCGATCAAGGTTCACATTTGCGAGCCCTGCCTTGATCTGCCCCCTTCGCAATTGCGAGAAATGCTTCGCAATTGCAAAAATTCAGAATTTAATCCAACGGCCTATCAAATCTTTACCCGAGCCCCCCGGGATCCAAACCAAACATGTACACAACCCCAAAAACACATTATGAACTTGTTCATGCGATCACATCGCCAATATCACATCGTTTTCATCAAATCAAGCCTCAAATTCATGATTTTCATACTTTTGGTTTTCGAAACTTTCCAACTTGGAACTCAAGGTCCAAAACATCTCAAACGACATCCGAATGTCACCAAAATTTAAAGAAATCACATATATAATATTTAAGACTTGTATCGGGCGTCGGAACCAAAATACGAGCCCGATACCAAGGTCAATTAATTCATTTCCTTTAACAATTACATCAAAAACAATTTCATAGAAAAATTCATAACTTGGGATCTAGGCCTCAGAATTCGACTCCGGACGCATGTCCAAGTCCCATATTTTCCTACGGACCTCTCGGGACCACCCAATCTCGGGTCCGGATCCATTTACCAAAAATGTTGACCGAAGTCAACCATATCAATATTAATATCATTTTTATCCACATTTCTCATAGAATTCATATTTTCTATCACAAAATCTTTCCGGCTACATGCTCGGATTGTGCACGTAAATCGAGGCAACATGGAATAAGGTTTTCAAGGCCTCAGAAGCTCGAAAAGATTAATTAAATAAGTGATGACCCTTTGGGTCGTCACAATTTCACTGTAAATGGGAGGATTAATGGGGGATTTTTGCGCTAAGCCTGGGTTATGGTAAATCATCGATTTGAATGGGCAAACGGTATTCGATTTTGATAAACTTTATATGTATGGACTCGTGTTGAGATAAGGATTTCAAAATATAACTTTTGTAATTTTTCGAGAAGCGTACCAAAATTCAAATTTTGACAACTTCGTGGGTTTTGGGGTAAATCGAGTTATTTCGATTGGGTTATGTCTAATTAGCCTATATTGATGTATTCTTATTGATTTTGATCAGATTTGGCATCCGAGGAGATTGATTTGCGAGGCAAGCGCAAAGCGAGCTAGGACTTTTATCGGTTCGAGGTGAGTGGTGGTAGTAAATGATGTACTGAGGGTTTGAAACCTCGTACTTGCACTATACAGTGAGTGCTATGCAGAGATGAGACACGAGTCATGTGACGAGTGTGGTGGTATTGTGACTGGTGATTTGGACTTGGTCATTTCCAATTGATAGTTTATTGTGTATCATGACTGCGATTGAGCTTATAACTGTGTAATTGGGCTAGTAGCCATGTTTGGGGCCATGTGGTATTCTGTAGAGTATTAGGGAAGCCTGTAGAGCTAAGTGACCCTTATATCCTACTGGATACATACACTCAGCCGTAATTATAGCGGTAAAGCATATCATGAGCCAGTACTAGATATGTACTTTAAGAGAGACAACCTGGAGTGGGATTCCCTGTTCTAGCGGAGTGGGCCTGAGAGGCCAAGTCTATATTGACTGAGGTGGGGTCGAGGACCCGCTGTGAGGTATTGATATACATACCGCATCGGGCTGAACGCCGCAGCATTTTACATATATATATGTACATATATATATATATATATATATATATATATATATATATATATACATATTGTAAGGCCCCGTAAAAATTTTGTGCATAAAACCTAGAAGCTGTGGTGTCATGGTCCGAATAATGTGTTAGGAATGCGTAGAATTCTTCCGAAAATGTGATTTAAGTACCAAAAATGCAGAGAATTAATTTTTCCGAAAAGTGTCCAATATGCGGTCAAGAATGCGATCGCAAACCCTGACATGCGGACCGCATTCTTGCCGCAAAACGTTCCGGAGAGTTTCCCAAAAATCGTGTCAAAAGTGCGGTCGATATGCGATCGCATGTCAAATCTGCGGTGCACTTTGCGACCGCAGATCAAGCATGCGGACCGCATTCTGGCCGCATTCCTTAACAGAACCTGTATAAAATTTGGGGCAATTCTGCGGTCACTATGCGGACCGCATGTTGATTCTGCGGTCGCATAGTGCACCGCATAATTGACCCCGACCCATATTTTTGTAACATTTTGACCCGATCTCTTCTTTAATATAACACACTTCTTCTTCATTTTATCATATCATCTTACCAAAATTAGAGAGAGAAGAGAGGATTTTTAGAGAGAGAAATCTTTCATCTTCAAAGATTGTTCCAACCATCTTAATTCCGAGGGATCTTAGGGCAAGGATTCAACATCCCCAATCTCTTCAAGGTAAAAACCCTAACTATTTTCTTTGATTTTCAGTTTTAATTGGGTAAAGAGAGGTTTGCATATAATAGCTTTTAAAAATAGAATTTTTACACTCATGCATGATTATTGAACTTGATTTTTAGTAAAAAGAAGTGAGTAGAAGTAAGAGTCTTCAAGAACAAGGTTGGCAAGAGTAATATAGCGTGGGTAAGCATAAAGTAGGAAGTTAACGGAAGAAAACTCATCACCAGGTATGTATGGCTAATTTTGATTCTTGTAAAATCGCCCAAATGTGTGCGAATTGTTTTGGCATGTGTCAAATTGAGAAATTTTACGTAATTCTTTGATTTCCTTGTTGAGCATTTGATTGATGTTGAACTACGTGTGGTGTGGTATGAAATATGAATTGAAAGATAAAAAGGTAATCGAGATTGGTAAAGAATTGGGAACAACCATTGTGATGGCATATTTGGCTTATTGTGGAAGGAATTTGAAACACCTTAATTGTGGTAAATTGTTGAACATGATTATGTGGGCATTTTCGATTTTGGAATACTTGTAACTTGGTTTTGATATTGGCTTGAGAAGAAATTGAGAACATGAACCAATGTGTAAGTTGCTTATTTGAACTTGTTGAAATTGTGTGTAGTACCTTATCTGCTGTTTGAAATTGTTGTGTTTTCAAATGTAAGGCGCGGTCGTGTTGCGCGCCGCAACGTGGGGAAATAAGGTGTGGGTTGGGGTGATAAGGGTGGCCGAGGTAATAAGGGTGGTCAGGGGCAATAAGGATGGAAAGCGATCGAAATCGCTATTGAAAATTGATACAAAAATAAATAATGTGAAATTGTGAAAGGAGACAGCATGAGAGTTTGAAACCTGTGGGGCACTGATTGCCCCTTTGTTTGACTACTTGTGCTTTACGTGATTGATTGGTTATTGTTAAATTGGTTGATCGTAGAAGGTGCTTTGTGTGAGAATTATTTGAAATGAGGAAAATGTGGAAACATGGTTGGTTGGCTTGATTAATTGTTGATGTAATTTAATGGCTTGAGTTTACTTGGGACAAAGTTTGTCCATACATACCAGTACAATTCAAGTGTACCGACGTCCCTTTTGCCGGGGGCGCTACATTCGTGTCATGATTGTAGGTGGATCAGTAGCAGGCACTTCAGCTCATCGGCAGTAGTATCCTTCTCCTTCCACTACCCTTATTGGTGAGCCCCTTTCTTCCTCGGGGCCTTGTGTGGTTCATGCCACTCGGTTTAGATTTCATTTGGTTTTGTAAGGTATAGCCGGAGCCTTGTTACCGGCAAGTATTGTATTTCCCTTTTTGTATCCTAGAGGCTCCATAGACATGTAAACTGTGGGATTGTGGCCTATGTATATGTATGGGGCGTTGTAAATATAAATTATGAACTTGTTAGTGAATCAATCACATGGTTATGTTTATGCATTATGAAGTCAGTCATTATTGGTAAAATATTTGGTTAATGAGAAACAATCAACACAGGGTTAACGCGTGGGAATGAAAGGCACCCAGGTCCGCTTGACTGGGGCAACTCGGTCAGGCGCCGGTCATGTCCCTCGATTTGGGGCGTGACAAACTTGGTATCAGAGCATATGGTTTTTTAAAGTGTCCTAGGATGTCTCGGAGCCGTGTCTAGTAGTGCCCTTCTTATAGGTGTGTTGTCGACCACATCATATAAGTTGGGGGCTACACGGGCATTTAGGAATTTACCTACTTCTTTGATAATCTATATCGTGCGGTAAAGTGCAATGTGGAGATATCTGTGTCTAATTCGTGCCTTGTTCCCAAATTTTCAGAATATGGCACCTAAGAAGAAGGCTAGACTCGGCCTTAGGGCCAATGCCGACCCAAGTGCAGCTGTTAATCATGTACCCGATGCCGTGGGAGAGAATGACCCACCGGTCCCGAATTTGCCTGACCCATCTGTTCAAAACCCAAGTGTCCCTATTCCAGCTGCGGCAGAGGATGCCACCATTCCTCCTGCCAGTGTTCCTGACTCAAATACAGTTCCCGCTTCGGGCTCTGGTATCTCTAATGAAGATCTTAGGGGAGCCATCCATATGTTAACACAGCTAGTGGCCGCCCAGGCCCAGAGATCCCATGATGCCCCTGCATCCTCCAGCGGACAGGGAGATTCCTTTGGCTCCAGAGTCCATCAATTCTTGCGATTGGCCCCTCCGGAATTTTCAGGCACCGATCCAGAGGCTGACCCACAGGAATTCCTTGATGAGATATACAAGACCCTCAGAGTGATGAAGGCTACAGATATAGAGGGGGTAGAGTTGGCCTCTTACAGGCCGAAGGGAGCGGCACGTTCATGGTTCGAAATGTGGGAGGATTCCCGTGAGGAAGGGAGCCCTCCGGCCAGATGGGATGAGTTCGTAGATGCATTTATGGACCACTTCTTGCCTGCCTAGGTGATGGCAGCCCGCGCCACGGAGTTCGAGGTCCTCAAGCAGGGCAGTATGAGTGTTTGGGAGTATCACATGGAGTTCGTAAGGTTTTCCAAGTATGCTCCTCATTTAGTGTCGACCATGGATGCCCGGGTTCGACGGTTTGTTCAGGGCCTTAGCCCTTTGGTGGTGAATGAGGCCGCCACAGCAGCTTTGCACTCAGACATGAACTATGGGAGGATTGTGGGGTTTGCTCAGGCCACAGAGGCCAGGAAATTGAAGATTCGTGCAGAAAGAGAAAGTAGCAGCAGGGCCCGGTCAATGGGTCGTTCAGGGAGATCACTTCCAGGGAGAGGGTCATCAGGGCCATCCCAGTCATATGCTCAGTCCTCGCGAGTGCACCGCCATCCGTGCACAGTCATCAGCAGGGCAGTTACTCGAGACCCGGTTCGGACAGCAGGAGGTCTCGTCAGTCTGGTCGTCCTGGGTGAGATCCCAGCAGCAGGGGAGACCTACATGCCCCAAGTGTGGGAGATTTCATACCGAAACTTGCTACCTTGACCTTCCAGTGTGCTTCGGGTGCGGGGTGAGAGGTCACATTCAGCGAGACTGTCGTGCACCCCGTCAGGGTATAGGTAGGGGATCTGCTCAGTCATCCGGTTCTTCGGCTGCTACATCATCAGCACGTACTCCAGCATCAGCAGGGCGTGGTGCAGCTAGGGGTGGAGCTCAGGGTAGGGGTGGACCTAGCCGATTCTATGCATTGAGTGACCGCCAGAATGCCGAGGCTTCTCCAGATGTTGTTACGGGTATCCTGTCTGTTCAAACTATTGATTGCTATGCCCTTATTGATCCAGGGTCCTCCTTGTCTTATGTTACTCCATTCATTGCTTCAAGCTTTGGGATAGAACCCGAACAGCTTCATGAGCCGTTCTCTGTGTCGACTCCTATTGGTGATTCTATTACGGCCTCACGAGTCTATAGGAATTGTGTTGTTACGGTGGGTGGTCGTGATACCACAGCTGATCTTATTGAGCTTGGGATGGTAGATTTTGATGTAATTATGGGGATGGATTGGCTCTATTCGTGCTTTGCCAAGCTTGACTGTCGGACAAGAGTTATGAGGCTCGAGTTCCCTAACGAGCCAGTCATTGAATGGAGAGGAAATGGTGTGGTGCCAAGGGGTAGGTTTATTTCCTACCTTAAGGCTTCGAAGATGATTAAGAAGGGGTGTATCTATTACCTGGTTCGGGTAACGGACACCACCTCAGAGGTGCCTACCCTCGAGTCCGTGCCAATTGTGAATGAATTTCCTGAAGTGTTTCCAGATGAGCTTCCAGGCATCCCGCCGGATAGGGAGATTGATTTCGAAATTGATGTATTGCCAGATACTCAGCCAATATCCATTCCACCTTACAGAATGGCGCCAGCAGAGTTAAGGGAGTTAAAGGAGCAGGTGAGGGATTTATTAGAGAAAGGGTTCATACGACCGAGTGTGTCGCCATGGGGTGCTCCGGTTCTCTTTGTCAGAAAGAAGGATGGGTCACTTCGAATGTGTATTGATTATCGGCAACTTAACAAAGTCACCATTAAGAATAAATATCCATTGCCTCGAGTGGATGATCTGTTTGACCAATTGCAGGGAGCGAGGTTCTTCTCAAAGATTGATTTACGGTCTGGGTACCACCAGTTGAAAATCAGGGAGCAGGATATTCCTAAAACCGCCTTCCAGAACTCGTTATGGTCACTTTGAGTTTTTGGTTATGTCTTTTGGGCTAACCAACGCCCCAACAACTTTCATGGACCTTATGAATCGGGTTTTCAAGCCATTCCTAGATTCCTTTGTGATTGTATTCATTGACGATATTCTCATCTACTCTCGGAGCAGGGAAGATCATGCCGTTCACCTCAGAGCAACATTGCAGACCCTTCTTCAGCATCAATTGTATGCCAAGTTCTCAAAATGTGAGTTTTGGTTGGAGTCCGTAGCTTTTCTAGGGCATGTTATTTCCAGTGAGGGAATTATGGTGGATCCTCGGAAGATTGCGGCAGTGAAAGATTGGCCTAGACCCACGACCCCGACAGAGATTCGCAGCTTTTTGGGTCTGGCAGGGTACTATCGGAGGTTTGTAGAGGGATTCTCAACCCTCGCCTCCCCATTGGCTAAATTGACGTAGAAAGCAGTTAAGTTCCAGTGGTCCGAAGCATGTGAGAAAAGTTTCCAAGAACTGAAGTCAAGATTGACCTCGGCACCGGTATTGGCCTTGCCAGAAGGCACAGAGGGATTTGTAGTCTATTGTGATGCCTCCAGAGTCGGTTTGGGATGTGTATTGATGCAGCACGGAAAGGTTATAGCTTATGCTTCCAGACAACTCAAGAACCATGAGAAGAATTATCCGACGCATGATTTGGAACTTGCAGTTGTTGTGTTTGCCTTGAAAATATGGCGACACTATCTTTATGGGGTTCATGTAGATGTGTTTTCAGACCACAAGAGCCTCCAGTATTTGTTCAAGCAGAAAGAGCTGAATCTGAGACAACGGCGGTGGTTAGAACTACTCAAGGACTATGATATGGACATATTGTACCATCCAGGGAAGGCAAATGTGGTAGCTGACGCTCTTAGTCGGAAATCCATGGGTAGTTTGGCTCATTTGGGTGTGGATCGGAGACCCCTGGCTCGAGAGGTCTACCAATTAGCCAGCTTGGGGGTTCGTATCTCGGCGTCAGACGAGGGGAATGTTTTGGTGCATAATGGAGCAGAATCATCATTGGTTGCAGAAATCAAGGAAAAACAGTTTATGGATCCGGCATTGGTTCGGGTAAAGGAAGCAGTTATGAATGACAAGACCTCAGCATTTGTACTCAGCAGCGAGGATGGTGTATTGCGGTGCCAAGGTAGACTATGTGTTTCGGACGTGGACGAGCTTCGGGAAAGAGTGATGGCAGAGGCTCATACTTCCAGGTATTCTGTGCACCCTGGTTCAACGAAAATGTATCACGATCTCAAGGAGATTTATTGGTGGAACGGTATGAAAAGGGATGTGGCGGGCTTTGTAGCTAAATGTCCGAACTGTCAACAAGTGAAGGCCGAGCATCAACGGCCTGGTGGATTAACTCGGCTTATAGAAATACCAAGGTGGAAATGGGAGATGATCAATATGGATTTCGTGGTGGGGTTACCTCGCACTCAGCGTAAGTTCGATTCAGTATGGGTGATAGTAGATCGACTCACCAAATCAGCTCACTTCCTGCCTGTCAAGTCCACTGATACCGCGGAGCAATATGCAAGATTGTACATCAAAGAGATAGTAAGGCTTCATGGCACTCCACTTTCTATCATCTCAGATCGCGGGGCTCAGTTCACCGCTAACTTTTGGAAGAAGTTTCAGCAAGGTTTGGGAACTCAGGTGAATCTCAGCACAGCTTTCCATCCACAGACCGATGGACAGGCCGAGCGGACCATTCGGACGCTTGAAGATATGTTGCGGGCTTGTGTCTTAGATTTTAAAGGTAATTGGGATGAACACTTGCCACACTGATAGAATTTGCTTACAATAACAGCTATCATGCTAGCATTCAAATGGCCCCGTTTGAGGCATTGTATGGGAGAAGATGTAGATCGCCAATCGGGTGGTTTGAGGTAGGTGAAGCGGAATTGCTAGGGACAGATATGGTGTACGAAGCTATGGAAAAGGTCAAGGTTATTCAGGAGAGAATGAAAACAGCACAGAGTCGTCAAAAGTCCTATGCGGACGTTCGTCGAAGGGATTTGGAGTTTCAAGTCGATGATTGGGTGTTCTTGAGGGTATCTCCTATGAAGGGAGTCATGCGATTCGGAAAGAAAGGAAATTGAGTCCTAGGTATGTCGGGCCATATCGGATCGTTCAAAGGATTGGTCAAGTTGCTTATAGGCTAGAGTTGCCTCCTGAGATGTCATCAGTGCATCCGGTATTCCATGTGTCCATGTTGAAGAAAGTGATTGGAGATCCATCCACCATCATGCCAGTCGAAGCTATAAAGGTTAATGAAAATTTGTCATATGAAGAAGTTCCAGTTGCCATTCTTGATAGGCAAGTCCGTAAGTTGAGAAATAAGGAAGTTGCCCTTGTTAAAGTATTGTGGCGAAGTCAACAAGTTGAGGAGGCCACATGGGAAGCGGAAAAAGAGATGAAGGAAAAGTACCCCCATTTGTTCGATCAAGCCTAGAGAAATTAGGTGACCCTCCTACTCCTAGTAACTCGTCATCTTGCCTATGTTGTTTCCCTCTTAGTATTAGTAAAGTCTCCTTCATTTTGTAATGAGTTAAATGTGTTGTTACCTTGGGTCACTTGAACCGTTCTTGATAAATGAAAGCCTTATAAAGATTTACGTGTTTAATAAACAACTAATAGTAAGTGTAGATTGGTAATGGTTTGTTAAGTGTACATGGTGTGTTAAAATGGTTAAATAAGGTAAGAATTCATTGAAGTGACTAGTTTATGTGCAATTGTAACAATGTGATAGAATATGTGCATTCGTTGAGGTAAGAAAGTGTATACCAATTGCGAAAAGTGTGTAGTTGTATATTGTTGTTTGGTAATGTGTTTCGGGGGCCCTCTGACAGGTGGATATGTCCATAATACAAAGGAAACTCCGGCGAAATTTTTCTAAAATATAAGAGTTAGTCAAAATTTTGATGGTTGCATATCATGTCTTTCAAAACCAACTCATTTATTTCAAAATCCTCATACGAGGACGAATGATCTTAAGGGGGGGAGGATGTAAGGCCCCATAATAATTTTGTGCATAAAACCTAGTAGTTGTGGTGTCATGGTCCGAATAATGTGTTAGGAATGCGTAGAATTCTTCGCGGCTCGCAAGCTCGCCGCGGTTCGGACCCTTGGTAGTGATTTAAGTTTAAAAAATGTAGAGAATTAATTTTTCCGAAAAGTGTCCAATATGCGGTCAAGAATGCGATCGCAAACCTGACATGCGGACCGCATTCTTGCCGCAAAACGTTCCGGAGAGTTTCCCAAAAATCGTGTCAAAAGTGCGGTCGATATGCGATCGCATGTCAAATCTGCGGTGCACTTTGCGACCGCAGATCAAGCATGCGGACCGCATTCTGGCCGCATTCCTTAACAGAACCTGTGTAAAATTTGGGGCAATTCTGCGGTCACTATGCGGACCGCATGTTGATTCTGCGGTCGCATAGTGCACCGCATAATTGACCCCGGCCCCGATTTTTGTAACATTTTGACCCGATCTCTTCTTTAATATAACACACTTCTTCTTCATTTTATCATATCATCTTACCAAAATTAGAGAGAGAAGAGAGGGTTTTTAGAGAGAGAAATCTTTCATCTTCAAAGATTGTTCCAACCATCTTAATTCCAAGGGATCTTAGGGCAAGGATTCAACTTCCCCAATCTTTTCAAGGTAAAAACCCTAACTATTTTCTTTGATTTTCAGTTTTAATTGGGTAAAGAGAGGTTTGCATATAATAGCTTTTAAAAATAGAATTTTTTACACTCATGCATGATTATTGAACTTGATTTTTAGTAAAAAGAAGTGAGTAGAAGTAAGAGTCTTCAAGAACAAGGTTGGCAAGAGTAAGATAGCGTGGGTAAGCATAGGAAGTTAACGGAAGAAAACTCATCACCAGGTATGTATGGCTAATTTTGATTCTTGTAAAATCGCCCAAATGTGTGCGAATTGTTTTGGCATGTGTCAAATTGAGAAATTTTACGTAATTCTTTGATTTCCTTGTTGAGCATTTGATTGATGTTGAACTATGTGTGGTGTGGTATGAAATATGAATTGAAAGATAAAAAGGTAATCGAGATTGGTAAAGAATTGGGAACAACCATTGTGATGGCATATTTGGCTTATTGTGGAAGGAATTTGAAACACCTTAATTGTGGTAAATTGTTGAACATGATTATGTGGGCATTTTCGATTTTGGAATACTTGTAACTTGGTTTTGATATTGGCTTGAGAAGAAATTGAGAACATGAACCAATGTGTAAGTTGCTTATTTGAACTTGTTGAAATTGTGTGTAGTACCTTAGCTGCTGTTTGAAATTGTTGTGTTTTCAACTGTAAGGCGGGGTCGTGTTGCGCGCCGCAACGTGGGGAAATAAGGTGTGGGTTGGGGTGATAAGGGTGGCCGAGGTAATAAGGGTGGTCGGGGGCAATAAGGATGGAAAGCGATCGAAATCGCTATTGAAAATTGATACAAAAATCAATAATGTGAAATTGTGAAAGGAGACAGCAGGAGAGTTTGCAACCTGTGGGGCACCGATTGCCCCTTTGTTTGACTACTTGTGCTTTACGTGATTGATTGGTTATTGTTAAATTGGTTGATCGTAGAAAGTGCTTTGTGTGAGAATTATTTGAAATGAGGAAAATGTGGAAACATGGTTGGTTGGCTTAATTAATTGTTGATGTAATTTAATGGCTTGAGTTTACTTGGGACAAAGTTTGTCCATACATACCAGTACAATTCAAGTGTGCTGACGTCCCTTTTGCCGGGGGCGCTACATTCGTGTCATGATTGTAGGTGGATCAGTAGCAGGCACTTCAGCTCATCGGCAGTAGTATCCTTCTCCTTCCACCGCCCGTTTTGGTGAGCCCCTTTCTTCCTCGGGGCCTTGTGTGGTTCATGCCACTCGGTTTAGATTTCATTTTGGTTTTGTAAGGTATAGCCGGAGCCTTGTTACCGGCAAGTATTGTATTTCCCTTTTTGTATCCTAGAGGCTCCATAGACATGTAAGCTGTGGGATTGTGGCCTATGTATATGTATGGGGCGTTGTAAATATAAATTATGAACTTGTTAGTGAATCAATCACATGGTTATGTTTATGCATTATGAAATCAGTCATTATTGGTAAAATATTTGGTTAATGAGAAACAATCAACACGGGGTTAACGCGTGGGAATGAAAGGCACCCAGGTCCGCTTGACTGGGGCAACCCGGTCAGGCGCCGGTCATGTCCCTCGATTTGGGGCGTGACAAACTTGGTATCAGAGCCTATGTTTTTTTTAAAGTGTCCTAGGATGTCTCGGAGCCGTGTCTAGTAGTGCCCTTCTTATAGGTGTGTTGTCGACCACATCATATAAGTAGGGGGCTACACGGGCATTTAGGAATTTACCTACTTCTTTGATAATCTATATCGTGCGGTAAAGTGCAATGTGGAGATATCCGTGTCTAATTCGTGCCTTGTTCCCAAATTTTCAGAATATGGCACCTAAGAAGAAGGCTAGACTCGGCCTTAGGGCCAATGCCGACCCAAGTGCAGCTGTTAATCATGTACCCGATGCCGTGGGAGAGAATGACCCACCGGTCCCGAATTTGCCTGACCCATCTGTTCAAAACCCAAGTGTCCCTATCCCAGCTGCGGTAGAGGATGCCACCATTCCTCCTGCCAGTGTTCCTGACTCAAATACAGTTCCCGCTTCGGGCTCTGGTATCTCTAATGAAGATCTTAGGGGAGCCATCTATATGTTAACACAGCTAGTGGCCGCCCAGGCCCAGAGATCCCATGATGCCCCTGCATCCTCCAGCGGACAGGGAGATTCCTTTGGCTCCAGAGTCCATAAATTCTTGCGATTGGCCCCTCCAGAATTTTCAGGCACCGATCCAGAGGCTGACCCACAGGAATTCCTTGATGAGATATACAAGACCCTCGAGTGATGAAGGCTACAGATATAGAGGGGGTAGAGTTGGCCTCTTACAGGCTGAAGGGAGCGGCACGTTCATGGTTCGAAATATGGGAGGATTCCCGTGAGGAAGGGAGCCCTCCGGCCAGATGGGATGAGTTCGTAGATGCATTTATGGACCACTTCTTGCCTGCCGAGGTGATGGAAGCCCGCGCCACGGAGTTCGAGGTCCTCAAGCAGGGCAGTATGAGTGTTTGGGAGTATCACATGGAGTTCGTAAGGTTGTCCAAGTATGCTCCTCATTTAGTGTCGACCATGGATGCCCGGGTTCGACGGTTTGTTCGGGGCCTTAGCCCTTTGGTGGTGAATGAGGCCGCCACAGCAGCCTTGCACTCAGACATGAACTATGGGAGGATTGTGGGGTTTGCTCAGGCCACAGAGGCCAGGAAATTGAAGATTCGTGCAGAAAGAGAAAGTAGCAACAGGGCCCGGTCAATGGGTCGTTCAGGGAGATCACTTCCAGGGAAGGGGTCATCAGGGCCATCCCAGTCATATGCTCAGTCCTCCGCGAGTGCACCGCCATCCGTGCACAGTCATTAGCAGGGCAGTTACTCGAGACCTGGTTCAGACAGCAGGAGGTCTCGTCAGTCTGGTCATCCTGGGGTGAGATCCCAGCAGCAGGGGAGACCTACATGCCCCGAGTGTGGGAGATTTCATACAGAAACTTGCTACCTTGACCTTCCAGTGTGCTTCGGGTGCGGGGTGAGAGGTCACATTCAGCGGGACTGCCGTGCACCCCGTCAGGGTATAGGTAGGGGGTCTGCTCAGTCATCCGGTTCTTCAGCTGCTACATCATCAGCGCGTACTCCAGCAGCAGCAGGGCGTGGTGCAGCTAGGGGTGGAGCTCAGGGTAAGGGTGGACCTAGCCGATTCTATGCATTGAGTGACCGCCAGAATGCCGAGGCTTCTCCAGATGTTGTTACAGGTATCCTGTCTGTTCAAACTATTGATTGCTATGCCCTTATTGATCCGGGGTCCTCCTTGTCTTATGTTACTCCATTCATTGCTTCAAGCTTTGGGATAGAACCCGAACAGCTTCATGAGCCGTTCTCTGTGTCGACTCCTATTGGTGATTCTATTACAGCCTCACGAGTCTATAGAAATTGTGTTGTTACGGTGGGTGGTCGTGATACCACAGCCGATCTTATTGAGCTTGGGATGGTAGATTTTGATGTAATTATGGGGATGGATTGGCTCTATTCGTGCTTTGCCAAGCTTTACTGTCGGACGAGAGTTGTGAGGCTCGAGTTCCCTAACGAGCCAGTCATTGAATGGAGAGGAAATGGTGTGGTGCCAAGGGGTAGGTTTATTTCCTACCTTAAGGCTTCGAAGATGATTAAGAAGGGGTGTATCTATCACTTGGTTCGGGTAACGGACACCACCTCGGAGGTGCCTACCCTCGAGTCCGTGCCAATTGTGAATGAATTTCCTGAAGTGTTTCCAGATGAGCTTCCGGGCATCCCGCCGGATAGGGAGATTGATTTCGGAATTGATGTATTGCCAGATACTCAGCCAATATCCATTCCACCATACAGAATGGCGCCAGCAGAGTTAAGGGAGTTAAAGGAGCAGCTCTGAGGGATTTATTAGAGAAAGGGTTCATACGACCGAGTGTGTCGCCATGGGGTGCTCCAGTTCTCTTTGTCAGAAAGAAGGATGGGTCACTTCGAATGTGTACTGATTATCGGCAGCTTAACAAAGTCACCATTAAGAATAAATATCCATTGCCTCGAGTGGATGATCTGTTTGACCAATTGCAGGGAGCGAGGTTCTTCTCAAAGATTGATTTACGGTCTGGGTACCACCAGTTGAAAATCAGGGAGCAGGATATTCCTAAAACCGCCTTCGGAACTCGTTATGGTCACTTTGAGTTTTTGGTTATGTCTTTTGGGCTAACCAACGCCCCAGCAGCTTTCATGGACCTTATGAATCGGGTTTTCAAGCCATTCCTAGATTCCTTTGTGATTGTATTCATTGACGATATTCTCATCTACTCTCGGAGCGGGGAAGATCATGCCGTTCACCTCAGAGCAGCATTGCAGACCCTTCTTCAGCATCAATTGTATGCCAAGTTCTCAAAATGTGAGTTTTGGTTGGAGTCCGTAGCTTTTCTAGGGCATGTTATTTCCAGTGAGGGAATTATGGTGGATCCTCAGAAGATTGCGGCGGTGAAAGATTGGCCTAGACCCACGACCCCGACAGAGATTCGCAGCTTTTTGGGTCTGGCAGGGTACTATCGGAGGTTTGTAGAGGGATTCTCAACCCTCGCCTCCCCATTGACTAAATTGACGCAGAAAGCAGTTAAGTTCCAGTGGTCCGAAGCATGTGAGAAAAGTTTCCAAGAACTGAAGTCAAGATTGACCTCGGCACCAGTATTGGCCTTGCCAGAAGGCAGAGAGGGATTTGTAGTCTATTGTGATGCCTCCAGAGTCGGTTTGGGATGTGTATTGATGCAGCACGGAAAGGTCATATCTTATGCTTCCAGACAACTCAAGAACCATGAGAAGAATTATCCGACGCATGATTTGGAACTTGCAGCTGTTGTGTTTGCCTTGAAAATATGGCGACACTATCTTTATGGGGTTCATGTAGATGTGTTTTCGGACCACAAGAGCCTCCAGTATTTGTTCAAGCAGAAAGAGCTGAATCTGAGACAGCGGCGGTGGTTAGAACTACTCAAGGACTATGATGTGGACATATTGTACCATCCAGGGAAGGCAAATGTGGTAGCGGACGCTCTTAGTCAAAAATCCATGGGTAGTTTGGCTCATTTGGGTGTGGATCAGAGGCTCCTAGCTCGGGAGGTTTACCAATTGGCCAGTTTAGGGGTTCGTATTTTGGCGTCAGACGAGGGGATATCTTGGTGCATAATGGAGCAGAATCATCATTGGTCGCGGAAATCAAGGAAAAACAGTTCATGGATCCAGCATTGGTTCGGGTGAAGGAAGCGATCATGAATGACAAGACCTCAGCATTTGTACTCAGCAGCGAAGATGGTGTATTACGGTGTCAAGATAGGCTATGTGTTCCGGATGTGGACGAGCTTCGGGAAAGAGTGATGGCAGAGGCTCATACTTCCAGGTATTCTATGCACCCTGGTTCAACGAAAATGTATCACGATCTCAAGGAGATTTATTGGTGGAACGGTATGAAAAGGGATGTGGCAGGCTTTGTAGCTAAATGTCCGAACTGTCAACAAGTGAAGGCCGAGCATCAACGGCCTGGTGGATTAACTCAGCTTATAGAAATAAATGGGAGATGATCAATATGGATTTCGTGGTGGGGTTACCTCGCACTCAGCGTAAGTTCGATTCAGTATGGGTGATAGTAGATCGACTCACCAAATCAGCTCACTTCCTGCCTGTCAAGTCCACTGATACCGCGGAGCAATATGCAAGATTGTACATCAAAGAGATAGTAAGGCTTCATGGCACTCCACTTTCTATCATCTCAGATCGCGGGGCTCAGTTCACAGCTAACTTTTGGAAGAAGTTTCAGCAAGGTTTGGGAACTCAGGTGAATCTCAGCACAGCTTTCCATCCACAGACCGATGGACAGGCCGAGCGGACCATTCGGACGCTTGAAGATATGTTGCGGGCTTGTGTCTTAGATTTTAAAGGTAATTGGGATGAACACTTGCCACCGATAGAATTTGCTTACAATAACAGCTATCATGCTAGCATTCAGATGGCCCCATTTGAGGCATTGTACGGGAGAAGATGTAGATCGCCAATCGGGTGGTTTGAGGTAGGTGAAGCGGAATTGCTAGGGCCGGATATGGTGTACGAAGCTATGGAAAAGGTCAAGGTTATTCAGGAGAGAATGAAAACAGCACAGAGTCGTCAAAAGTCCTATGCAGACGTTCGTCGAAGGGATTTGGAGTTTCAAGTCGATGATTGGGTGTTCTTGAGGGTATCTCCTATGAAGGGAGTCATGCGATTCGGAAAGAAAGGAAATTGAGTCCTAGGTATGTCGGGCCATATCGGATCGTTCAAAGGATTGGTCAAGTTGCTTATAGGCTAGAGTTGCCTCCTGAGATGTCATCGGTGCATCCGGTATTCCATGTGTCCATGTTGAAGAAAGTGATTGGAGATCCATCCACCATCATGCCAGTCGAAGCTATAGAGGTTAATGAAGATTTGTCATATGAAGAAGTTCGAGTTGCCATTCTTGATAGGCAAGTCCGTAAGTTGAGAAATAAGGAAGTTGCCTCTGTTAAAGTATTGTGGCGAAGTCAACAAGTTGAGGAGGCCACATGGGAAGCGGAAAAAGAGATGAAGGAAAAGTACCCCCATTTGTTCGATCAAGCCTAGAGAAATTAGGTGACCCTCCTACTCCTAGTAACTGTCATCTTGCCTATGTTGTTTCCCTCTTAGTATTAGTAAAGTCTCCTTCATTTTGTAATGAGTTAAATGTGTTGTTACCTTGGGTCACTTGAACCGTTCTTGATAAATGAAAGCCTTATAAAGATTTACGTGTTTAATAAACAACTAATAGTAAGTGTAGATTGGTAATGGTTTGTTAAGTGTACATGGTGTGTTAAAATGGTTAAATAAGGTAAGAATTCATTGAAGTGACTAGTTTATGTGCAATTGTAACAATGTGATAGAATATGTGCATTCGTTGAGGTAAGAAAGTGTATACCAGTTGCGAAAAGTGTGTAGTTGTATATTGTTGTTTGGTAATGTGTTTCGGGGGCCCTCTGACAGGTGGATATGTCCATAATACAAAGGAAACTCTGGCGAAATTTTTGTAAAATATAAGAGTTAGTCAAAATTTTGATGGTTGCATATCATGTCTTTCAAAACCAACTCATTTATTTCATAATCCTCATTCGAGACGAATGATCTTAAGGGGGGGAGGATGTAAGGCCCCGTAAAAATTTTGTGCATAAAACCTAGTAACTGTGGTGTCATGGTCCGAATAATGTGTTAGGAATGCGTAGAATTCTTCGCGGCTCGCAAGCTCGCCGCGGTTCGGACCCTTGGTAGTGATTTAAGTTTCAAAAATGTAGAGAATTAATTTTTCCGAAAAGTGTCCAATATGCGGTCAAGAATGCGATCGCAAACCTGACATGCGGACCGCATTCTTGCCGCAAAACGTTCCAGAGAGTTTCCCAAAATCGTGTCAAAAGTGCGGTCGATATGCGATCGCATGTCAAATCTGCGGTGCACTTTGCGACCGCAGATCAAGCATGCGGACCGCATTCTGGCCGCATTCCTTAACAGAACCCTGTGTAAAATTTGGGGCAATTCTGCGGTCACTATGCGGACCGCATGTTGATTCTGCGGTCGCATAGTGCACCGCATAATTGACCCCAGCCCAGATTTTTGTAACATTTTGACCCGATCTCTTCTTTAATATAACACACTTCTTCTTCATTTTATCATATCATCTTACCAAAATTAGAGAGAGAGAGAGGGTTTTTAGAGAGAGAAATCTTTCATCTTCAAAGATTGTTCCAACCATCTTAATTCCAAGGGATCTTAGGGCAAGGATTCAACTTCCCCAATCTTTTCAAGGTAAAAACCCTAACTATTTTCTTTGATTTTCAGTTTTAATTGGGTAAAGAGAGGTTTGCATATAATAGCTTTTAAAAATAGAATTTTTTACACTCATGCATGATTATTGAACTTGATTTTTAGTAAAAGAAGTGAGTAGAAGTAAGAGTCTTCAAGAACAAGGTTGGCAAGAGTAAGATAGCGTGGGTAAGCATAAAGTAGGAAGTTAACGGAAGAAAACTCATCAACAGGTATGTATGGCTAATTTTGATTCTTGTAAAATCGCCCAAATGTGTGCGAATTGTTTTGGCATGTGTCAAATTGAGAAATTTTACGTAATTCTTTGATTTCCTTGTTGAGCATTTGATTGATGTTGAACTACGTGTGGTGTGGTATGAAATATGAATTGAAAGATAAAAAGGTAATCGAGATTGGTAAAGAATTGGGAACAACCATTGTGATGGCATATTTGGCTTATTGTGGAAGGAATTTGAAACACCTTAATTGTGGTAAATTGTTGAACATGATTATGTGGGCATTTTCGATTTTGGAATACTTGTAACTTGGTTTTGATATTGGCTTGAGAAGAAATTGAGAACATGAACCAATGTGTAAGTTGCTTATTTGAACTTGTTGAAATTGTGTGTAGTACCTTATCTGCTGTTTGCTGTTTGAAATTGTCAACTGTAAGGCGGGGTCGTGTTGCGCGCCGCAACGTGGGGAAATAAGGTGTGGGTTGGGGTGATAAGGGTGGCCGAGGTAATAAGGGTGGTCGGGGCAATAAGGATGGAAAGCGATCGAAATCGCTATTGAAAAATTGATACAAAAATCAATAATGTGAAATTGTGAAAGGAGACAGCAGGAGAGTTTGCAACCTGTGGGGCACTGATTGCCCCTTTGTTTGACTACTTGTGCTTTACGTGATTGATTGGTTATTGTTAAATTGGTTGATTGTAGAAAGTGCTTTGTGTTGAGAATTATTTGAAATGAGGAAAATGTGGAAACATGGTTGGTCGGCTTAATTAATTGTTGATGTAATTTAATGGCTTGAGTTTACTTGGGACAAAGTTTGTCCATACATACCAGTACAATTCAAGTGTACCGACGTCCCTTTTGCCGGGGGCGCTACATTCGTGTCATGATTGTAGGTGGATCAGTAGCAGGCACTTCAGCTCATCGGCAGTAGTATCCTTCTCCTTCCATTGCCCGTTTTGGTGAGCCCCTTTCTTCCTCGGGGCCTTGTGTGGTTCATGCCACTCGGTTTAGATTTCATTTTGGTTTTGTAAGGTATAGCCGGAGCCTTGTTACCGGCAAGTATTGTATTTCCCTTTTGTATCCTAGAGGCTCCATAGACATGTAAACTGTGGGATTGTGGCCTATGTATATGTATGGGGTGTTGTAAATATAAATTATGAACTTGTTAGTGAATCAATCACATGGTTATGTTTATGCATTATGAAATCAGTCATTATTGGTAAAATATTTGGTTAATGAGAAACAATCAACACATGGTTAACTCGTGGGAATGAAAGGCACCCAGGTCCGCTTGACTGGGGCAACCCGGTCAGGCGCCGGTCATGTCCCTCGATTTGGGGCGTGACACAAATTCTGATGATTCGGTCAGCTTTGGGAGGTCATTTATGAGCTAGGAGAGCGATCGAAAGTGAATTTGGAGGCCCGGTGTAGATTTAGGCTTGAATTGGCTAAAGTTGAATTTTGGTGAAATCTGATTGGTAGGTGAGATTTTCATCTGGGGGTCGAAATGGAATTCCAACAATTCCTGTAGCTTCGTTATGTGATTTTTGATGTTCCTGAAAAATTTCAGGTTATTCAGAGGTCATTTGGTCGGGTTTTTGATTAAATGTCGGTTGCAGAAGTTTGAACGAAAACTTAGGCTTGAATTTGCTTGGATTCGATGTTTTCCGTGTTTAAGGGCGTGTTTTTATGATTGGAAAAAGTTTGTATCATGTTATGGAGTATGTTGGTGGTTTTCGTTGGGGTCCCGGGGGCCTCGGGATGAATTCGGGGGTCCAAACGGACCATCTTGAGCCAAAATAATCTACTGGAATTGCTGCAATAAAATTGCAGGTTATTTGTTCTCTGCGATCGCGGTCATTACCACGTGATCGCGTAGTGTATTAGAGTGAGGCTGGAAATTTGTTCTTCGCGATCGCTGGAAGAGTGATGCGATCGCGTAAGGTCGAGGGGTTGTGCATCGCGATCGCGGGTGTATTGATGCGATCACGTAGGTTCGAGCTCGAGTGCATTGCGATCGCGTTCATAGCATTGTGATCGCGTAGGGTTGCTAATTTTCTCACTGCGATCGCTTCCAGGTCCACGCGATCGCGTAGAGGAAAAACTGACCGCCCAGGAATTTGTGCATCGCGATCGCGAGCCAAGGGCTGCGATCGCGTAGAGTAAATAGGCATGGCAGTGAATTTAAGTCCAGAACATTTCAGACGCAGCCATTCTTGCATAATACACCATTATTGAGTCTAAGAGAGAAAGTGACGGGAAATTGCTGGGATTTCAATGGGTTATCATCGGAGGTAAGTTTTATGGTTCAACTATGTGTTTTTATCTTGAAATCCTCCTCTATTTCACTGAAATTGGATGAATTAATGGGGGAATTTAGCCTAAGCCAGGGTTTTGGTAAAATGTCGATTTGAATGGGCAAACGGAGTCCGATTTTGAAAAGCTTTATATGCATAGAATCATGTTGAGACGAGGATTCTGAATATGTAACTTTCATAATATTTTGAGAAGCGTACCAAAAGTCAGGTTTTGACAACTTTGTGGGTTTTGGTGCAAATTGAGTTATTTCGAATGGGTTGTGTCTAATTAACCTATATTGATGTATTCTCCTTGATTTTGAGCAGATTCGGCATCCGAGGTGGTTGAGTTATGAGTAAAGTGCAAGGCAGGCTAAGGCTTCTACCGGATCGAGGTGAGTGGCGATAGTAAATAATGTACTGAGGGTTTGAAACCCCGTACTAGCACTTTACAGTGCTATGGTGAGATGAGACACGCATCATGTGACAGGCGTGGCGGCATTGTAATTGGGGAATTGGAAATCATCCTTTCCGACTAATAGTGTATTGTGTATTGTGACAGAGAATGGGATTATAACTGTGTAATTGGGCTAGTAGCCTTGTTTGGGGCATTGTGCCGATTTATAGAGCATTAGGGGACCTGTAGAGCTAGGTAACCCTTATATCTTGTTGGAAACTTACACTCAGCCGCATTATTTGTGTATATATATATATATATATATATATATATATATATATATATATATATATATGTATATATAATCGGAACTGCACGCCGCAGTAATATATGTGTGGATCGTGTTGCACGCCGCAATATCATAGCGCTTGGGCCTAGGGAGCCCCTCCGAAGACTGTATACACCCCCAGTGAGCGCTGTCGACGTTAGATAGAGCGGGCTGCGCGCCGCAGCGTTAGATGTATTGGAGCGGGAGGCACGCCGCAACATTATACTTATACGTATCAATATACGTACTTAAATACTTACACATTATAGACATATGTATATATTTACATACATTGAATTGACTGTACACCGTAGCAATATGAGTGAGGATTTGGTCAGCGTGGGCTCTTGTTGAGATAGATATGAATAGCGATGACTCCCTTGTGAGGTTTCCTTAGAACTATTTAGTGATAGTACTGTAGTTCTTATTTTCGGTTATTGTTTATTATTGTTACTCACTGAGTTGAAATATACTCACCCCACTCCCCTGCACTTTTTGTGCAGATTCACAGGGGCCAGAGAGTAGTTGAGCTGTGGCAGCTGCTTATTCATATCTATTTTATGGAGACTACGAGGTAGCTGCCGACTGTGAGCACGTGATTTTTCCCTCACACGAATTACTCCCAAAAATTCAAAATAAAAGAGTTTTGCGTTGTTTGCAATATATGTGGACTTTATGTTATTTTTCTCTTATTGTTTGCATTTATGTGTCCATGTTTATTTGTTTAATTAATGAAAAATACAAAAATATGTCACATTTTCATTTATGATTCATTAAAAGTAATCAAGTTTATTTTACAAAAAATAGAGAATTACAAAAAATATGTATTTTTGCATTTTTAGTGTTTAATATCAAAATTGTGTGATTTATTTAATTGATGTTTAAATTGAGTAGGATAATATTTAGTGTAACTTAATTAGTACTTTTGTGATTTTTATTTGATTTTTTGTTAGCATTTTTGTTTTAATTAGGAGCTAAAATTAATAAATAAAGAATGAAGGAGTCAAAATTGGGCCACATCTTGAATTAATCCTCAAGTCCAAACCAATTTTACCTTGAACCCAACCAAATAACCCATTACCCGGTCCAACCCACCTGCCCGACCCGGTCCATCCGCCCCAAATGACCCCCCTTTTTTCTGATTTTTCTCCTCATTCATTCTAATTTCCTAAACCCTAAAGACCCCTCCCACTCTCCCAGCCGCCGCCAGTCACCAACAGTCGGCCGGCAGTACCCAAACGACCACCCTTCCCACCGTCCAAAGACCTGTCGACACCAACTGCAATCTCGTCATCACAACCCCTCTTTTTCGTATTTGGCCTCATCATCGACGAGAGAAGACCAACTTTATCGGAGCCCTAAATTTTCTCATCTCTGAAATTCGCTCTTTCTCCATCAAAATCATGGCTAACATAGCATCAGGGATGGCTGTGCATGATGATTGCAAGCTGAAGTTTTTTAGAGTTGAAGGCAAAAAGAACTCACCGGTTCATCATCTATAAGATTGAAGAGAAGCAAAAACAAGTTGTTGTGGAAAAGCTTGGTGAACCAATTGAAAGTAATAGGATTTTAGCGCAGGCCTCCCTACTGATGAGTGTCGCTGTCCACGACTTTGATTACACAACTGAAGAAAACGTCCAGAAGAGTAGAACATTCTTCATTGCTTGGTCACATGACAATGCAAGAGTGAGAAGCAGGATGATTTATGCAAGCTCCAAAGACAGGTTCAAGAGTGAGCTCTATTGGATTAGCTTTGTTCATTTGTGTTGCTCAACGACAAGGTTTGTGGTTGCGAGTCTGATTCACTATCGTCTCTGTTCAGATAGCCACCATTTTTATGAATCTATTTCGGAAGCTTTAAACCTTGGAGGTACAGCGTCCCATATGCTTATAAATGTCCGTTTTGTTTCAATGATGATATGAATCCAGTGTGCTTGATTTTGTTGATGGTTTTCTCTATTGAATTTTAGGTCTTCCTCTTCATATTTTAGAATACTTTCATTTCCCTACTTTTAATATATTTTTGATTGATTAAGTTCAGTTGAGAGCTATTTCCTCTATTAACGATCAAGAGAATACATCTCCTCACCCTTTGCGTTGTATGAGTATACAATTAAGAATTAACTTTGAGAATTAGAACTGAAAGTATACCTCATTTGAATTTGTTACACGTTGTTTGGTGTTGTATCATAGGCAATCCAGTAAGGATTGTATAGTTTGGATCTCTATCTTTGTGGTGAGTTTGCATTAATATGATAAATAGGCATACGGAGGTTGACTACAATAGTATACTGGTTAGCTTGTCGTGCCTCTAATTTGTTACTTCCTGAATATTTTTCGTGCACGATCTATTTGATAGCATTTCTAGTTGTTACCTCCAAAAGGCCTTTCTGTTTGAATGTTTCACTGTTTTCATTTTTGTTGAATGTGGAATTATGTTGGGTTGAATGTATCTGAACCCATTGAGTTGTATTAGCTAAGAAGTTGTTTAATAAAATATGTATTTTACCTACTTAAGAAGATGCTAGCACATGGGAAGAGAATATACAAGCTGGAAAGTAGATAACATGTGGGGAAATAATGAAAAAAGCTAAAAGGGATACATGTGGGAAGGGAATATACAGCTGAAAAGTGAAAGATTTAATTAAAAAGAGGGATTACTAGTGGAGGAACACCCTGTTAAAATCCTTTTAGGAGCTGAAAAATGTAAAAAAGGTTTGGATATAAATAGAAGGGGGAGATGAAAGGAGAGACAGACTGTTAGACACAGGGAGAGATACAATTCTAAGAAAAGAAAAAAAAAGAATACAGAGGGAGAGATTAAGTTTACTGTTCTATTGAGGGTTGTAGAATAACTTTGAGTTCTGTTCGATTCATTCATATCCTTTTGATTCAATATTTAACCACTGAAACTTCAGAGCAGTATTAGGATGAATTCAAGTAGTTTTGGGTCCAATTAAACTATCTTTTGGTACAAATATTGGTCTGTTGGTGTTTTCAAGTGTTCTCTGGGTATTTTGAAGTTAAAATTGGTCTATTTGAGCTGTTTAGTTTCATTCTTGGGTCATTTGGTATTGCTGGATATATCAGTTAAGTTTGGTTTGGCTTTGAATCATTCCTGGGCTGATTTAAACACTAAGTTTGTTGTTGTTGGCATTCCTGGGTTTCACTTTATCAAAGTGGTGTTGTTTGGCCTTCTTAAAGCTGTCCCCTTGCTGTTGTGTTACTACTGCTGCTGATATTTCCTTCTTCTTCCTATTTTTATCATCCAGATACCAATTTCAACTTTATTATGAAGTAGATCTCAATTTGAGAATGAAATAAAGGCAATGATGATTTATATGAAGTTCTTCTTCTATCTGTTATTTCATTAATATAGATTAAGTTAATTCTAGTTTATTATCTAGAATTTGCATGTTGTAACTAATTTCGGATTATGGGACTGGGCAGTAATGATTTGAAGTACCATCTGTGATTTATCTATGCATATTTCGGCATTCTATTCTCCTTAATGGATTGATACAGTATACTGCTTTGATTGAAACTTTAAGTTATTAGTTATGCATTTCCGGCAAGGTTTCGAGTTCCGATCAGTGGTTGAACCTCTGTGTTGGTTCGATTTGAGAATATGAAATGCTCATTTGCTCATCACTTCTTTTATTAATTATGTGTGACCAACTCTAATTTTTATGGTGATTTTAGCTTTATTTAGTTATATGATATACTACAATTTTGTGTAGTATGAAAGATTGGACCATATGGATTTGATCTAGTAAGCAAAAGTAGGAAATATTAGACGATTTTTTATGTCATTTTGTTAGATCTGTCGGTCTACTTCAAAAAAAAAAAACATAAAACTAGTGTTCTGTTGTTGGACTATTATTGTCTCTTCAATATTGTTATGTTTATCTATTCCCCTATGTTTCATGGAATGATATTACTTTATTATATTTCATCTATTTGTCAAGTTTAGTTTTCACTAAATGAAGTAATTGAAGGTTTAGTGGTAAAAATGGATCTAATGGCTAAGAACATGTCCATATGTTCTGTACGTTCTTGTAGGCATATATGCAAAATCTTGTTTTATGCATTTTGTACCTTCGCAAATTTGAATAGCAATATTTGTTTGTTTAAATGCGAGCCCGCCTTCCCCGCCTTAATTTATTTAATTTCATTCACAATAATCACAAAATAGTTTAGGAAATAAATCTTTAAATATATGTAGTTTGTGTTAATTGAGTATACCGGGACTGTACTGGGTAGCTGTTGTGCTAATTGAGTAAAGCCCTTTTAGAATAATTCGAAGTATGTCGTGCCAAATAATTTTTTAAATGCATGGCCCTCGCTTAATTTATATTTTAATATTTAGAAATTTAGGATTGTTCGTTTAGTGAATTTTCACGGGCTCCTCAAAATAATAACGCGCTAGTATCTTTAAGCGGGTATTTAATAATTGTATCTCCTTAACTCGGGTGCACATTTATGTGACCCAAATCCAAATCTCAACAGAATCGAAATGTGTTGATAATCACGGGTACATTGATTGTGACGTGGTTTGACATGTATTTTCATGACGTTGCATTTTTTTATTAAAATAATGGATAATAATATTAAAAGCGGTTAAAAGTTAATTTTGCACATGAATTAAAGCATGGTATAAATAAGATAATTAAGCCAAATATAACAGTTGATCGACCGTGCTAGAACCACGGAACTCGGGAATGCCTAACACCTTCTCCCGGGATAACAGAATTCCTTATCCGGATTTCTGGTACGCAGACTGTTAAACAGAGTCATTCTTTCCTCGATTCGGGACTCAACCGGTGACTTGGGACACCATAAATCTCCCAAGTGGCGACTCTGAATTAATTAAATAATCCTGTTTCGATTGTCCTTTAATTGGAAAAACTCCTTGTCACGCCCCAAATCGAGGGACATGACCGGCACCTGACCGGGTTGCCCCAGTCAAGCGGACCTGGGTGCCTTCCATTCCCACGCGTTACCCCTGTGTTGACTGTTACTCATTAACCAAAATATCTTACCAACAATGACTGATTTCACAATGCATAAATATAACCATGTGATTTATTTACTAACAAGTTCATAATTTATATTTACAACGCCCCATACATATACATAGGCCACAATCCCACAGTTTACATGTCTACGGAACCTCTAGGATACAAAAAGGAAATACAATACTTGCCGGTAACAAGGCCCCGGCTATACCTTACAAAATCCAAAAGAAAGTCTGAAATAAAAGTGGCATGAGCCACACTGTGCCCCGAGGAAGAAAGGGGCTCACCAAAACGGGCAGTGGAGGATGAAGGATACTACTGCCGATGAGCTGAAGTGCCTGCTACTGATCCACCTACAATCATAACATGAATGTAGCGTCCCCGGCAAAAGGGACGTCAATACACTTGAATTGTACTGGTATGTATGGACAAACTTTGTCCCAAGTAAACTCAAGCCATTAAATTACATCAACAATTAATTAAACCAACCAACCATGTTTTCCACCTTTTACTCATTTCAGATAAGCCTCAACACAAGCACATTCAATGTCAACAAATGGAACAACGACCAATCAACAACATAAATTGCAAGTAGTCAAACATAGGAGCAATCAGTGCTCCCCAGGTTGCAAACTCTCCTGTTGTCTCCTTTCACAATTTCACATTATTGATTTATGTATCAATTTTCAATAGCGATTTCGATCGCTTTCCATCCTTATTGCCCCTGACCACCCTTATTACCTCGGCCACCCTTATCACCCCAACCCAAACCTTATTTCACCACGTTGCGGCGCGCAACACGACCCCGCCTTACAGTTGAAAACACAACAATTTCAAACAGCAGATAAGATACTACACACAATTTCAACAAGTTCAAATAAGCAACTTGCACATTGTTTCATGTTCTCAATTACTTCTCAAGCCAATATCACAACCAAGTTACAATGTTTCCACATTCAAGAATATTCACACATGTATATTCAGCAATTTTCCATAATTCAAGTGTTTCATTTCTTTCCACAATAAACCAATTCTCAAGTGTTTCGATTTCTTTTCCACAAGGTGCCATATAGGCCATCATATTCATTATTCACAAATTCTTTACCCAATTCAACTCTCATTTACCTTTCGGTTCATATTTCTTACCACAACACTCATAGTTCAACAACAACTTTGAATATCCAACAACAACATCAATTAATCACATACAATTTCTCAAATCAACACATGCCAAACAATTTTACACATAAGGGCGATTTCACAAGAATCAAAATTAGCCATACATACCGGTGATGATTTTTCTTCCGTTAACTTCCTACTTTATGCTTACCCAAGCTATCTTACTCTTGCCAACCTTGTTTTTGAAGACTCTTACTTCTACTCACTTCTTTTTACTAGAAATCAAGTTCAAAAATCATGCATGAGTGTAAAAATTTTATTTTTAAAAGCTATTATATGAAAATCTCTCTTTACCCAATTAAAACTGAAAATCAAAGAAAATAGTTAGGGTTTTTACCTTGAAAATATTGGGGAAGTTGAATCCTTGCCATAGGATCCCTTGGAATTAAAATGATTGGAACAATCCTTGAAGATGCAAGATTTCTCTCTCTAAAAACCCTCTCTTCTCTCTCTAATTTTTGGTGAGATGATATGATAAAAATGAAGAAGAGGTGTGTTATATTAAAGAAGAGATCGGGTCAAAATGTTACAAAAACTGGGTCGGGGTCAATTATGCGGTCACTATGCGACCGTAGAACACACATGCGGTCCGCAAAGTGACCGCAAAATGGCCTCAAAAATTACAAGTTTCTGTTAAGGAATGCGGCCGGAATGCGGTCCGCATGTTTGATCTGCGGTCGCAAAATGCACCGCAGATTTGACATGCGATCGCATATCGACCGCACATTTGACTGATTTTTGAGAAACTCTCTGGAACGATTTGCGGTCAGAATGCGGTCCGCATGTTGATTCTGCGGTCGCATTCTTGACCGCATATTTGACACTTTTTCGGAAAAATTATTTCTCTACATTTTTGAAACTTAAATCACTACCAAGGGTCCGAACCGCGGCGAGCAAGCTCGCCGCGAAGAATTCTACGCATTCCTAACAAATCATTCGGACCATGACACCACATCTACTAGGTTTTATGCACAAAAATTTTACGGGGCCTTACACTCCTTTCCGCCCTCGCGGGGCGCGCCAAAAGGAGGTGTGACAGCTCTGGCGACTCTGCTGGGGAAGCAAACCCAGAACCACTGGTTCAGGGTTTAAGAATTCGAGCTTGGAATAATTGTTGTATTTGGCTTATTTATTATCTGATTTTATTATATGTTTGTATTAATGTGCTAAATTTTGTTTTACTGCTTTGATATTTTGTGAATTGTATATAAATTATGCCGATACTCATTTTTTTTCCTTCTGAGTCTCTTTAAAATATAATCTCGGACATTTGCTGGACATAGCCCGTTTTTCTCAAGATAGCTGTGGTGCTTGGCACCCAGTGAAAGATTTGAAGTCACACATGTTTAGGCGGGGAGCATTGTCAATTAAGTCGGAAAGCCATGCTACCGGTGCACTGACACTCCTCGGCTCGAGTTGTCCGCTCGAGTAAAAGCCAGTCTAGACAACTTTTCCAACAAGATGATGAACCCATAACCACTAGATCAGGGTTTTAGAACTCGAGCTTTGAATAATTGTTGTATTTGGTTTATTATCTTGGGTGTAAATGTGCAAAATGGTATTTTTTATCGCTTTGATATTGTTTGAACTGTATATGTATACTGTGCCGAAACCCTTCTTTTCTCACCCCCGGGGATGTGCTCACTGGTTGAGACTCCCTATTCTGTTAGTGTCATACCCCGAAATAAGAAAGAGGTTCGGAAAGTTTCTAAGCCGGCTGGCCTTTTGGTTCCTGGAAAGGAGCTCCTTCCTCAGCTCGAGTTGTCCGCTCGGGTACATAGTCTAGATCTAACAAATCATTCGGACCATGACACCACATCTACTAGGTTTTATGCACAAAAATTTTACGGGGCCTTACATCCTCCCCCTTAAGATCATTCGTCCTCGAATGAGGATTTTGAAATAAATGAGTTTTGAAAGACATGATATGCAAGCTATCAAAATTTTGACTAACTCTTATATTTTAGAAAAATTTCGCGAGAGTTTCCTTTGTATTATGGACATATCCACCTGTCAGAGGGCCCCCGAAACACATTACCAAACAACAATACACAAATACAACACTTTTCACAACTTGTATATACTTTCTTGCCTCAACAAATGTACACATTTTATCACATTGTTACTATTGCACATAAACTAGTCACTTCAATGAGTCCTTTCCTTATTCAACCATTTTAACACAACATGTACACACAAACAAACCACTACCAATCTACACTTACTATTAGTCGCTTACTTAACACATAACTCTTTACAAAATGGAGGAGGCTTTTACTAACACTAAGAGGGAAACAACTTGGACAAGATGACCAGTTACTAGAAGTAGAAGGATCGTCTAATTTCTTCTAAGCTTGATCAAACAAATGGGGGTACTTTTCCTTATCTCTTTCTCTGCTTCCCATGTGGCCTCCTCAACTTGTTGACTTCGCCAGAATACTTTAATAGAGGCAACTTCCTTATTTCTTAACTTACGGACTTGCCTATCAAAATGGCAACTGGAATTTCTTCATATGACAAGTTTTCATTAACCTCTATAGCTTCGACTGGCATGATGGTGGATGGATCTCCAATCACTTTCTTCAACATGGACACATGGAATACCGGATGCATTGCTCTGACATCTCGGAAGGCAACTCTAGCCTATAAGCAACTTGACCAATCCTTTGAACGATCCGATATGGCCCGACATACCTAGGACTCAATTTCCCTTTCTTTCCAAATCGCATGACTCCTTTCATAGGAGATACCCTCAAGAACACCCAATCATCGACTTGAAACTCCAAATCCCTTCGATGAACGTCTGCATAGGACTTTTGACGACTCTGTGCTGTTTTCATTCTCTCCTGAATAACCTTGACCTTTTCCATAGCTTCGTACACCATATCCGGCCCTAGCAATTCCGCTTCACCTACCTCAAACCACCCGATTGGCGATCTACATCTTCTCCCGTATAATGCCTCAAACGGGGCCATTTGAATGCTAGCATGATAGCTGTTATTGTAAGCAAATTCTATCAGTGGCAAGTGTTCATCCCAATTACCTTTAAAATCTAAGACACAAGCCCGCAACATATCTTCAAGCGTCTGAATGGTCCGCTCGGCCTGACCATCGGTCTGTGGATGGAAAGCTGTGCTGAGATTCACCTGAGTTCCCAAACCTTGCTGAAACTTCTTCCAAAAGTTAGCTGTGAACTGAGCCCCACGATCCGAGATGATAGAAAGTGGAGTGCCATGAAGTTTTACTATCTCCTTGATGTACAATCTTGCATATTGCTCCGCGGTATCGGTGGACTTGACAGGCAGGAAGTGAGCTGATTTGGTGAGTCGATCTACTATCACCCATATTGAATCGAACTTATGCTGTGTGCGAGGTAACCCCACCACGAACTCCATATTGATCATCTCTTATTTCCACCTTGGTATTTCTATAATCTGAGTTAATCCACCGGGCCGTTGATGCTCGGCCTTCACTTGTTGACAGTTCGGATATTTAGCTACAAAGTTTTCTATATCCCTTTTCATACCGTTCCACCAATAAATCTCCTTAAGGTCATGATACATTTTCGTGGAACCTAATTGTACAAAATATCTGGAAATATGTGCCTCTGCCATTACCCTTTCCCGAAGTTCGTTCACGTCCGGAACACATAGTCTGTCTTGACACCGCATTACACCATCTTCACTGCTGAGTACAAATGCTGAGGTCTTGTCATTCATAACTACTTCCTTTACCCGAACTAATGCTGGATCCATGGACTGTTTTTCCTTGATTTCCGCGACCAATGATGATTCTGCTCCATTATGCACCAAAACATTCCCCTCGTCTGACGCAGAGATACGAACCCCCAAACTGGCTAATTGGTAAACCTCTCGAGCCAGGTGTCTCTGATCCACACCCAAATGAGCCAAACTACTCATGGATTTTCGACTAAGAGTGTCGGCTACCACATTTGCCTTCCCTGGATGGTACAATATGTCCATATCATAGTCCTTGAGTAATTCTAACCACCGCCGCTGTCTTAGATTTAGCTCCTTCTGCTTGAACAAATACTGGAGGCTCTTGGGGTCTGAAAACACATCTACATAAACTCCATAAAGATAGTGCCGCCATATTTCAAAGCAAACACAACTGCCGCGAGCTCCAAATCATGTGTCGGATAATTCTTCTCGTGATTTTTTTTTTTTTTTTTTTTTTTTTTTTTGAGTTATCTCGAAGCATACGCTATAACCTTTCTGTGTTGCATCAACACACACCCCAAACCAACCCTGGAGGCATAACTATCATCTTAACACTTTACATCGTTAGCGGAACATCTTTATTATATCCCTCTTACATAAGACCTTCCACGAATTTAGTTCTACTATAATTTCCTTGATATAGTTACGACCCCATCTGAACCATTTCTACTAACTCTTACGATTCTTATCAAAAGGCATTACTGAGTGAGTTTTCTCATATGACCTCCTATCTCAAATGAATAGCACTGGCTAACTTGCACATATACCCCGAATAACACTAACTTGCACGGCATTGTATCGAATGTAAAGTAGCATTATGCTCTAACTTTTCTTAACCAACCTCTTCTCCCCATATGTGCATTATAGACTTTAAGAAACTGCACTACTTCCCCTGTGAAATTTCCTACCATCCCTCATTACGGTTAAACACCTCTCAAAACGTATATCAACAACCTTTATATGCATATGACTTAGGAAGGGTCACTATCCCGAGAAGGGTATTCTCTGAAACTTTAAATCCTCCTCAATACTTCAACAACAACTTTTGGTTTCACTCTTAAGTGTAAGGCTTAGTCCACTTGATTCTATCTCGGATGAGTAACTCGCCTTATTCCCCATGTTATAGTTACCAATAAAGTTCCCTGATATTGCCGCTTAAGAGTTATCATGCCAAACACGTCTAGTCTGTCACGAGTTTTCATCCTCTTTCAATCCATTCCGAACCTTTCATTCCCATCTTGTTTTGCGGATAGTGCATAATTAATAGCTTTATTGTTCCACACATTTGTCTGTCTCCTGTGAATTTGAAAAATCATTATGTCTTGTTTAATCATTTTACAGTACCACAACCTCACCAACGATAACCTCGCTTCCCATTGTGTGTAGACATGAACTATCTCTAGACCTCTTTAGTTGATATTCAGTGTCATCCAAGTCGGTTGCATTGCGGTTAATCCCTTATAACTTTTATTAACACTTGTGCTATAGGTGAGTCCACCATTCTGATGCAAAAATTGTTTTAAATGACCATGACCATCTCAATTTAAAGGTTTTCTCCCCATTTCTTCTCACCCCATTCTTCCTAGTTAGTGAATAGCCACGCACTCTTCCATATATTACGTGGTCTCTTACCTTAGGCATTCCATCCGGCTCACCTCTTAACTCTTATTGGGACATATGTAGCAAGGAGTGTTCGTCTGAACATCACTTAACACTTATCTATTTGTAAGGCTCTTTAGAGGCTCTCTATCAAGCCCCAATTACCATCTTGGGTTGTTGTGGCAACACATTCATTTCTCTCACTCGTTCTGGCTTTCTTAGTATCCCGAAACTTTGTTTAAATCACAAATCTATGATTAGCCCATTCTAGGAACTCACAATCTTTCACATTTGACATATGGTACCTCCTTGGGTCCCATTTCTCCCGACCTTATGACAAGTAAAAGTCTCTTTACAAACATACTATTATTTTCTAGAATCGTTGACCCTATCAGTCACATTGCCATGCGTGAAGAATTTACATTCCTTAATCTCTTTTCTAGACCACACATGTCTTCACCAAAATATTCAAATATCATAGCTACATGGTCTCGCTCTTGTTTTATTGTATTTAAGTGGCCTCACGATGGCCCTCCCTCTCCCACATGGGGAAAATATCCTGGATCTTGACACAAGTCTTGAGTGTAGAAACTTTAGGAACATATGCCTCATATATCTATCCCTCTTATATATATACTCGACCATTAGGAAAATTTAAGTCACCATAGTATTGATCTCCTAAGTTCCCTTCTCCTATTCAGCCACGTAGGTATGGGATTCCAAGTCCCCACGCATATCCTTTATGAGTGTAACGCAACTTCGTACATTTCTGGGTCCTTATAACGTTCGTAAGACAAGGGTCTTCTCACCTAGGGTCCAATTGAGTCTTATTTCATAACTTTTTACCTCATATGAGAGACTTACACTCTCCCCATTAATCTCTTAGTCATTATCTCATATATCACGTGCTTATATAACCAATATTCTTTCACACCTTACGATCAATTATATACTTCTTGCACTAACCATGCTTGCTATTTAAGCTTACATATCAATTATCAAATCAATGCCTCTTCGTGCGGGTAATCACTTCTAATCCTTTCCCCAAATAAAATATACTTGTAGTACTATGTACTTATACTATATATATTCATACAGTTTATTCAACAAGATACATGTGCAATCTCCATAACACCCATGTCTTTTCCCATTGGTCAAGACATATGACAACACTACATAAAATAGACGAAAGAGAATTTAAACTTACCTTGAATCTCAACGCACGGGTTACAAAACAATCTTATAATCAAGCTTTATCGCACGATTTGGAGTGATGAAGAAGGGTAATATTCCTAAATGTCCGTGTAGCCCCCTACTTATATGATGTGGTCGACAACACACCTATAAGAAGGGCACTACTAGACACGGCTCCGAAACATCCTAGGACACTTTAAAACCTTAAGCTCTGATACCAAGTTTGTCACGCCCCAAATCGAGGGACATGACCGGCGCCTGACCGGGTTGCCCCAGTCAAGCGGACCTGGGTGCCTTCCATTCCCACGCGTTACCCCTGTGTTGACTGTTACTCATTAACCAAAATATCTTACCAACAATGACTGATTTCACAATGCATAAATATAACCATGTGATTTATTTACTAACAAGTTCATAATTTATATTTACAATGCCCCATACATATACATAGGCCACAATCCCACAGTTTACATGTCTACGGAGCCTCTAGGATACAAAAAGGAAATACAATACTTGCCGGTAACAAGGCCCCGGCTATACCTTACAAAATCCAAAAGAAAGTCTGAAATAAAAGTGGCATGAACCACACAAGGCCCCGAGGAAGAAAGGGGCTCACCAAAAACGGGCAGTGGAGGATGAAAGATACTACTGCCGATGAGCTGAAGTGCCTGCTACTGATCCACCTACAATCATAACACGAATGTAGCGCCCCGGCAAAAGGGACGTCAGTACACTTGAATTGTACTGGTATGTATGGACAAACTTTGTCCCAAGTAAACTCAAGCCATTAAATTACATCAACAATTAATTAAACCAACCAACCATGTTTTCCACCTTTTACTCATTTCAGATAAGCCTCAACACAAGCACATTCAATGTCAACAAATGGAACAACGACCAATCAACAACATAAATTGCAAGTAGTCAAACATAGGAGCAATCAGTGCTCCCCAGGTTGCAAACTCTCCTGTTGTCTCCTTTCACAATTTCACATTATTGATTTATGTATCAATTTTCAATAGCGATTTCGATCGCTTTCCATCCTTATTGCCCCTGACCACCCTTATTACCTCGGCCACCCTTATCACCCCAACCCAAACCTTATTTCACCACGTTGCGGCGCGCAACACGACCCCGCCTTACAGTTGAAAACACAACAATTTCAAACAGCAGATAAGATACTACACACAATTTCAACAAGTTCAAATAAGCAACTTGCACATTGTTTCATGTTCTCAATTACTTCTCAAGCCAATATCACAACCAAGTTACAATGTTTCCACATTCAAGAATATTCACACATGTATATTCAGCAATTTTCCATAATTCAAGTGTTTCATTTCTTTCCACAATAAACCAATTCTCAAGTGTTTCGATTTCTTTTCCACAAGGTGCCATATAGGCCATCATATTCATTATTCACAAATTCTTTACCCAATTCAACTCTCATTTACCTTTCGGTTCATATTTCTTACCACAACACTCATAGTTCAACAACAACTTTGAATATCCAACAACAACATCAATTAATCACATACAATTTCTCAAATCAACACATGCCAAACAATTTTACACATAAGGGCGATTTCACAAGAATCAAAATTAGCCATACATACCTGGTGATGATTTTTCTTCCGTTAACTTCCTACTTTATGCTTACCCAAGCTATCTTACTCTTGCCAACCTTGTTTTTGAAGACTCTTACTTCTACTCACTTCTTTTTACTAGAAATCAAGTTCAAAAATCATGCATGAGTGTAAAAATTTTATTTTTAAAAGCTATTATATGAAAATCTCTCTTTACCCAATTAAAACTGAAAATCAAAGAAAATAGTTAGGGTTTTTACCTTGAAAATATTGGGGAAGTTGAATCCTTGCCATAGGATCCCTTGGAATTAAAATGATTGGAACAATCCTTGAAGATGCAAGATTTCTCTCTCTAAAAACCCTCTCTTCTCTCTCTAATTTTTGGTGAGATGATATGATAAAAATGAAGAAGAGGTGTGTTATATTAAAGAAGAGATCGGGTCAAAATGTTACAAAAATTGGGCCGGGGTCAATTATGCGGTCACTATGCGACCGCAGAACATACATGCGGTCCGCAAAGTGACCGCAAAATGGCCTCAAAAATTACAAGTTTCTGTTAAGGAATGCGGCCGGAATGCGGTCCGCATGTTTGATCTGCGGTCGCAAAATGCACCGCAGATTTGACATGCGATCGCATATCGACCGCACATTTGACGGATTTTTGAGAAACTCTCTGGAACGATTTGCGGTCAGAATGCGGTCCGCATGTTGATTCTGCGGTCGCATTCTTGACCGCATATTTGACACTTTTTCGGAAAAATTATTTCTCTACATTTTTGAAACTTAAATCACTACCAAGGGTCCGAACCGCGGCGAGCAAGCTCGCCGCGAAGAATTCTACGCATTCCTAACAAATCATTCGGACCATGACACCACATCTACTAGGTTTTATGCACAAAAATTTTACGGGGCCTTACACTCCTTTCCGCCCTCGCGGGGCGCGCCAAAAGGAGGTGTGACAGCTCTGGCGACTCTGCTGGGGAAGCAAACCCAGAACCACTGGTTCAGGGTTTAAGAATTCGAGCTTGGAATAATTGTTGTATTTGGCTTATTTATTATCTGATTTTATTATATGTTTGTATTAATGTGCTAAATTTTGTTTTACTGCTTTGATATTTTGTGAATTGTATATAAATTATGCCGATACTCATTTTTTTTCCTTCTGAGTCTCTTTAAAATATAATCTCGGACATTTGCTGGACATAGCCCGTTTTTCTCAAGATAGCTGTGGTGCTTGGCACCCAGTGAAAGATTTGAAGTCACACATGTTTAGGCGGGGAGCATTGTCAATTAAGTCGGAAAGCCATGCTACCGGTGCACTGACACTCCTCGGCTCGAGTTGTCCGCTCGAGTAAAAGCCAGTCTAGACACCTTTTCCAACAAGATGATAAACCCAGAACCACTGGATCGGGGTTTTAGAACTCGAGCTTTGAATAATTGTTGTATTTGGTTTATTATCTTGGGTGTAAATGTGCAAAATGGTATTTTTTATCGCTTTGATATTGTTTGAACTGTATATGTATACTGTGCCGAAACCCTTCTTTTCTCACCCCCGGGGATGTGCTCACTGGTTGAGACTCCCTATTCTGTTAGTGTCATACCCCGAAATAAGAAAGAGGTTCGGAAAGTTTCTAAGCCGGCTGGCCTTTTGGTTCCTGGAAAGGAGCTCCTTCCTCAGCTCGAGTTGTCCGCTCGGGTACATAGTCTAGATCTAACAAATCATTCGGACCATGACACCACATCTACTAGGTTTTATGCACAAAAATTTTACGGGGCCTTACATCCTCTCCCCCTTAAGATCATTCGTCCTCGAATGAGGATTTTGAAATAAATGAGTTTTGAAAGACATGATATGCAAGCTATCAAAATTTTGACTAACTCTTATATTTTAGAAAAATTTCGCCGGAGTTTCCTTTGTATTATGGACATATCCACCTGTCAGAGGGCCCCCGAAACACATTACCAAACAACAATACACAAATACAACACTTTTCACAACTTGTATATACTTTCTTGCCTCAACAAATGTACACATTTTATCACATTGTTACTATTGCACATAAACTAGTCACTTCAATGAGTCCTTTCCTTATTCAACCATTTTAACACAACATGTACACACAAACAAACCACTACCAATCTACACTTACTATTAGTCGCTTACTTAACACATAACTCTTTACAAAATGGAGGAGGCTTTTACTAACACTAAGAGGGAAACAACTTGGACAAGATGACCAGTTACTAGAAGTAGAAGGATCGTCTAATTTCTTCTAAGCTTGATCAAACAAATGGGGGTACTTTTCCTTATCTCTTTCTCTGCTTCCCATGTGGCCTCCTCAACTTGTTGACTTCGCCAGAATACTTTAATAGAGGCAACTTCCTTATTTCTTAACTTACGGACTTGCCTATCAAAATGGCAACTGGAATTTCTTCATATGACAAGTTTTCATTAACCTCTATAGCTTCGACTGGCATGATGGTGGATGGATCTCCAATCACTTTCTTCAACATGGACACATGGAATACCGGGATGCATTGCTGACATCTCGGAAGGCAACTCTAGCCTATAAGCAACTTGACCAATCCTTTGAACGATCCGATATGGCCCGACATACCTAGGACTCAATTTCCCTTTCTTTCCAAATCGCATGACTCCTTTCATAGGAGATACCCTCAAGAACACCCAATCATCGACTTGAAACTCCAAATCCCTTCGATGAACGTCTGCATAGGACTTTTGATGACTCTGTGCTGTTTTCATTCTCTCCTGAATAACCTTGACCTTTTCCATAGCTTCGTACACCATATCTGGCCCTAGCAATTCCGCTTCACCTACCTCAAACCACCCGATTGGCGATCTACATCTTCTCCCGTATAATGCCTCAAACGGGGCCATTTGAATGCTAGCATGATAGCTGTTATTGTAAGCAAATTCTATCAGTGGCAAGTGTTCATCCCAATTACCTTTAAAATCTAAGACACAAGCCCGCAACGTATCTTCAAGCGTCCGAATGGTCCGCTCGGCTTGACCATCGGTCTGTGGATGGAAAGCTGTGCTGAGATTCACCTGAGTTCCCAAACCTTGCTGAAATTTCTTCCAAGAGTTAACTGTGAACTGAGCCCCGCGATCTGAGATGATAGAAAGTGGAGTGCCATGAAGTTTTACTATCTCCTTGATGTACAATCTTGCATATTGCTCCGCGGTATCGGTGGACTTGACAGGCAGGAAGTGAGCTGATTTGGTGAGTCGATCTACTATCACCCATATTGAATCGAACTTATGCTGTGTGCGAGGTAACCCCACCACGAACTCCATATTGATCATCTCTTATTTCCACCTTGGTATTTCTATAATCTGAGTTAATCCACCGGGCCGTTGATGCTCGGCCTTCACTTGTTGACAGTTCGGATATTTAGCTACAAAGTTTTCTATATCCCTTTTCATACCGTTCCACCAATAAATCTCCTTAAGGTCATGATACATTTTTGTGGAACCTAATTGTACAAAATATCTGGAAATATGTGCCTCTGCCATTACCCTTTCCCGAAGTTCGTTCACGTCCGGAACACATAGTCTGTCTTGACACCGCATTACACCATCTTCACTGCTGAGTACAAATGCTGAGGTCTTGTCATTCATAACTACTTCCTTTACCCGAACTAATGCTGGATCCATGGACTGTTTTTCCTTGATTTCCGTGACCAATGATGATTCTGCTCCATTATGCACCAAAACATTTCCCTCGTCTGACGCAGAGATACGAACCCCCAAACTGGCTAATTGGTAAACCTCTCGAGCCAGGGTGTCTCTGATCCACACCCAAATGAGCCAAACTACTCATGGATTTTCGACTAAGAGTGTCGGCTACCACATTTGCCTTCCCTGGATGGTACAATATGTCCATATCATAGTCCTTGAGTAATTCTAACCACCGCCGTTGTCTTAGATTTAGCTCCTTCTGCTTGAACAAATACTGGAGGCTCTTGTGGTCTGAAAACACATCTACATGAACTCCATAAAGATAGTGCCGCCATATTTCAAAGCAAACACAACTGCCGCGAGCTCCAAATCATGTGTCGGATAATTCTTCTCGTGATTTTTTTTTTTTTTTTTTTTTTTTTTTTTTTTTTTTTTTTTTTTTTTTTACGCTATAACCTTTCTGTGTTGCATCAACACACACCCCAAACCAACCCTGGAGGCATAACTATCATCTTAACACTTTACATCGTTAGCGGAACATCTTTATTATATCCCTCTTACATAAGACCTTCCACGAATTTAGTTCTACTATAATTTCCTTGATATAGTTACGACCCCATCTGAACCATTTCTACTAACTCTTACGATTCTTATCAAAAGGCATTACTGAGTGAGTTTTCTCATATGACCTCCTATCTCAAATGAATAGCACTGGCTAACTTGCACATATACCCCGAATAACACTAACTTGCACGGCATTGTATCGAATGTAAAGTAGCATTATGCTCTAACTTTTCTTAACCAACCTCTTCTCCCCATATGTGCATTATAGACTTTAAGAAACTGCACTACTTCCCCTGTGAAATTTCCTACCATCCCTCATTACGGTTAAACACCTCTCAAAACGTATATCAACAACCTTTATATGCATATGACTTAGGAAGGGTCACTATCCCGAGAAGGGTATTCTCTGAAACTTTAAATCCTCCTCAATACTTCAACAACAACTTTTGGTTTCACTCTTAAGTGTAAGGCTTAGTCCACTTGATTCTATCTCGGATGAGTAACTCGCCTTATTCCCCATGTTATAGTTACCAATAAAGTTCCCTGATATTGCCGCTTAAGAGTTATCATGCCAAACACGTCTAGTCCGTCACGAGTTTTCATCCTCTTTCAATCCATTCCGAACCTTTCATTCCCATCTTTTTTTTGCGGATAGTGCATAATTAATAGCTTTAATGTTCCACACATTTGTCTGTCTCCTGTGAATTTGAAAAATCATTATGTCTTGTTTAATCATTTTACAGTACCACAGCCTCACCAACGATAACCTCGCTTCCCATTGTGTGTAGACATGAACTATCTCTAGACCTCTTTAGTTGATATTCAGTGTCATCCAAGTCGGTTGCATTGCGGTTAATCCCTTATAACTTTTATTAACACTTGTGCTATAGGTGAGTCCACCATTCTGATGCAAAAATTGTTTTAAATGACCATGACCATCTCAATTTAAAGGTTTTCTCCCCATTTCTTCTCACCCCATTCTTCCTAGTTAGTGAATAGCCACGCACTCTTCCATATATTACGTGGTCTCTTACCTTAGGCATTCCATCCGGCTCACCTCTTAACTCTTATTGGGACATATGTAGCAAGGAGTGTTCGTCTGAACATCACTTAACACTTATCTATTTGTAAGGCTCTTTAGAGGCTCTCTATCAAGCCCCAATTACCATCTTGGGTTGTTGTGGCAACACATTCATTTCTCTCACTCGTTATGGCTTTCTTAGTATCCCGAAACTTTGTTTAAATCACAAATCTATGATTAGCCCATTCTAGGAACTCACAATCTTTCACATTTGACATATGGTACCTCCTTGGGTCCCATTTCTCCCGACCTTATGACAAGTAAAAGTCTCTTTACAAACATACTATTATTTTCTAGAATCGTTGACCCTATCAGTCACATTGCCATGCGTGAAGAATTTACATTCCTTAATCTCTTTTCTAGACCACACATGTCTTCACCAAAATATTCAAATATCATAGCTACATGGTCTCGCTCTTGTTTTATTGTATTTAAGTGGCCTCACGATGGCCCTCCCTCTCCCACATGGGGAAAATATCCTGGATCTTGACACAAGTCTTGAGTGTAGAAACTTTAGGAACATATGCCTCATATATCTATCCCTCTTATATATATACTCGACCATTAGGAAAATTTAAGTCACCATAGTATTGATCTCCTAAGTTCCCTTCTCCTATTCAGCCACGTAGGTATGGGATTCCAAGTCCCCACGCATATCCTTTATGAGTGTAACGCAACTTCGTACATTTCTAGGTCCTTATAACGTTCGTAAGACAAGGGTCTTCTCACCTAGGGTCCAATTGAGTCTTATTTCATAACTTTTTACCTCATATGAGAGACTTACACTCTCCCCATTAATCTCTTAGTCATTATCTCATATATCACGTGCTTATATAACCAATATTCTTTCACACCTTACGATCAATTATATACTTCTTGCACTAACCATGCTTGCTATTTAAGCTTACATATCAATTATCAAATCAATGCCTCTTCGTGCGGGTAATCACTTCTAATCCTTTCCCCAAATAAAATATACTTGTAGTACTATGTACTTATACTATATATATTCATACAGTTTATTCAACAAGATACATGTGCAATCTCCATAACACCCATGTCTTTTCCCATTGGTCAAGACATATGACAACACTACATAAAATAGACGAAAGAGAATTTAAACTTACCTTGAATCTCAACGCACGGGTTACAAAACAATCTTATAATCAAGCTTTATCGCACGATTTGGAGTGATGAAGAAGGGTAATATTCCTAAATGTCCGTGTAGCCCCCTACTTATATGATGTGGTCGACAACACACCTATAAGAAGGGCACTACTAGACACGGCTCCGAAACATCCTAGGACACTTTAAAACCTTAAGCTCTGATACCAAGTTTGTCACGCCCCAAATCGAGGGACATGACCGGCACCTGACCGGGTTGCCCCAGTCAAGCGGACCTGGGTGCCTTCCATTCCCACGCGTTACCCCTGTGTTGACTGTTACTCATTAACCAAAATATCTTACCAACAATGACTGATTTCACAATGCATAAATATAACCATGTGATTTATTTACTAACAAGTTCATAATTTATATTTACAATGCCCCATACATATACATAGGCCACAATCCCACAGTTTACATGTCTACGGAGCCTCTAGGATACAAAAAGGAAATACAATACTTGCCGGTAACAAGGCTCCGGCTATACCTTACAAAACCAAAATGAAATCTAAACCGAGTGGCATGAACCACACAAGGCCCCGAGGAAGAAAGGGGCTCACCAAAAACGGGCAATGGAGGATGAAAGATACTACTGCCGATGAGCTGAAGTGCCTGCTACTGATCCACCTACAATCATAACACGAATGTAGCGCCCCCGGCAAAAGGGACGTCAGTACACTTGAATTGTACTGGTATGTATGGACAAACTTTGTCCCAAGTAAACTCAAGCCATTAAATTACATCAACAATTAATTAAACCAACCAACCATGTTTTCCACCTTTTACTCATTTCAGATAAGCCTCAACACAAGCACATTCAATGTCAACAAATGGAACAACGACCAATCAACAACATAAATTGCAAGTAGTCAAACATAGGAGCAATCAGTGCTCCCCAGGTTGCAAACTCTCCTGTTGTCTCCTTTCACAATTTCACATTATTGATTTATGTATCAATTTTCAATAGCGATTTCGATCGCTTTCCATCCTTATTGCCCCTGACCACCCTTATTACCTCGGCCACCCTTATCACCCCAACCCAAACCTTATTTCACCACGTTGCGGCGCGCAACACGACCCCGCCTTACAGTTGAAAACACAACAATTTCAAACAGCAGATAAGATACTACACACAATTTCAACAAGTTCAAATAAGCAACTTGCACATTGTTTCATGTTCTCAATTACTTCTCAAGCCAATATCACAACCAAGTTACAATGTTTCCACATTCAAGAATATTCACACATGTATATTCAGCAATTTTCCATAATTCAAGTGTTTCATTTCTTTCCACAATAAACCAATTCTCAAGTGTTTCGATTTCTTTTCCACAAGGTGCCATATAGGCCATCATATTCATTATTCACAAATTCTTTACCCAATTCAACTCTCATTTACCTTTCGGTTCATATTTCTTACCACAACACTCATAGTTCAACAACAACTTTGAATATCCAACAACAACATCAATTAATCACATACAATTTCTCAAATCAACACATGCCAAACAATTTTACACATAAGGGCGATTTCACAAGAATCAAAATTAGCCATACATACCGGTGATGATTTTTCTTCCGTTAACTTCCTACTTTATGCTTACCCAAGCTATCTTACTCTTGCCAACCTTGTTTTTGAAGACTCTTACTTCTACTCACTTCTTTTTAGTAGAAATCAAGTTCAAAAATCATGCATGAGTGTAAAAATTTTATTTTTAAAAGCTATTATATGAAAATCTCTCTTTACCCAATTAAAACTGAAAATCAAAGAAAATAGTTAGGGTTTTTACCTTGAAAATATTGGGGAAGTTGAATCCTTGCCATAGGATCCCTTGGAATTAAAATGATTGGAACAATCCTTGAAGATGCAAGATTTCTCTCTCTAAAAACCCTCTCTTCTCTCTCTAATTTTTGGTGAGATGATATGATAAAAATGAAGAAGAGGTGTGTTATATTAAAGAAGAGATCGGGTCAAAATGTTACAAAAACTGGGCCGGGGTCAATTATGCGGTCACTATGCGACCGCAGAACACACATGCGGTCCGCAAAGTGACCGCAAAATGGCCTCAAAAATTACAAGTTTCTGTTAAGGAATGCGGCCGGAATGCGGTCCGCATGTTTGATCTGCGGTCGCAAAATGCACCGCAGATTTGACATGCGATCGCATATCGACCGCACATTTGACGGATTTTTGAGAAACTCTCTGGAACGATTTGCGGTCAGAATGCGGTCCGCATGTTGATTCTGCGGTCGCATTCTTGACCGCATATTTGACACTTTTTCGGAAAAATTATTTCTCTACATTTTTGAAACTTAAATCACTACCAAGGGTCCGAACCGCGGCTCGCAAGCTCGCCGCGAAGAATTCTACGCATTCCTAACAAATCATTCGGACCATGACACCACATCTACTAGGTTTTATGCACAAAAATTTTACGGGGCCTTACACTCCTTTCCGCCCTCGCGGGGCGCGCCAAAAGGAGGTGTGACAGCTCTGGCGACTCTGCTGGGGAAGCAAACCCAGAACCACTGGTTCAGGGTTTAAGAATTCGAGCTTGGAATAATTGTTGTATTTGGCTTATTTATTATCTGATTTTATTATATGTTTGTATTAATGTGCTAAATTTTGTTTTACTGCTTTGATATTTTGTGAATTGTATATAAATTATGCCGATACTCATTTTTTTTCCTTCTGAGTCTCTTTAAAATATAATCTCGGACATTTGCTGGACATAGCCCGTTTTTCTCAAGATAGCTGTGGTGCTTGGCACCCAGTGAAAGATTTGAAGTCACACATGTTTAGGCGGGGAGCATTGTCAATTAAGTCGGAAAGCCATGCTACCGGTGCACTGACACTCCTCGGCTCGAGTTGTCCGCTCGAGTAAAAGCCAGTCTAGACAACTTTTCCAACAAGATGATGAACCCATAACCACTAGATCAGGGTTTTAGAACTCGAGCTTTGAATAATTGTTGTATTTGGTTTATTATCTTGGGTGTAAATGTGCAAAATGGTATTTTTTATCGCTTTGATATTGTTTGAACTGTATATGTATACTGTGCCGAAACCCTTCTTTTCTCACCCCCGGGGATGTGCTCACTGGTTGAGACTCCCTATTCTGTTAGTGTCATACCCCGAAATAAGAAAGAGGTTCGGAAAGTTTCTAAGCCGGCTGGCCTTTTGGTTCCCGGAAAGGAGCTCCTTCCTCAGCTCGAGTTGTCCGCTCGGGTACACAGTC